>CAMZMU010000109.1:7632170-8114307 GCA_947311845.1 Poa pratensis | reverse complement strand
TGTTCAATGCAGTCATCGACAGCTTGAACTTAAGAAAGATAACAATGGTGGGGAGATAGTTCACTTGAGCTAATTCTCTCCCTGAACCCACATACGAGAAACTAGACCGTGTACTGATGGATTCTATTGGGAATCTAGGTTCCCGTGTCGGTACGGCTCTAGAACTTATTGAGGGATTGTCAGACCATGCTCCCATTCTTTTGACCACTGGAATACCCTGACCACAGTGTAAGCCACGGTTCAAGTTTGAGCTGGGGTGGCTGCATCGCGAGGGTTTCCATGTGATGGTTAAAAGAATTGGGAAAGACCAGTTGCGGGTGATACGCCTATCCAGCGGTGAACAACAAGATACGTGTTTTACGCACGCACCTCGTTGGCTGGGCTCATCATACTTCTGGTTTACTTAAAAAAGAAAGGAACGACTTTCCTCGATAATTGATGCTCTAGAACACTAGCAGAAGTTCGGTTACTATCCGCGCAAGAGATTGAGCTAAAGAGCCAATCCAATGCACAGATAGCGAAGCTACTGCGAGAGGAGGAGTTAAAATGGTATCAACGTTCTAAAGCCCAATTCATCCTAGAAGGGGATTCGAATACTCGCTATTTCCATAGTATTGCCAATGCAGACACAGGAAAAAGCGCATTCATCTCTATTCCAGATGAGGAACGATTGAGGGCCAGAACAACTAAAGTCGTACATTACAAATTACTATAAAGGCTTGTTCGGTGCTACAAGGAAGGAAATTTTACTTTGGATGAGTCTCGAACACAGGATATCCCCCAGGTTTCAGATGCGGAAAATAGTCTACTTACTAAACTCTACTCAGAGGAGGAAGTGAGGATGGCGGTTTTACAAATGAAACAAATACAGCACCGGGACCTGATGGTTTCCCGGCTGAGTTCTACCAGAACTTTTGGAATGTTATCAAGTCTGATTTACTTCAACTGTCACACTGTCTTCACAATGGACAGCTAGAGTTGTTTCGTCTCAATTTTGGTGAGATAATTTATTACCTAAGGTTAACGAGGCAGAAAGGATTCAACAATTTAGACCTATATGACTGCTGGCATGCTGGAGTATTTGAAAAGTGAGGAACGACAAAATCTTTAACAATGTAACTCCTAGGTTTGCCAACTGGCGTGGCACCTTTATACATGATGTACAGCTTCATGCTTACCGTATGAAACAAAAGCACAAGGATAGATTAGCAGATTGGTTAGCTACATTAGTCTGATATAAACTTTGGTTAGACTTGATCTAGGTTCTTAACTCTGTAATTATTTTTGCAATTTCTTGAATGGAATAAAGTGGGATGTGGGGCTGTTTGTCCTACAGTAGAAAAGTTTCATAAAAAATTAGAACTATATTCTTCTTAACGTTAGTTTTAAAATATTCACCAAAGTGGCTACGATTCGACTGAACAGTGTGGCAGATCATGTGGTTCGTCCATCTCAGACGGCTTTTATGCAAGGCCGCAACATCCTTGATGGATTTGCGATTCTACATGAAACAGTTCACGAGCTACATAGGAAAAAGCTGAATGGGGTAATTCTTAAAATTGACTTTGAGAAACCTTATGATAAAGTCAAATGGTCTTTCCTTCAGTAGACCCTCAGAATGAAAGGTTTTCTACTAAGTGGTGCGCGTTAATAAATAGCTTTGTTTCGGAGAAGTGTAGCCATTAAGGTCAATGATGACACTGGCAAATTACTTTCAAATGAAAAAAGGCCTCAGACAGGGTGACCGTTATCGCCAATACTATTTAATATAGTGGCTGATATGTTGTCTATCTTGATCGAACGCGCTAAATCTGAGGGTCAATTGAAGGAGTGATTCCACATCTTGTAATGGTGGTTTTATCGATTCTTCAATATGCTGACGATACAATTCTTTTTATGGAACATGACATCGAAAAAGCTCGTAACCTTAGGCTGATCTTGTCAGCATTCGAGCAACTTCCGGGTCTTAAGATAAATTTCCATAAAAGTGAATTGTTTTGCTTTGACGAGGCTCGAGAAAACGCCGCCTTGTATGCTGAACTTTTGGCTGTGAGCAAGGTCAATTTCCTATCAACTATTTGGGTATTCCGATTCATTATCGGAAACTTACAAATGCTGAATGGAAAAAGGTGGAGGAAATACTTCAATTACGCTTAAATAGCTGAAAAGGCAAACTCTTATCCTGGGTGGAAGATTGGTTCTCATAAACTCGGTACTAACAAACATGGTACTGTACATGATTTCATTCTTCCAATTGCCCAAAGGAATCTTAAAAAGATTGGATTTATTTTCCGTCTAGATTCTTTTGGCAAGGGATTGTGAGAAGAAAAAATATCGTTTGACTAAATGGAGTGTGGTTTGTTGCCCTAAACACCAAGGAGGGCTCGGAATTCATGACCTTGTGGTCAAGAATAGAGCCTTGCTAGGTAAATGGCTCTTCAAACTTCTATCGAAGATGGAGTTTGGCAAACCCTCCTTAGAAGAAAGTATGTGAGAGATCAAGCTGTTTCTCAGGTTTTTTGGAAACCTGGAGATTCACACTTCTGGGCTGGCCTCATGACTACAAAGAAGTTTTTTCCAACATGGATCTTTCTCAATTAGGGATGGATCGGAAATTCGTTTCTGGGGAGGATAAATGGCTAGGCCATTCTACCCTTAGAGAACAATATCCCGCTTTGTACACTATTGTACGAAACAAAAGCGAGACGACCGCGAAGGTGTTGGGTACTCCCCACCAGATGTTTCGTTCAGAAGAAGTTTACTTGGAACGAGACAAGCATCCTGGAATGCCTGATGGCGTGAATCACACGCTCGTTGGGAGACCCCAAGAGGAAGGTATGATGCAGTTCAGCAGCAAGTTTTCCCTCAGAAAGAAACCAAGGTTATCGAACCAGTAGGAGCAGCAACTCTTCAGAAGGTTGTTGGTGGCCGCACGGCGCAACACGATCACCAACGTGGAATCCTGCACACAACACAATCAAACTACTTTGCCCCAACGAAACAGTGAGGTTGTCAATCTCACCGGCTTGCTGAAAACAAAGGATTAAACGTATGGTGTGGAAAATGAGTATTAAATTGCAGAGAATGAAAAAGGAACAGTTTGCAGTTTGTGGTTGTTTAATCAGTGTAAAAGAATGGACCGGGGTCCACAGTTCACTAGTGGTGTCTCTCCATAAAAGATAACTAACATGTTGGGTGAACAAATTACAGCTGGGCAATTGACAAATAGTGAGCGCATGACAATGCATATACATGACATGTTGACTACTATGATATTTAATTGGGCATTACGACAAATACATAGACCGTTATCCAACAGCATCTATGACTAATAATCCACCGCCGGGTTGTCATCCGAGTCCCCCGTTGGTATTAAGTTGCAAGCAACGGATAATTGCATTAAGTAAAGTGCGTAATGTAAACAAACACATATGCCCGTGGACATAGCATCGTTAGGTTATCCCTAGTGGCAACAGCACATCCACAACCTTAGAACTTTCTGTCACTGTCCCAGGTTAAACGGAGGCATGAACCCACTATCTAGCATAAATACTCTCTCTTGGAGTTACAAGCATCTACTTGGCCAAAGCATCTACGAGTAACGGAAAGCATGCAAGATCTTAAATAACATATAAGATAGATTGATAATCAACTTGACATAGTATTCAATATTCATCGGATCCCAGCAAACACAACATGTAGCATTACAATAATATGATCTTGATCATGTAGGGCAGCTCACAAGATCTAAACATGATGGCACAAAGTGGAGAGACAACCATCTAGCTACTGCTATGGACCCGTAGTCCAAGGATGAACTACTCACGCATCACTCCGGAGGCAGGCATGGCGATGTAGAAGCCTCCGGTGACGATTCCCCTCTCCGGCAGGGTGCCGGGAAGAGGTTCTGAACCCTCCCGAGCTAGGGTTGACGGGCGGCGTCTCTGGAACTTTTCGTGGATATTTGCTCAGGTACTTAGGGTTTTCGCGTCGGGGGGAATAAGTAGGCGAAAGGGCGGCGGCTGGGACCCCCGAGGGGCCCACACCACCCTAGGGCGCGGCAGAGGGGGGCCCGCGCCCTAGGTGCGTGTGGCCTCCTGGTGGCCCTCCTCTGTTGCTCCTTCGCTCCGTCAGGCTGTTCTGGAAAAATAGGGACCCCGTGTAGTTTCGTCCAATTCCGAGAATATTTCCAGACTAGCTTTTCTGGAATACAAAAACAGCAGAAAACAGGAACTGGCACTTCGGCATCTTGTTAATAGGTTAGTCCCAAAAAATGTATAAAAGTGATATAAAGTAGATGCAAAACATGTAGCAATTGGTATAAAACAAGCATGGAACATCAAAAATTATAGATACGTTTGAGACGTATCAGCATCCCCAAGCTTAGTTCCTACTCGTCCTCGAGTAGGTAAACGATAAAAACAAAATAATTTTTGAGGTGACATGCTACCATCATAATCTTGATCATATAATATTGCAAGGCACATGTAAATGAATGAAGTGATCCAAGTCAATGGTCTATAATTTGCTACCAAATAGATAATGAGTAAACAATGAATCACACAAGCTAAACGTTTTCATGAATAGTACTTTCGAGACAAGCATCAAACAGTTTTGCATAAGTGTTAACTCATAAAGCAATAGTTTCTAATAAAAGGTATTTAATCAACACAAAGGAAGAATTTAGTTTCAGCATTTGCTTCAACTTTCAACATATTTATCTCATGGATATTGTCAACACAAAGTAGTATAACAAGTCCAATACATTGCATATAACGCATGTTGTAACAAAGTTGACACTAGTGTTTGCTTGTGGAAGACAGAAAGAATAGGAAAACTGACTCAACATAAAAGTAAAAGAAAGGCCCTTCGCAGAGGGAAGCAGGGATTAAATCATGTGCTAGAGCTTTTAGGTTTTTGAAAGCATATAGAGATTGCATAAAATATTTGATACTCCTCCCAACCTTGCTAACACAAGCCATGGCTAACCGAATCCTCGGGTGCCTTCCATCAATCACATACCATGGAGGAGTATCTATTTTTGAGAGGTGTTTGTTAATTGTCAACGAATGGTAGCGGGTGAGAACAGTATTCTACCTGTCAACGGACTTTTAAGAGCGGCTCCCATGAAGGACGTTATTTCTACCAGCAAGGCAGATCATCCCTCTTTCTCTTTGGTTTACACACATTCAGGTATTTCACTGTTTGTCATTGCTTACTGATGAATCAGGGCAAAAGTGTGAAGAGAATTAATTGGTTAAAGTTGTAATTAATTGGGACTGGGCACCCCGTTGCCAGCTCTTTTTGCAAGTTATTGGATAAGCGGATGTATATGCCACTAGTCCAGGTGTAAAAGTCCATTCACAAATAGAATAAAGAATAACCACACTAATTCCTCATGAGCTAGTAAACATTGACACAAAAAGGGAATAATAACATTTTGAATAATTTAAAGGTAGCACATGAAAAATTTACTTGGAGTGGCAAGGAAATACCACATATAGGTAGTTATGGTGGACACAAATGGCATGGATTTTGGCTCAAGGATTTGGATGCACGAGAAGCATTCCCTCTCAGTACAGAGTTTAGGCTAGCAAGGTTATGTAAGCAAACAAGAATATCAACCCGTACACCAAGTTTTATATGACAAACATATTGCAAACGTTATAAGACTTCATACCGTCTTCCTTGTTAACCAAACCCTGTTATTAGAAAATATCTAGACCTTAGAGATACCACCGATGCAAACCAAATTTTCAACAAGCTTTACGGTAGTTCTTCACTAATAGGCTTAACTCATGTGATGCACAATTTAATCATGATCTACTTGTTAACTCAAAACAATTGACAAGCATCAAGTTATCCAAGTGATCTACAAGATTAAGCAAGTTTTTCCTTATACCAATTACCACATGCAACATTTTCTGAACCAACCAAACACCAATCAATTTATTTCATCAACTCTCCAAACAAATATAAGTGAAGCAAGAGAGTACTTTCTACAAAAGAAAGCTAATAGCTCTGACAAGAGATACATGAAAACAAGAGCTAAAAGCTGAACAGCGCTAGATATGAATACTCAACAAATATAAGTGAAGAATAGGAGTATTCTCATGAAAAAGCGGAGCGTGTCTCTCTCCCAATCAAGAATGCTAGGGTCCAGTCAAGCTTTATTGAAAATAAAAGTGCAATACTGAAAATAAAAGCACACAGACGCTCCAAGAAAAGCACATATGATGTGAAAGAATTAAAATATAGTTTCACTAGAGATGACCTGATAATTTTGACGATGAAGAAGGGGATGCCTTGGGCATCCCCAAGCTTAGACGCTTGAGTCTTCTTGAAATATGCTGGGGAGATCCATGGGAGCCTCCCCAAGCTTAAGCTCTTCACTCTTCTTGATCCTATTATATCATCCTTCTCTCTTGACCCTTGAAAACTTCCGTCACACCAAACTCAAAGTAGATCTCATTAGAGGGTTAGTGCATAATCAAAAACTCACATGTTCTATATAGGCGCAATATGATTTGTTACTTTAAACATTAGCTACAGCCACTGTTGTTATGTGAAGCTCTTCCACCTGATGCATGTAAAATGCATACATGAACTTTGCACTTTAATTGCTTATATTCCAATCATATTTGCATCATATAAGGGTTATATCAATGTTTTATAATGATTTTTGGGAATATTCATTTATTTCCTATTTTTATGGAATTAACCCTGCACAGGCAGAAAACCCCGTTTTCTTATTTTAATGTTTCAGGGACCCAAACGTCAACGAAATCACCTGGAAATTTACGGGCGTCAATATTTGGAAGGAAGAAGACCTGTGGGCGAAGGAAGCGAGCAAACGGAGGCTCGAGGGCCAAACGAGGGGGGCCCACGCGGCCTGGTACTGTAGCCGCGTGGGACCCACCCATTTGGGCCTCGTGGCTCCGTTGCCTTCGATCTTTTCTCCACCGACATCGTCTTGACCTAAAAACGCCTATAAAAAAGGTCCCTCGACGTTCTCTGGAAGGAGCGCCGCACAAACACAGAAACACCGAAACAGAGATCAGGAGCTGCAGATTGGAGGGGAAAACTCCGGCGGGCGCTGCCGGGGTGGTCTCCACCTTCTCCAACGACTTCTCCACCGTCTCCATGATGAAGGGGGAGTAGTCCACCCCCTGGATTTGGGTTTGTGGTGGTAACTTATGTATCTCTCCTCTCTTTGAGCTTCACTAATTAGTACCGTATGAGCTGCTGAACATGATTACGGTCATCTATGTAATTCCCATGGTGGATATTGTGGTGTGAGATAATATTTGTTATGCATTTACTGTTGTGTTGGATCTTTTATGACTTGTCATACTTTGGAGATATTCTATGATGCATGTGATGGTTTGATTTATGCATAATGCCTTGTTTATCTTTATCATGAGGTGATTGACACCACCAAGTGTAGATAGATGAGAGAGATGTGGTCACACACACGAAATATAAATCATTGCACTAGTGTTCAGAATATTATCCATTATGAAGTATGATGTATGTGGGTACTGGGTGGCCAATGTGACAGAAGGCATAGGTATTGAGTGACACAATACCGTCCAACATCCTTTATCTGGGGGTAAAAAGGGAGAAGTATGATGTGGGTGACAGCAACCACGCTAGCCTTACGAGGGTGACACTAGCAACACAAATGAGTATTTCTTTCAACTATGTGTTTTAAGACATGTAGCCGTTATAAAAGCTACCATTAAAACATGACAATTATGTGTATTTTATCTATAACATGATAATCACCATAGATGAGAGAGAGGATTAAGTTAACCCATGTCCATTGTTCCTATAAGAAAAACCTTTGTCTTGTCCTCTTGCATTGAAGAGGATTGGGACACTTTTACATTCTTGCTTGGTTACATTAAACTTCCATCCATCAAATCAACCACCTTGCTCCTTAAACTTGTTTAGTGCATAATCAACTAAAACTTGTGACACTTTAGTTGTAGGGAATATAAAACTTTTCCTTCTTGCTCCTGCGGATCGATACCTTACTTCCACATTGAGAGCTGCTATAGTGATCCCCTGCTCTTGGGGGTAATCACCACCCAAAAAAGAATTTCACTCAACACTAGTAAAAGAGAGAATGCAAAATAAAAAGGCATAATCTGTCTAAAACAGAACAGTCCGCAAAGACGAATTTTTTCAGGCACTTACGACGCTCAGATCGAAAAACTCTAACTAATGAAAGATTCAGACATTCATAAAGATTACGCACAAAAATTTTCAGATTTAATTAACAATCTGGTGATTTTAGGAATTTCGTACAGTGAACAGCAAAAATCTGTTTCTGCGCAGCAATCAAAATTAAGCATCATCTTAACATTAGAGGCTACTCTTGGCACAACAATGCGAGAAAATAAAGATACAAAGGAGTTGCTACAGAAGTAAACATCTCCTTGACTCAATAAAAGAAAAATTGCAGAAAAAAATAATGGGTTGCCTCCCATAAGCGCTTTTCTTTAACGCCTTTTAGCTAGGCACAAAGCATGCATCAAGTATTACCAAGTGAAGAAGCATCAACATTGTAATTTGTTCGAACAATAGAATCATAAGGTGGCTTAATCTTCTTCCTAGGAAAGTGTTCCATACCTTTCTTGAGAGGAAATTGATATTTTATATTCCCTTCTTTCATATCAATAATAGCACCTACAGTTCTAAGAAAAGGTCTTCCCAGCACAATAGGGCATGATGGATTGCATCAATATCCAAGACAATAAAATCAACGGGGACATAATTGTTGTTAACCATGATAAGAACATCATCAATTCTTCCCAAAGGTTTTTTAATAGTAGAATCAACAAGGTGAACATCCAAGTAACAATTTTCCAAAGGTGCTAAATCAAGCATATCATATAATCTTTTAGGCATAACAGAAATACTAGCACCAAGGTCACACAAAGCATTGCAATCAAAGTCATTCAATTTCATTTAATGATGGGCTCCCAACCATCTTCTAACTTCCTAGGGATAGAAGCTTCATGTTTTAATTTCTCTTCCCTAACTTGCATGAGAGCATTAGTAATATGTTTAGTAAAAGCCATGTTTATAGCACTAGCATTAGGACTTCTAGCTAGCTTTTGCAAGAACTTAATTACTTCAGAAATATTGCAACCATCAAAATCAAAGTCATTATTATCAAAAGTAATGGAGTTATTATCTTCCTTATTGCTAGAAATTTCAGCATCTTTATCAAGGACAGTTTCAGAGTTATCAGGCAATTTAGGACATTTTGCAATAGAAGTGGAAACATTACCAACACCAATTATCTTGCCATTAATGGTAGGAGGTTTGTAACACTTGAGTTTGAAGCATTTTCAGAAGTAGTAATAGTATAAACTCTAGCAATATTATTCTTTCTAGCAATTTCATCCTCTCTTTCCCATCTAGCATGCAATTCAGCTAACATCCTCACATTGTTATCAATTTTAACTTGTATAGCATTGAGAGTTTTGCTCTCTTTAACATCATGAGGCATGTTCTTTAGTTTCAACAAGTCAACATCAAGAGCAAGACTATCAACTTTAGAGGAAAGCACATCAATTTTCCCAAATTTCTCCTCAACAGTTTTATTGAAAGCAGTTTGTGTACTAATAAAATCCTTAAGCATAACTTCAAGATCGAGGGTACACTCTTATTATTATTGTAGGAGTTACTATAGGAATTTCCATAACCATTGCCACTATTGAAGGATAGGGCCTATAATTGCTATTACCAAAATTATTCCTATAAGCATTGTTGTTGAAGTTATTATTTTTAATGAAGTTCACATCAACATGCTCTTCTTGAGCAACCAAAGAAGCTAAAGGAACATTATTTGGATCAACATGTGTTTGACCATTTGCAAGCATAGACATAATAGTATCAATTTTGGCACTCAAGGAAGAGGTTTCCTCAACAGAATTTACCTTCTTACCTGTTGGAGCTCTCTCGGTGTGCCACTCAGAATAATTAATCATCATATCATCAAGCTTTGTTGCAGCACCCAAAGTGATGGACATAAAGGTACCTCCAGCGGCCGAATCCAATAAATTCCTTGAAGAAAAATTTAATCCTGCATAGAAGGTTTGGATGATCATCCAAGTAGTCAGTCCATGAGTGGGACAATTTTTAACCAATGATTTCATTCTCTCCCATGCTTGAGCAACATGTTCATTATCAAATTGCTTAAAATTCATTATGCTACTTCTCAAAGAAATAATCTTAGCAGGAGGATAATATTTTCCAATAAAAGCATCTTTGCATTTAGTCCATGAATCAATACTATTTCTAGGCAAAGATAGCAACCATTCTTTAGCACGTCCTCTCAAGGAGAAAGGAAAAAGTTTCAGTTTAATAATATCACCATCTACTTCCTTGAGCTTTTGCATTTCACAAAGTTCAACAAAGTTATTAAGGTGAACAGCAGCATCATCAGTACTAACACCAGAAAATTGCTCTTTCATAACAAGATTTAAAAGTGCAGGTTTAATTTCATAAAATTCTGCTGAAGCAGCAGGTGGAGCAATAGGTGTGCATATGAAATCATTGTTGTTCGTGCTAGTGAAATCACACAACTTAGTGTTCTCAGGAGTACTCATTTTAGCAGAAATAAAAACAGTACAGAAAATAACTTGAAAGTAAACTAGATGCAAGTAACTAATTTTTTTGTGTTTTTGATAATTGAAAGCAAACAAGATAAAATAAAATAAACTAAGCAAGACAAAAACAAAGTAAAGAGATTGGAAGCGTGAAACTCCCCTTGCAGAAGACTGCTGTCTCCCCGGCAACGGCGCCAGAAAAAGAGCTGTTGACGGGAGAGCAAACAGTGGCAGTCTGCTGAAGCTTTCTACTCCCCGGCAACGGCGCCAGAAAAAGCTTGATGACGTGAAACACACGTTCGTTGGGAGACCCCAAGAGGAAGGTATGATGTAGTTCAGCAGCAAGTTTTCCCTCAGAAAGAAACCAAGGTTATCGAACCAGTAGGAGCAGCAACTCTTCAGAAGGTTGTGGGCCGCACGGCGCAAACGATCACCAACGTGGAATCTGCACACAACACAATCAAACTACTTTGCCCCAACGAAACAGTGAGGTTGTCAATCTCACTGGCTTGCTGAAAACAAAGGATTAAACGTATGGTGTGGAAAATGAGTATTAAATTGCAGAGAATGAAAAAGGAACAGTTTGCAGTTTGTGGTTGTTTAATCAGTGTAAAAGAATGGACCGGGGTCCACAGTTCACTAGTGGTGTCTCTCCATAAAAGATAACTAACATGTTGGGTGAACAAATTACAGCTGGGCAATTGACAATAGTGAGCGCATGACAATGCATATACATGACATGTTGACTACTATGATATTTAATTGGGCATTACGACATATACATAGACCGTTATCCAACAGCATCTATGACTAATAATCCACCGCCGGGTTGTCATCCGAGTCCCCCGTTGGTATTAAGTTGCAAGCAACGGATAATTGCATTAAGTAAAGTGCGTAATGTAAACAAACACATATGCCCGTGGACATAGCATCGTTAGGTTATCCCTAGTGGCAACAGCACATCCACAACCTTAGAACTTTCTGTCACTGTCCCAGGTTAAACGGAGGCATGAACCCACTATCTAGCATAAATACTCTCTCTTGGAGTTACAAGCATCTACTTGGCCAAAGCATCTACGAGTAACGGAAAGCATGCAAGATCTTAAATAACATATAAGATAGATTGATAATCAACTTGACATAATATTCAATATTCATCGGATCCCAGCAAACACAACATGTAGCATTACAATAATATGATCTTGATCATGTAGGGCAGCTCACAAGATCTAAACATGATGGCACAAAGTGGAGAGACAACCATCTAGCTACTGCTATGGACCCGTAGTCCAAGGATGAACTACTCACGCATCACTCCGGAGGCAGGCATGGCGATGTAGAAGCCTCCGGTGACGATTCCCCTCTCCGGCAGGGTGCCGGGAAGAGGTTCTGAACCCTCCCGAGCTAGGGTTGACGACGGCGGCGTCTCTGGAACTTTTCGTGGATATTTGCTCAGGTACTTAGGGTTTTCGCGTCGGGGGGAATAAGTACGAAAGGGCGGCGGCTGCGACCCCCGAGGGGCCCACACCACCCTAGGGCGCGGCAGAGGGGGGCCCGCGCCCTAGGTGCGTGTGGCCTCCTGGTGGCCCTCCTCTGTGCTCTTTCGCTCCGTCAGGTCTGTTCTGGAAAAATAGGGACCCCGTGTAGTTTCGTCCAATTCCGAGAATATTTCCAGACTAGCTTTTCTGGAATACAAAAACAGCAGAAAACAGGAACTGGCACTTCGGCATCTTGTTAATAGGTTAGTCCCAAAAAATATATAAAAGTGATATAAAGTAGATGCTAAACATGTAGCAATTGATATAAAACAAGCATGGAACATCAAAATTATAGATACGTTTGAGACGTATCAATGCCTTGCTCATCCGACTGGATTCAGTCCAATTGTCGGAAGGTTCAGATAAATTTCAATGGAATCTTACGAAGAATGGCAAATTCTCGGTTGATTCTATGTATAGAGCACTAATTCTACCTGAAGTGCTAGTCGATATTAAGGATTATAATAAAATTTGGAAGATGAAGATCCCGCTTAAAACTAAAGTGTTTGTGTGGTATCTTCGTCGGGGTGTAATTCTTACAAAAGACAACATTGCCAAGCGTAATTGGCACGGAAGTAAAAAGTGTGTTTTCTGTCAACATGACGAGACCATTAAACACTTATTCTCCCAGTGCAAATTCGCCAGGTCTATATGGTCAGCCATCCAGATAGGTTCTACCTTACATCCACCGCGTACTGTTGCTAACATTTTTGGCAACTGGTTAAATGACGTGGATCCTAGGTTTAAACTCTTCTGTAGGATGGGCGCGATTGCCATTATTTGGTCGCTGTGGTTATGTAGAAATGACAAGGTTTCTAACGATAAAAATACTTCTGTTATGCAGGTTATCTATCGGTGTACAGCTACGCTTCGAGCATGGTCGGCCCTGCAGCATGTGGAACACCGAGACTTATTTTTGGAGGTGGCGTCAAGGCTGGAGGCTGCGGCCAGGGAGTTATTCTCCCGGCATGGATGGCAACATAGACTCCGGATAGACCTACCAGTTTCTTAGGCGGATCTACAATTTTTCATTATGATATGTAATTCGCCTTTTTACTTTTTGTTCTGAATTGGTTACTGGTGAACTGTTGGCTGTGTACATCTTAGCTATGCAGAGGCCGGGTGTAATGCTTAAAACTCTTAAGTAATAAAATCCCTTTTATCTAAAAAAAAAAAGGAGTTCTGTGAGAAAGCGTGCAAGGAGAACTGCCAGAAGGTTTGCAGCTGCAATAAGGGGCCGTCGTACGGCTACACGCCGGCTGCTACTCCAACCCCTACGCCCAGCCCAACAGCTACGGCCAGGGGCGGAGCCAGCCTAATTCATGGGTATGCAGTGCATACCCAATATTGTTTGCCAAACATTTTCTGTATATATGGTCCTGTATACGTGTATAAATGATAGGGTCTTTTTCTACTCGTTAGAGTCGAAAAATTCGCGAAAATTCGTCCCCAGCGACCTCCCGCTTGCAGGCTTTTGCTTATACTAGGCAACATGGCGCGGCATTGCCGCGCCCGTGTTTTTAAAATCGAATTTGAAAATGGCGACGTTCTAAAATTGTGTAAGTTTGGAAATAATTGAAATTAGAAAAAGTTTACGTTTTAAAACACATACATTAGTTCAGCTAATTCTCTTTGGTCCTAAATGGTCATGATAGTTTAACCGTCTTAGAGGCCAACACAGAAACAATTTACATAGGAGATATAAAAGGAAAAAAACCACGCTACTTGCACATATAAAAATGACAGGAACATATTTACACGGCTGTGACTTGTCATTGCTCTATATGTCCTGCTGGCTGCTGCCGCCTCCACGTCACTCTATGCTCAGCTCCTGAAGTTTATCTTTTCTCGTGAGAAGTCTCAAGTTGAAAAAGATCTGGACAAAAATGAGAGGAGCCAAATAGACTGAATTTAGGAGCTTCTCCACAAAAGAAAATAAAGAGCTATCAGCTAGCTGTTGTAAACCGCATTGATGTAGATGACTAATTTCTAATTCTGCAGCGGACATTGGACAAAAACTGTCCCTTAGGTTAATTTTATGGAACCTAAAATTCACATTTGGTCTGTTCAAAAAAAAATCATATTTGGTATATGATGGAAGCATAAGAACATCTCTAACTATATCAAAGACGGACCGTTTCGCGAGCCCTCAGCGCTCGGCTACTGTAGCAATGAACAGTAGCACGTTCATTACTGCAGTACTACAGTGCCGCGATCCCAGCCGTCGGTCGGCGATCGGACGGCCCACAGATCGCACCCGTGACGTTTTTGCAAAAACACCCCTCCAACAATCATAAATTAACCCGCAGTACACGCAATCGCGAAGCGAAGGACCGCTTCAAAAATCGCGAACACTGCACGGACTAAAATGAAAAAATGCCCTCACACCCCTCTTCTTCCTTCTCCCGCGCGACGCGGAAATCGCCGCGCCGGCGCCGACGCACGCCATCGCCGTTCCGCGCCTTCCCCGACGGATCCGCCGGCGCAGGAGGCTTTTCCGTCGCTCCCTCTTCGTCCTCGCCGACGGATGCGTACTGGGGCGGCGCACGGAAAGCGGAATCGGTGCGGAATCGTCGCTGGGATTGGTTTCGGCCGCCGCCGCGTTTCGACGTCGCTGGCGTCGTTCCGGCGACCAAGCAGCGGCCGCGCCGCCACCCCTGTAGTCCGCGTCGCGCCGCGCCCAACGCGTCTAGTGACGCGTCTTGGCTCGCTCCGACGCGGTGGCGCCGTCGCTATCGCCGCCGCGGCAGCGGCAGGACGTCAGCGTGTGCCAGGCTGCCCTTTTTTTTCCCCTGAAAAAAATACAAAAAACATAAAAATCCAGCCAGGTGGGCCCCACTGCCTCACAAAAATTTCAGAAAATGGAAAATAAATTTACAAATTCAGTAGCTTCAAATTTATACACCATCAAAATGCGGAAAAAATAAAGCAAAATAGACACAGAAGTTAATGCTATCTATTTATGCGATAATATCAAATTTCAAAAATTGATTATTTTAACATTTAAAATGTCTTCCACAACTTAACATTCCGTAAAGATTAAAAAATATATATAATCTGAATATTTTCCCAATTCAACGAATTTTTAAAATCCAACCAACTTTTAAACGTAAACTCTTTCACAAATACAATAATTTCCGAATTCGAAGAACTTTCAAATCTAAGTGTTTTCCAAATTTAAAAAGTATTTTCCTTTGATTACATTGAATCAAATTTGATGAGTGCTCACAAATTGTATTCCCTCTAAATATATCTGGAGATATTCAAAATGATAAATTGCTTCTTTTCGTTTACATGTTTTCATTTTTTTCTATTCTCTTTTCTTTTTCTTCGCATTCTCCCAGTGTCACCAAACTTACATATTTATTGACAATTCATCTCCTTACAAATTTCACATTTCAATTTGGAACCATACTTGACGATTTCACTTACACTAACATATTTGGAGGTAATATAACTTAAACCTCTCTAATTACATAGTTAAATTTAATAAATATTTAAAGAAAATGCAATTTTATTTTCTCTAATTATGAAATGACTTTTAATTGAATTTAATGCATGCTCACTTAATGTGCTTTCAACAATTTTTGAATTAAACTTAAAATTTAAGAAAACCCTTAAACACATTATATGCAACCAAAAAAAAAGATTAATATTTCGAAATAATACTACAAATGAGCTTCCTACAATTATGCAGCTATATGAAACCAAAAAAAAGGTTAATATTTAGAAATAATACTACAAATGAGCTCCCTACAACAATTCAATTTGGACGAAATTTAAAAAAAAAACTACAGTCCCTCCAATTATATGGAGTTGAATTTCACAAAACAAACTCTCTAATTACGGATTTCAGTTAAATAAATGTGTTTTCGCACACATTATAGACTTAAATTAGAGATTGATAAGCAAATAGAAACATTTCTTAACATTCCAATTTGCTTAAAAATAGGACATGCTCTAGAATATAACGGATTTTTCCCCTTTTCAAGTTTAATTTCATAAACTGTTAAAATTCTGACAAGCAGGCCTACCCTATTTAACAAAATTAGAAAAAAGTTGTAAATGTAAATTTCTTCTACCAAATTTCAAAATATTCAGATGTAAACTACTTTCGAATGTGCACCTTTATAAATTTGAAGTTTTCCCACCAAGTATTCACAAATATGACAAATATATCAATATTAACACAGAAAAAAACACACTGACTATTTACAGCATTTGATCAAATTCAAAGTTTGAAAATTTTAAAGTATCCAATGCCTTTTGAATCTGAGCACTTAAAAACCACACAAAAAAAACACATGCAAACCGCTTTTAACAATTTTGAAATTCAAATAATTTGTAAACGTAAACTTCTCCTTTTTTGATTCCAATACATTCAAATCTAAACAACTTTTGAATGGGTACATTTTCAAATTTGAATTTTTCCCACCACCACATTCACAAATATGACAAATATATCAACATTAACACAAACAAAATATACGCTTACTATTTATGCCATATGACCAAATTTCAGATTCAAAAACTTCAAAAATTTCAATGGCTTCCAAAATTAAGCATTTAAAAGCCGACAAAAAAAAATTTACATACAAATAGCTTCCCACTTTCACCAGTTTTTAAAATTCAAACAAATTGTAAATCAATATCTCCGCATATATCCATTAGAAAAAATGAGTAATGTATCAAAACAATCAGAAAAATATATACAACCTACTTATGTTTAAAAAAAATGGAATGTTCAAATTATGTTACCATTTGGAGGTAATTAAAATCTTAAATATTGACAACAAAATACAAACATGGTCGAACATTTCATACTACTAAACATTTGAATATTCTACAAAATATGTCAATAATGCTCAACAAAGATGCTGCCTATTCATAACAAAATAAACAACATATTTGCAAATTCCAATTTTGCCAACATTTTAGCGAATATACCGATAGTCCATTAAATATATCGATAATGCTCAAAAAAAAACTATATGCTTATAGAAAATTACAAATATACTTAAACATTTCAATTTAGCCAAAATTTCGAGACCGTACAAACAAACTTTTTCCAAATGTGGAATCAAATTCACATGAATTTTCCTAATTTCAATTAAATATTGCCGTCGAAATACAAACATATTCGAATATTTCAAACCACTAAATATTTAAATATTTTACACAATATATCAAAAAAACTCGCAACAAAAATGCTGCCTACTCATAACAAAATAAAAAACATGTTTCAACACTCCAATTTGGGCAACATTTTGCCGAACAAAAAAATAATATATATATTGTACAAAACAAAACACCAAGAGCGTGGCGTGACGCCACGCTAAATTCAACTAGTTAGACTCTAAGGAAGACCAGCAGTCATCCACCTCACGTAGGCCTCAAAGGATTGTTAGGAGTCCCTAGCTCAAAAGTCCTATACGTCAATATGCATGATTAAACAATTTACCATCTTCATCACATGGATAATGTAAAAAATATACCTTAATTTGACGGGTGAGGTGCAAAGGAGAGTATCCCCTTAAGTAATATTAATGAGCACATCAACGATCCATACTTACAGTACAATAAATTTCCATACATGTAGCACACTTAACTCATCTGAGGTTATCTATGGGTGGAAGCAGCAAGTAACACGATACAGTTGGTAAGACGAAGTAGCTTACGCGAAGAATTTGCGGATGGCAACAGTGGACATGGTTATGCCGGTAGTCTCATGTCATTATGAGTTTAGGTTGTAACAGTAGTGATACTTTTTATTTCATTATTCTCGATAAATCTCATTCATTCTTTGAGCTCAAAATGAAATATATATTATTTCATATTCATTGGCAACGCAAAATTAAATTCATTACAGAAGAAATGAAACAAAACCATAAATAAGTATGACATATATGAGAAAATTGGAGCAGATCTATTAGACTGAAAAAGATGGAGTGACCTATTGTGCAATGGTGTCGTCGCCTCCAACCTCAACAGCGTAAACTGGCATTCCTCTCTCCTATAAGGCCACGCTGAATCAAGTTTTCTGCAAAACACAATCTTTAGGTTGCTTGTAAAGCATAGTTCCTAGTAGTTGGTGAATAAAGCAGAGAAGATTTAAACAATAATAATAAACCTTGATCGATTAAAAGGCAAGGAGATGCACCAAACGGTGCAGTGAACTGAAGCAGTAAATATAGAAGATAACAGATAAGAAGAATATTAAGTAAAAAATGAGGAAAATGAAGGTACGTGTACAATGATAATAGGTAGTGGCTTGCACAAAAAAGCTATTACAATAACACTACAAACTAATTATCAAATCTGTAAAGATCTAGGCAGAACAATATAAAGCCGCACTAAAATGATAATATGATGCAAAGTTGCCAGCGGTAAAAAAGGTAGCTCGTCTTTTGGATGTGATAATTGGAAACAAACTACAACGTTTGTGAAGCTTCACTGTTCGTACTGTCTATTAAGCAGTGGACAATTAAGCAACTGGTTTCTATTACACAGTGCAATACATGGATAAAGAAAAATTATATTACAGAAGGCCTCAAGTGCTGTGTACAAACTACCAGTGCTTGCAATTACAGAAGGCCCAAGTGTAGTGTACAAACTATTTGTGCCTCCGACAGCTAGCCTCCAGCACAACCACATGTAAATAAGGGTGGTTTGGAGTTTGGACTAAGCTGCACCAGTACCAGCTAGGGCCTGCCAGGGAGCATAATCAAACACCATCAACCAATTATCATGTCAATATATTTATGTGGTTCACTTCAAAGAAATAGAAAGATATAAGTAAGGGACATATAGCACAGTTACATCATTATATTTCGGTACAATGTCGTATATCTTTTCAATTAGCAAATACTGTGTTTCTAAATGTTTGTAGGGCTGAAATGCCCATGATTAGCAGATTAACTAACTTGAGAATTATATTTTAACACTGCTCAACTAAGTTCCCCGGAGCAATACAAAGATCTGGTAAGCACTGTTAACTTGTTTTGTAGCTAAGCAAGTAGATTAAAAAAAATTACACAAAAGACACAAAAATTTTAGTCTACTCGCTTCTTTGTCCTAACAGTTACTCATTATGTTGAGCTAACAGCATTTGTACAACAAATGTGAATGCTCTTGCTATGCAAGATTTAAAACGGACTGTAAGAAGACATTATATAAGAAAAATAAACAACTTTGGTGGGTTAAAAGGTTTGTAAGGCACAAAAAATTGGTAGCCCAACCAATTCCATCTGTAGCAAGAATAATATACACATTTGCTTACTGAACAGAAATCCTTTTTTTGATACTGATCAAGTGTAGATGTATATGTAATCTTTCTAGAAGCAAAACAATACTTGAGCTAAAGTACTGCAGTATGTGCAGAAAAGATATTATACTCTCTTGCTATTTGAACGAATACTTTTTTTTGGCAGTGATGTGAAGTGTGAATGTACGTATAATTTCTGTAAAAGTAGACTAATACTGAAATTACTGATGGGAGCGTACACCAATGCTAAATCTGTCTATAACCGAAACTTAAAAAAAAATGGTATTTACAATTGCCATACAAAATTTAAAACAACTCATAAAAAGACATTGTGTAAGAGTAATAAATAACTTTCATGGGTGGAAAGGCTTGTAAGGCACAAAAGATTGTTAGTCCAGCTAATTTCATCTTTAGCAAGAATAATATGGCCATTCTGATCAAGTGTAGATGTATTTGTAATGCTCACCTTCTGAAGATGTAGCCGAAGCAGAGAATGGAGGAGCTGCAGCAGGTGTAGTAGAGGAAGTAGCAGTAGTTTGTCACCGAGGTCGCGGTGGCGGCACCACTGGCGTCCCGCCGGCGACAGCAGCACCACCACACCAGCAGTAGCAGATCGAGGACGCCGTGGTTACTTCTATCTGAGAGCCATCCCGCCGGCGTCTATGTTGAGGTAGGAGGCAGCAAAGGGAGGCCGTGGTCGAGCGAGAGGTCGAGCAGGGGCTCGAGGTAGAACTCGTGGTCGACACGGGCAGCACACCGAAGCGGCGTGCTTGAGCAGAGGCTCGAGGAGGCTACCGTGTCTATGAGGAGGCGAGGTAGTAGAAGCGAAGGCGCCGGAGCCCGAGGGACAGCGCCGGCGAGTTGAACCATGGCGGCCTAGGGTTAGGGTTTGCGGAGGCGGCCGTGTGGGGCTAGAGGAGGAGATTGAGTTGGGGATTCAGTGGAGTAGGAGGTGGCGGAGCAGTGGCAGGGCGCCACGGCGGCAGGCGCAGCCGGCGGCGGCCGATACGGCGGTCGGAGCAGGCCGTGGCGGCGGCGGCGGGATCGCCAGAAAGGGGAGGGGAGAGAGCGGTTCGCGTGTGTAGGGACTGATTTGTAAATAGTGAAAAATGAAGGGGCCTTTTTGCAAAAATGGTCGGATGACCGGGTGGGTGCGCTGCGGTTACCGGTGGCGTGCTGAAGCGGGGTGACCGGCTCGACCGGGTGAGTGAACAGTTGCGCGGGCGTGGTGAAGCGTGGTGACCGGCTGGATGGGGTGACCGGCAGCGCGGGGCGCCAAAACTCGTGCGGCTACAGTAACGCGCGTCTGGTGACCGAGTGAGAGTTGATCTGAGCCGTTGATCCGTGTTTGGACGGCCTGGATTTGCTACAGTAACACACGCGCAGAGAGGCCGAGGAAATGTCCCTCTTTTATATATAGTTAGTATGGGCCAAAATGCACGTTTGCTCTTCCACCGGGCTACATGGGCTGAGATCAGGGCAGGACGCGTAGATTCAAGCTCGAAAGAAAAACACGGACACATCTATGATCGATCATTTTTTCCGTCAAAAAAAATCTATGATCGATCATTCCCTAAAAAAAACAAATTCTATGATCGATCAATCCTAATTCCTGAACTAGCAGAGCACCGTGAGATTGCATTCCTTGACCACCACGACTGTTATAAATTTAATTTATGTTTTCAATTTTCCGCGATTAAAATTCCAGTTCTTAAATAGTTGTTTTTATTTGTACCTCAGCGAAAATGAATAAATAGAAAATTAGTAGTTTTAAACAAATGTTGGATAAAGATTCAATATGATTTTTTTGCCAAGATATTTAGTGTGTGAGTTCGCATACCCAATATAAAAATCCTAGCTCTGCCACTGGCTACGGCTATGGCGGGCGAGCCCCGGCGCTGGGATACGTCTGCTATGAGGAGAGCTCACCCTGAGGCGGAGGACAATGCGTCATCCAGTAGCCATGGATGCATTCGTGTCATCCTGCAAGTTTCTGCAGCAGCATGTATGGCGGTCTGCCTACAGGCCGTGTGTGATTAGACCATGCTCTGTTTCCGCCGTCGTTGGAGTCTGCTTTTCGTACAGTGATGTTTACCTTTCCTCCGTAACAACGACGGCTTCAGCATTGTGACTTGTGAATTGTGATCTGATGCTTCAGTCTTTCTATTGTAAATAAACATGTCGGCCAACACTTCTTTTTTCATAGACTACGTGTTACTTGCAGCCAACTGAAGAGTCGAGCTTAATTTGCATGCGGCATCTAGTATATGACTTTGCATCTGGACAAGAAGCATTGTAGCTCTACTTTCGTAATCAAAATAGGACGAAAATGAAACCTACGTATGTACCCAGTTTTCCCATGACGCAATGGATCTAGTATACTGACACAATGCCTGTTGTCAGGGGTTTTGCCGGTTTTCCTCAAATTAACCAAGCCTTGTATAATCAGGACCATTCCTTCCGCGGTCGGTTTCCCAAGACCGGTTTTCTGTTAATAAATAACCTGCTAATGGCAGCTTCTTAAAAAGACCTAGGTACCCTGCATCTGACTTCTATTAGGCGAAAGGTAACCGAAGTGTCGTTTCTTTGCTTGGTTGGTGCTGCACGGCAAGATCCTCACCGCGGACAATTTGGCGATTAGAGGTTGGCCACATGACCCCATTTGCAAGCTTTGCCGATGCCATCCCGAAACAGTGCAGCACCTTCTTCTCGATTGCAGTTTCTCGAAGGAGGTGAGAGAGCACATCTTCGGTTGGAAGGGCTCCATTGGGATGCCGCCACCAGTTTTGGGACACAGCATTGATGCTTGGTGGAATGGCATGCTCGCCGGGATACCGAAGGAGAAGAGGCGGGAGGCGAGCGGGGCGTTCGTCTACGCCATGTGGGGCTGTTGGAAAGAGAGGAATAGGAGGGTTTTTCGAAACACGGCTATGCAACCGATCATGGTGGCACACCTTGTGTGGGAGGAGATTGAGCAGCGGGCTCTCGCCCATAGGCACGACCCGGAGATTGACTCTTGTTTGTTGTTTTTGTTTTCGGTGATACTCTTGCTTAGGCAAATGACTTTGTACATAAACATTCTATCTATCTAATCGGGTGGCAGATACGACTGCCTTAAAATTCAAAAAAAAAAACAGAAGGTAGTTCTCTAGATTATGTATACATTGTGGTTTATAGTTTAGAAGCGCTTCAGATTGTATAATCCTACTGCGAGATGACAATCAAAGGAACTTCTCAAAATGGGCAGACACAAGGCAGTGTGCATTCTGTCAACTGCTGAATCCAAGTATAGAGTGACTGAACTGAATACCGGAAACCACAGAGAAAATGACACAAAACTACCACATTTGAGGCTGAGTTCAAGGATAACTACCACATTTGAGTTTTTTGACACATAAATACCACTTTGTGGGCTAGTGTGTGACGCTGAGCACTGATTTTTATGTTTAAGCATTTTGACACGATTTCTGACCACTTGGCCCCACCCGTCAGGTCTACGTGGCAAAAAAAGCAGGTCAACACTAGTCGTAGGGCCCACCTTCTTTCCTCTCTCTTCTCCTCTTCCTCTCTTCTTTCCTGGAACGGCACCAAACACGCAAGACGCAACGCACACCCGACCCGACCATGCTCGCTACTCCTCCCCCGAGCTCCCGGCCAGCCCTGTGCCGAGCACTGCCGCGCCGGCCCTGTGCTCCTTCCTCCTCCCTGCTCCCGGCCATCCGATGCCGCCCCTTCCTCCCGCCGCCGCTCTGGCAACCACTTCGCTCCGGCTCGCCGCCAGCCACGCGTCACCAGGAGCACAATGGTCAGCGTCACCGCTGCGGACACCAGCGCGATCGAAGCAGAGTGCAGCGTCGAACGGCCACCCACACCGCTGCCGCAACCTCTCAAATGGCTGCCGCAACCTCTCAAATGGCTGCCGCAGAGCTCGGTATTGCCTGAGAAAGCGCCCTGCGGCCAACGAGAGAACTCTTCCCCTAGCCTCCCTCCCAGCTGATTGCTAGACAAGTCCAGCTCCACCAAACTGCTCATTCGCGCGAGCTGCGACGGCACTGCTCCCAAGTCCCACCAGTGCATTGTGAGAAAGGTTCAAATCTTCCAGCTTAGACAGAGACCCAAGTGATGCTGGGATTATGCCAACGAGATTGTTGCTGCTCAAATCCAGCAGGCTCTGCAGCTCTTGCATCCTGCCGAAGTCAGGCGGGATCGGGCCTGACAGGTAATTCTGTGACAAATTCAGTTCATACAGGTTGGTCAGTCTTGGATCGGACCTGAGAGCTGATTCTGCGCGAGATTCATACAAGTTCAGCTCGCCAAGTTGCGGCAACGCGCCCAGCCGGTTGTGGTTGAGGACGATGTGGCTGAGCTGCGTGCACCGGGAGAGCGCATCCGGGATGCCGCCTGTGAGTGCGTCGTACGACACGTCCAGCAGTGTCAGCGCGGTGACGCGGCCGAGCGACGGCGGGATCGGCCCAGAGAGACCGTTGCTCCCCAGACGCACGCGCTGGAGCGACGGCGACCGCCCGAGCTGCGCTGGGATCCCACCCTCGAACGAGTTGTTGGTGGCGTCGAAGGACAGCAGGTTCCCCAGCAACCAGGCGGCCGGGCCGGCCTAATCGAGCGCGGCGCCCGCTGCCCATCCCGCCGCACGCACGGCCGTGCCGCAGCCGACGGCGTCCTCGACCGCGACGCGCGCACGCACACCCAGCCGTGGCGCAGCCGACGCCGTCCTCGCACGTGCAGGCGAGCCGGAGTCCGTCGGCGGGTGTCGTGGGCGCGGGCCATGGCGACAGCGAGCTCGAGCGGCCACCGGCGAGCGCAAGCGGCCACGGCGCGAGCGAGCTCGAGCGGCCACGGGCGAGCGCGGCAGCCATGGCGCGAGGGCCGGCCATGGCGGCGGCGGCACGTTCATCTCCTGCGTGCGTTAACGGCTGCGGGCGTGCTCTACCAGGTGCAGCACGGGCAGGGGATAGAAGAGAAAAAGAAAAAGGAAAGGAAAAAAAATGGCGTTGACTTGCTTTTTTTGCCACGTCAGCCCTGACAACTGGTCCCACCTGGCAGAAACATGATTAAAACGTTAACAGGCAAAAATCAGTGCTCAGCGTCACACACTAGACCCAAAAGTGATATTTATGTGTCAAAAAACTCAAATGTGGTAGTTATCCTTGAACTCAGCCTCAAATGTGGTAGTTTTGTGTCAGTTTCTCGAAACCACAACAGGAAAGCACAGAAGCTTAAAGGATCAGTGGATCACTGATTAGTTTTGTCCAAGGCAGCCCATATGTTGTTTTTTGATTTATTCTCTCTTATTGATTTTCTGTCCAAACAAACGCTGAATTATACAGCTTACAGTTACTCAAGATATAATGCAGGTTGTGGGTCATAATCTCTATGCTCAAAACTTCTTCTTTTTTTAGTTTTAAAGCGGTCGTATCCGCTATCCGATTAGATAGAATAGATATTTATGTACAGAATTTTGGTTTAGGGGAAAAAAACCCTAAACAGACAAAACAAAACAAAAAATTAGTCTCCGGGGTCCTGCGTGTGGGCGAAAGCCCGCAACGCCAACTCTTCGTGCACCAAAGCCGCCACCTCCGAAGGCGAGATCTCCACACCGCGGAAGATCCTCCGTCTCCTCTCCCTCCATAACCACCACATCGAGTGGAAAAAGGCCCTGCTATCAGTGCTCCTAGACTCGGGCGCAAATCTTGCCAGAGCTCGCCCTGACAGAATCCTGCCTCGATCGGTAATGTTCATACAACCCCTCCTAGCAGCTTCGCGGCGCACCAGCTCGGACACGCGATCCCCTCCTTGCCCAAACATCAGAAACATCAGAACTAGGCCACCTCTGGCGGCGTCTGCCACACCATCTTGGCTCCTAACGTCTTCTTCTTCTTGGGCTTCTTCATGGAGAGGACGAGGTCATCAATGGCCGCCGCCGCCTGGTCCGAGAGGGGTCCATCGAGCACGCCCATGAAATCCTGCCGCTGACGCTCTGAAGTGCTTGCCTCCTCAAGCCGCGAGCCGAGACGTCGCGCCACGGCCTCCCTGGCCAGCTCCTATTCACTGCATTTATGAACTTGACATTGGTTACATCAGAAAATAAGTGAACTACAAGGCTACAAGTAATGACAAACTTTGATCATAATTGCATCTACAGATCAAAGATCATCTCTATCCTTGTAACGATACATACGTATGTACCCTGTTTCCCTGTGACGCAATGCATCTAGCATACGAAGCAATGCGGGGGTTTTGCCGGGATTCCTCAAATCAGCCTAGCCTTGTATGGTCAGTGGTCCTGTTTTTCTTATAAACAGGACCATTCCTTCCACGGTCGGTTTTATTAAACCAGTTTTCTTTAAAAAATAACCTACTAATGGTTGCTTCATACTAGTAAAGAAAACTAGGTACCCTGCATCTGACTTTTTTAGGCAAAAGGTACAGAAGGTACATATCTAGATTATGTATATGTTCATGGTTTACAGTTTAGAAGTGCTTCAGACGGTACAATCTGTCTACTGCGAGATGGCAATCAAAAGGAACTTCTCAAAATTGGGCAGACACAAGGCAGTGTGCATTATGTCAACTGCTGAATTCAAGTAGAGTGACTATCTCCCCAGCACTCATGGCAGAGCAGGGGTCCGGGTTTTACGGAGCCCCAGGCTCGGGCGATCTGGTGGGCGATTCCTCGTCGCCGCCTGCGCCGCCCTCAGCGCCCCCTTCCCACCCGCCCCTCCTCCTCCCAGTTAGTCTAGGTAGCCTCCACCTCCCCCTCCTTGCCCCCGCGAGCCCCCTGGCCCTCCCTTGGCTGGTGGCCGGCGCCGCCCGCGATGTCGTCGTTGCTGCTGGCGAAGCCGGCGCGGATCCCGTCCCCGACGCCGCCTCCAGCGCTGACCGCACCTCTGATGCCCGCTGCTTCCACGACAGCGACAACCCGGCCAGAACCCTTCCCGTCCGGCAGCTCGCCGACGCTGCCGCTCCCTCTCCAGGTGCGGCTTTCCTTGACTCGATGTTAGCTCATTTTCATACCAACGTGGCTTTTCCCCTCTGTCCCTCCCCGTTCTCTGTCCCGGCTCCGTTCTGGGTAACTCCGGCTTCCACGGATCGCCGCATGAACTCCTTCCTAGTGAAGAATGCCCTAAATTTCAACTTCACACAACACCCGGACTCGTTCGTGTTCAAAACCTCGTCTACGCCTCTTTCGCTGCCTCCGTTTCTGTTGCCCAAGTTCTTACTGCTCGCGTTCGTTTCTCCCTCGGTCTCTCCTCCTTCTTCCTCCACCGCAGCCTGGCTGCTGCCATTGCTGCTGCCGAATCCCTTCTTGGGCCCAATCCCCCTGCGCTTCCGGCCTCGGCCCAGTCTCGGCCCACACTGCCCTTGAACGACACCCTCCTGGACCGTGCCCCCAATTTAGCCCATCTGCGCGTTTCGAGCTCCATCGCCATCACGCCCCAAGTCAATGATGACGCCACGACCCCTGCTCTGCCACGCGCCGAACGGAAGTCACATCCCCAAGCGGCGCTCACCCGTCCTCTACCTCTGCCTCTCCCATCCCATCTCTTCACCTTAGCCTTTTCCCCTCCGCCGCTTCCGTGCTCTCGGAGCCTAGACCTGGTGACATCGATGAGTGTTCCTCTGCCCAAGGCGCCGCTTCGCCATGCCCTGACCTGTGCACGCGCCGTCCGGCCTCTGACTGCCCCATCGTCTCTCCCCCTTCCTCTCCCTCGCCGCCCTCTTATAAAGATATGCTCTCGCGCACTGCTCCACCTCATCCCACCCGTCAGCGAACTCGTGTCTTCTCCCCCGTTAAAGGCAAGAAACTCTGCTTCCGCTGCGTCGCCGCCTGCCACCTCGTCTGCGACTGCCGTGACCCCGTCCGGTGCGCCACTTGTGGTCGCTCCGGCCACCATAGCCCAGGATGTGAGTTGCCTCCTCTTCGTTTCATCTCTGCCTCTGCTCCCGCCTCCCTTGTGTCTCGCCTCGTGCTGACGGCCCTTCTTCTCCCGACAGGTTCTCCTCCGTGCTCTCCCGCCCTCGTTCGCGCTCCGCCTCGCCCCCTGTGGCTGCGGACCCTGGATCGGCCTCCCCCGCGAGCACTGGATGGCGCGCTACTTCCGCGAGACCGACACCGCAGCCAGGCGCGCCGCCTACCGCCCCCCACGCCGTACCCTCGTCAGGCTGCTCCTGGCTCGCCTCCTCCGCTGGCCTCGCGCCGTCCTCGTCTGGCCCGCCTTCGCGTGGGCCTCCGACGTGGGCGCCCATCAACCCCGCGTTCATCCCCGTCGCCCCCGCCGGAGGAGTGGCCAATCCCCTCCTTCGCCTCTCCCCCGCCTCCAGCCGAGACGTGCAGCCGTGCTGCGGCCTCGGTGTGCTTCATGCCGCCGGCGTTTGTGGACTGCCCCAGCCGCAGGTTTGCCCACGCCATCATCGACCCACCTGCTGCCAGCCCTGCGTTCATCCTCCGTCGCGTTCTTGAGGTCCACGGTGGCAACCCCAAGGTGGGGTTCTCCGCCTCCGACTACGGCGCCATGCTGATCCTGTTCTCCTCGCACGAGGTGAGGGAGAGCACGATGCGGCTCTTCCCCATCGACTACGCCGGCCACCGCTTCAAGTTCGAGCGCCCCGAGGAGGGCGAGAACCGGTTCAAGTGGGAGTTCAAGTGCTTCGCGCAGGTCACCGCCATCGGCTTCCCGCTGGAGCACTGGAACGACGGCGGCATCCGCACGGCGTTCCGCAACGTCGGCAGCGTCTGCTGCATCGACCCGCTCTGCCTCAACGACCTCGATCGCTCTGCTGTCCGCCTTGTCCTCCGCCTCGAGGACGAGCTCGACGTTCCGCACAGCCTCCTCCTCCGCGACTTTGAGGGCCAGACCTCGACTGAGGTCAAGCTGCGCGTGGTGCGCGCCTGGTCCATCTCCGACGATGCCGCCGACGGCCACGCGGGCCACTACGACTGCTACTGCAGCGTCTGCTCTGGCGGTGCGGGCGGTGCCACTCGCCTCGACGACATCGACGAGGAGTCGATGCATGGATCGCCGCCTCCTCCGCCTCCCCCCGCGCGTGGTTCGCCTCGCGAACCTGCCAGCGCTGTCGAGCTGCTGCGCAGGGTCGTGGTGCGCCACACGGCGAACTGGCCTTGCCCTCCCCCCGCCTTCAAGCGCGTCCTCGCCGACCGCCTCGCCGCTCAGTTCACGGAGGAAGGGATCAGCTCTGACCAGGTTCCCGCCTCCCCCTCTGCTCCCTTTTCTTGCCCGGACCCTCCCTCTGTTTCTGACACTCCCCTTTTGCTTCTCCAGTGGTATGACACGCTCACCTTCCCCGCCACGCCCCTTGTGCCCGGGTCCGACGACGTGCCCATCTCCGCTGACCAGGCCTCCCTCCCCGGCCTCGACCCGACCCCGGCCGCCCTGGACGACGGCAGTGCCGCCGTGCCCGCCGTTGAGGAGGCAGCCCCTGCTGCTGCCGAGACCGATGCTGCTCCCATGATCTTCTCGGCCGACAGCGAGCTGCACGAGAACGTCGCCCGCAAGCAGCGGGTGCGCCGCAAGAGGGCGGTGGACTCCGCCAAGCGCGCCGCGCGGGACAAGGCCCCTGTTCGTCGCAGTAACCGCATCGCCTCCAACTCCAACAACCATGTCGACGCTCTGACCAAAGCGTCCGTCCGCGCCGCTCGCTTTGACTTCATGAGGGCTCCTCTGACCTGCAGAGCGCTGCCTCTGCTGCCGGCTTCGACGTCGGCGTCCCCAGCTTCCTCTCGCTCGAGCACCTGCAGGGGCTCGGCGTCCCCTGCGGCGTCAGCGCTCGCTGCTGAGGACGCGGTGCAGCCCGAGTCTCCATGATTCGGTCCAGACGGCACTGGGCTCCCGTCCGTGAGGCGATGCCTGTCGGAGCCCATTTGTGCAAGCCTAGATTAGCTAGGCCTTTTAGTTTGAGCGCTTGCGCAGCTCCCGTGAGCTGTTTTTTGTCTCTGCTTGCCCCTTCGTGGGCTTGTACTGGGCCGTGGCCCACTTCTATCAATATTAAGCGCGTTTCCCTTTATTTTGCCCCCGGTGCTTTCCCTTGTTACGATGGTTGATTTGTCCTTCCTCATCGAATCTGGAACCTTAGAGGCCTTGGCGACCCCGTTAAGTGCTCTAATGTTTACGCTGACTTAATCTCCGCCCACCCCCACTTTCTTGCGCTCAAGAAACTAAGCTCTCGAACCCGGACCTTGCCAAGCTTCGCTCCTTCCTCCCCCCTCACCTCCGATCCCTGGAAAAAATCGACGCAATGGTTCCTCTGGTGGAATCCTTTCGGCTTGGGACCAAAACCTCTTCACGCTTGTCTCTACGCAAACCACCGCCCACATCCTCTCAACCGACCTCAAGATCAACTCGGATAACTCGAAAATCCGCATCTCCAATGTGTATGCCCCCTGTACACATGCGGACAAGCCGGCCTTCCTGCGCTCCCTCTCCGACCACAAACCGAACGACTCCACCCCTTGGCTCATTGCCGGCGATTTCAACCTGTATCGTGACCCCTCTGACCGTAACAACGATAATTTCAACCGCGCGGAGGCCTCCCTCTTTAATGACTGTATTAATGTCCTCTCCCTTATTGAGCTCCCCCTCCGCGACCGTTGCTACACCTGGACAAATGGCAGACAGACCCCGACCCTGGTTCGCCTGGATCGTATCTTCGTCAACACTGCCTGGAACGCTCTTTTCCCCTCCTCCCACCTCACCTCCCTCTCCCGCGACCTCTCTGACCACATCCCCCTTACTGCCGCCATCTCTACAAAAATTCCGCGATCTCCGATCTTTCGTTACGAACCCTCGTGGGCTCTCCAACCCGGCTTCGCAGCTCGGATCCCTCATTTCTGGAACTCCACCATCCGCCCCGATGCCACTGCCCGGCTGGTGGCCCGCCTTAGCTCCTGCCGCGCGTTCTGTAAAAGGTGGAAAAGAGACCACAAACGGGCTGCCCAGAGAGGCTCTAACTGTAGAGTGCTCATTAAAATGCTGGACATTCTTGAAGAACACCGACCTCTCTCGGTCCTCGAAAGGAAGCTTCGGTCCCTAACTATAGACGCGCTCCACACCTCAAACCAGGAGCACGCCCTCTACTGGAAAACCCGTGCAAAAATCCGTCACGCCATTGAGGTGATGAAAACACTGCTTTCTTCCATGCCTCGGCCACGACTAGACACCGCCGCAACTACATCCCCACGCTCACCTACGACGGAGCCACCTCTGACCATTCCGGAAAGGCCGAGATCCTCGCAGTTTTTACTCCAACCTTTTAGGTGCTGTCCACCCTTGCTCTTGGAACTTCGATATCCACGACCTCTACAGGGATGCTGCCTCTCCCGGCCCCACCCTCTCAGCCCCTTTTTCCGAGGACGAAATCAGAGCCGCCTTCCACGACATGAACAAAAACTCCAGTCCCGGGCCTGATGGTTTCGGGCCGGCTTTCTTTGTCAAGTTCTGGGATCTCGTGCGGCCCGACATTGTCCAGATGTTCTCGGACTTCTACGATCACAAGGTTGACCTTTCTCGAATCAACCGAGCCTTCCTCGTTCTCCTGCCTAAGGTCGACTCTGCCACTTCCCCTAGCGATTTCCGACCTATCTCCCTCCAGAATTGCCTCATGAAAGCTATCACGAAGGTCCTCACGACCAGACTCCAACATTCCATCCACTCTTAGTGGACGCAGATCAGACTGGGTTCCTCCAAGGTCGGAGGATCTCCGAAAACATTGTCTACGCTGCCGACCTCGTGAGATGCTGCCACACGCGCAAAACCCCCTCTGTGGTGTTTAAGATCGACTTCCGTAAAGCCTTTGACTCTGTCAACTGGGATAGCCTTGTCGCGATCCTTCGGGCCAGGGGTTTTGATGACAGGTGGTGCCGGTGGATGCTTGACATTTTCCACTCTAGCCACACCGCTATCATCCTCAATGGTGTCCCCGGTTCTTGGATCAGGTGCCGTAACGGGCTCCGCCAAGGTGATGCCTTGTCCCCGTACCTCTTCATTTTGGATGCTGACGTCCTCCCCCAGCTAATCCGGCGAGCTTTCATCTCTGATGGGCTTGCGCACCCTCTCGACCCCTCCAGCCCCTGCCCCGTCCTGCAGTATGCCGATGACACCCTCATCCTCTGCCGCGGCGACACCGCCTCCATCTCCTGCCTTAAAAATGTCCTCGATGACTTCGCTCGCGCCACCGGCCTCACGATCAACTTCCATAAGTCTTGCTTCGTTCCCATGCACGTTGAACAATCTCAAGCCCATCACATGGCTTCGATCCTCCAATGCCCCATCTCCTCGTTCCCCCAGCCCTACCTTGGCCTCCCGCTTTCTCCCATCAAACTTCCTGCTTCGGCCTTCGCCCCCTCCTTTCCTCCATCGACAAAAGGCTCTCCGGGTGGCGCGCCTCCCTTCTTTCTGCCGGAGGGCGCCTTGTTCTCTGTAACTCCGTCCTTAACAACCTCCCCACTTATTTTATGTGCTCCTTCCTACTGCCCGTTGGTGTGATTGAGCTCATTGATAAGAGGCGTCGCGCTTTTTTCTGGACTGGGAAAGATTCTTGCTCTGGTGCTCGCTGTCTAATTGCTTGGGATAAAGTTGTGTTGTCTACGCAGGTTGGCGGCTTCGGGCTTCGGGATCTTCGCAGGCAGAACCTATGCTTGCTTCTTCACTTCGTGGACCGCCTCCACCAGGCTTCGGAGCTTCCCTGGAAAACCTGGTTTTTCAGGCGATTGGCCAGGGACCTCGGGGACAGGGCGACCACCCCCTCCTTCCTCGACAAGATAGTCTCCTACTGCTTACCAGTCTACCGCGCCCTCACCCGCGTCGCCCTTCGCGATGGGCGCCGCTGTGCTTTCTGGATGGACAAGTGGGGCACAGGCGCCCCTTTGTACCTCCGGTTCCCGGCTCTCTTCTCCCACAGCACTCGTCCCCACGCCACGGTGGCCTGCATGCTCGCCGAGGGGCTGGACCTTCAGCCTCGACTGACCGCCGCGGCGGCTTCTGAGCTTGACGCTGTCCAGGCTCTTATTGCCGGCACGACGCTCCGCGACGGCGCCGACGCTCGCTTCCTGGACTCCACCACGCCTAGCTCCTCGGGACGACGCTCCTTCTCCTCCCGCGAGGCGTACCGGATGCTTGCCCCGCCACGCCCCATCGACACCGACGCCTGTACCAGTTGGGGACTGGCGGTTCCCACAAAGGTGAAGATCTTCTCCTACCTCGCAGCTATTGACAGACTAAGTACCAGGGCGAACCTCTTCATGAAGCACTGCGCCCCCTCCGCGGCATGTGAGACCTGCGGGGCTGAGGAGACGTCCCGGCACCTCTTCTTCGACTGCTCCACGGCCTCCGGTGTGTGGAGCCTTCTTCACGTCCACGCCCCCCCCCCCCCCCCCCCGGAGCCTCTTTCTGGACTATGGCAGCCCCCACCGCTGCGACTGCCGGTGCCTGGGCTGCTGGCCTCGCCACCATCATGTGGCACATCTGGAAGGCCCGGAACGACCTGATCTTCAACGCCAAAACGTCCTCGCCCTCCGACATTCTCCGACGATCTGCTGAAGACTTGCTCACTTGGGCTGGTAGATTCCCCCGCGATAAGAGGGATCACATTGAGCGCCTGCGCGTGCTCATTCTCAACGCTTGTGTATGATTTTCGGTTCAGTCTCTCCCCCCCCCCCCCCCCCCCCCCCCCCCCCCCCCCTTGTATTTCACCAATCACTTTGTAAGGGGAGCCAAACCCTCTTTCGAGTAATAATAACAACCGGTGGGGAGCAATCCCCCCGTCTTCCTCGAAAAAAAAAAGTAGAGTGACTAAACCGAATACGGGAAAGCACCAAGGAAGATGGGTGCACTAGTAATAAGAAAGCACAGAAGCTTGAAGGATCAATGATTAGTTGTGTCCAAGGCAGCACTTTTTTTTGTCTCATTGATTTTCTGTCCAAATACAAATGCTGAATTATATAAATTACAAGGTTACTCAAGATATAATGCAGGGTGTGGGTCATAAATATCTATGCTCAAAAAATTTCACTGCATTTATGAACTTAACATTGGTTACATCAGAAAATTAAGTGAACTACAAGGCTACAAGTAATGACAAACTTTGATCACAATTGCATCTACAGATCAAAGATCATCTCTATCCTTATGACAACTACAGGCAACTAAGCTAGAACAAAGACCAAATTGTATACTATTTAGAAGCTTACACATCAACTATGTATAACTTCACAACTCTAGAGAGAAAAGGCAACCTAGGACGTGGAATTACAGCACAATCCAAACTAATCAGCTTTCTGATGACCTGAGGTCTTCTAGCACCGTGGTGACCTGCTCCCGGACAAGCTCGATCCTCTTCAGATAGACCTCCAGCTCCAGAATCTGCTGCTGCCTCCATTTCTCACCACTGGGCACCACAGGCACAAGGTTCAGTCCGGCCACCCCAAAACCAAGGCCAAGAATGTCGCCCCCAAACCACATGCCCAAACCGGTCTGCCCAGCCACAGTGACGGAGCTGATGAGTTCCTTCAGTAGCGGTGACAGGACACCCCGGAGATAGTCTTCAGTTGGACCATTGGCTGTCACTGGAGCTGGCAGTGGTGCCGGCAGCGGAGGTGGGGGTGTAATCAACGGCACCGAACTCTCCAAAGCAACAACAGCCGGCTCTTGAGCAATTAACATGAGCGCAGGAGTTGCAGGCATTGAGGGTGCCTCCATCTCTTGCGCCGTCCTCCTCCTTCCACGCCGCGAGCCCCTGCCCCTCGGGGTGAGCGCAGACGCGCTCCCACCACCACCACATTCGTCAGCTGCACCAGGCTGCGCCATGGCAGCAACTGCGGCTGCTGCTGCCTCTGCGGGGTTGATGTCGTCCTCGTCGGAGGCCTCGCCCCCGGCGGCACCGTCGTCGCGCTTGAGGGCCTGTTTGGTTGGGCTTTAGCTGTGGCTTTCACAGCTTATAAGCCGTAAGCCCAACCAAACGGTAAAACAACCGAACGCGCTTACGGCGAAAGCCGTCCGAAAATTGGTGTCGCTCGCGAAGCAGGCTGGGATGTGCTTTTCTGGCTTTCGCTGCGCGCGCTGCCGAGCGTTCTCGCTTTTGCCCTTGCATCTCTAAGCGAAATTACGCCCACCTGCCACCGCGAGCCTCCATGAGCTGCTCCCGTTCCCCAATTCTCTCACCCCGCACCGCTCGTTTCCTCTCTCTCTCCCGCAGGCGATTAGGGTAGGTGCCGCCGCCGCCGCATCCCTGGACGACGGCGAGCTTCCGCGCCGGCCGCCCCCGTCCCCTCTCCTTCCCCACCGGCCGTGTCGCCTACCAACCTCCCCCGCCTCCTCCGCCTCCTCCGGCCGCATCCCTACCAACCTCCCCCGCCTCCTCTCGCTGCACACCAGCTCGAGCCGCCGAACAAGGCCAGGGCTGCATCCACCACAAGTCGAGCACGCTGAATGGACGGGGAGAAGGTCTAGCGGGACGTGCATCCACCGCAGCAGCTGACCAGCAAGCTCGTTCTTCTCCCCGATCTTGGCTCGTTCTTCATCCACTGTCCGGGTTGACCACAAGGAGGAGAAGCTCATCCTCAACGTGCAGTGGTACAATTCTGAATTTCTGAGATGATATTATATGCTAGTTTTTCATTTAGATTATTGTGTGTGTGAAATGTGCAAATTAGATGTGAGATATGCAATACTTTTCAGATTGTGTGTATGTTAGATTTGGAAATTAGATGATTATATGTATGTGTTGATGTGAGAAAAAATGTTCTTATTTTTTCTGATGTGTTGATGTGCTACCAATTTTGCTTATATGTAAGTTATTCTATTGTGAAATAGATGGGAGAGGAAAAGGCAAATTGGGATGAACTTCACACCACTGTTTTTTGTGAGATATGCAAAGACGAGGTCAATGCTAACAATAGGCCATTGGGATGGTTGAACCGGAGAGGTTACAAAAACCTTATTGATAAGTTTTTCGCACAAACCGGGAAAAAGATGTCAAAGAATCAATTAAAAAACAAATGGGACATGTTGAAGAAAGAATATACTCAGTTTATGGAGTTGAAGAATGCAGCAACTGGGCTAGGATGGGATTACGTGAGGGGAACTGTTGAGTGTGATGAAGCTTGGTGGAAGATTCATCTCCAGGTATAGCAATATAGCATCATTTATGTTCTTCTTTCATCACAATGTTTGTTCGGTTGGTGACTTCTACTCTATATTTCAGAAATACCCAAAGCATGCAAAGTACAAGAAGAAGGGATTGGCCAACCTGAATGAGTTGGACGTCATGTTTGATAAGGCGCATGTTACTGGAGCTACATCATGTATTCCTGGAGAGATATCAGACAGCAGTGATGATGAGGATGTGGTTGAGGTTCCTGAGACCGACGAGGACGAAGATGCGGAGGCAAAAGATGTGTCACCTAAGGCAGGGAAGGATGGTAAGACAAAGGATGTGTCACTTAAGGCAAGGAAGGATGGTAAGGCAAGATGAGGACTATGTTCCGGGAGGGCAAGCACCACTTCAAGTGGATGATGTTTCGGCGAGACGTGACGCCGTCTACATGAACTCAATCCGTGATATAATTGCTGACTCCTTGTGGAACTCAATGGAAGAATGAGTTCTTTAGTGCGACTACCTAGTTTATTGTGTGATATGTGCTAGGTTCATGTAATATTTTGCGCCGCAGCTACAAAGATAGTTGCTAGGCTGTTTGCTTGTGAAAATAGCAAGCATTGAAAAGAGAGGTAGTATGTATATTTTGTAATGGAAGATTGGAACAAAGACCAATACTACTCTGTTCGCTTTTGAAAATAGCAAATGGTTTGTTATTTATTCACTGTGATCCATGTCTCCTTTTGCTTAATTAAATAACAGTAACATTATTATCTATCTAAATCAATCTAAAATAAGGTCGTTATCCTTAAACAAGAAAAAACAGTCTCTCAGCTCTCTAGAGTATATCAGACATTTACCCTCACAGCCACATTTGAAACAGCTACTTGCCAAATGGCTTTTACAGCTTTCTCACAGCCCACAGCCCACAGCTACTTTGCCACAGCTCACAGCCCACAGCTGCTTTCAGATAAGCCACAGCTCAACCAAACAGGGCCTGAATGCCGGGCGCCAGATGTGGTGCGTCACGGGTTCGGTGCCAAACCAGAAAAAATCGCCCGAAACCGCCGGTTCGCTTCCTTTTCTGGTCCTGTGCGCTTAACGGACCGAAAGAGGTGTCGGTTCCCGGGTTTTCTTGTTGAACCGCCGGTCCGGTCTGTTTTTTAATTGTGTAACATAGTGTTGACGTATGGGGCACATATGTAACCGCTTAACTTGAGAGCATCTCCAACCATGATGGGCAAATTTGGCCCCCCAAACTGTCCGCGGACACGTCCGAACGTGTCCGCGGACAGTGACCGGACCGCCCCTAAAAGTGGTCTCCTCCAACCGTGTCCCCCAAAGCCTCCCCAAATTGTGGTCATTTGCATGTGATTGGTGGAGAAGCAGAGAGAAAAGTCAATGAAGGATAAAAGAAAGGAAAACAAATGAAAGCGGACGCGACCGGACGCGCTCGGTCGCCCCAAACCCTCCCCACATATGGGGTGAGTTTGGGGTGTGCCGGACAGCCCGGACGTATGGGGAGAGTTTGGGGGAGACGGTTGGGTGCACAATTTTACTCTCTCTCCTGTCCGGACGGCTGTCCGGACGTCCGTCCGAACGTTTGGGGAGGATTTGACAACCGTGACTGGAGATGCTCTAACCACCACATATGGGGCTGAGTTGTCTACTAACCACAAAATGACAAATACCATATATAACATAGTGTTGACATTTTAATTGTGTGTTTTTAATTGATGAAGACGTAAGAGTGGTTTTTTTTTGTGCGGCTAGTTTTGCGAAAAGTCGCTTTGCCTCCGGAGTTCTAGTGACTATTTTATTTTAAAATTTTCAAAAACTGTATTTGCAATTTTAAAAAATCTGAAAAATAAAAATTCCGATGGAGCCAATGATGCATCCTACAAGTATGCAAAATTATTTATATTATGGGCTACACAGAAATGATAAAATCTGTATATTTGTAGATTCGAAAGTGTGTAGACTCATATCTACACATTTGTCACTTTTATGTAGCTCTGCATATAAAGTATTTCAAATTGAGATTTTTACACATTTGTTGGATGTATCATGGACAACATACAAGATTTTTCAAAATTTAAATAACTTGTGAGTATAATTTTTTTAAATAAAGAGATCACTAGATCTCGGGAGACAAAAATCTCCACCTAGTTTTGCACTTATGAACTTGTCTAACATATGGAAGGCGTAAGGCATGTGTAACAACGACCGGAACTCGAATCGGGTACTATAGTGCAACTGCAATTGCAACAACTCTATTAAGAAAATAATCTTTCTACCCGTAGTAGTACAACTAGGATTAGCATGACCAAGTCCTAGCCAATGGTATGTTGGCATATGAATTGATATGATTCTTGTGTTGCAACTTGCAGCAGCGTCCATTGATTTCTCCAGTATTTCTGTCCATCTTTCTGATGATTGAGACGCAAGCGTGTTGAGACTTAACAAACCGGCGACTTTGACACTTCGACGTAGTGATGAAACGCAAACAAACAGACACGTCGACTGACGAGTACGTTCTGGTAACCGCGGTTTTAACAGCAAATTGCAGAATCTTGTATTAAGAAACGAGTTCAGTAGTTACAAGCAGGGATTAGCTTAAGCGCAAGTAGTAAGGTTGTACTCCTACGTATGACCAAGTCCCAAAAATATGGCTGCTGGCAAGTTGACTACCACCTTATATAAACAGATTGGAAGCAGACAGGCTCTGCAGAACTTCAGAAAGCGTCTTGCTCTTCACACGCAAGAGTAACCGTCCAAGGTCCACCCTAAGTCCAAAGGGTGTCACAGCCTCACAGCTTGATCACAATGTCCAAGGTAATTAGCAATGCAAATATATGCTTCGTTTTGCTTCAATGTCTTTGGAACAAATTTGAAGGCGTACACTTGTACTGAATACTTGTGTTTTCACTCCTTGCAGAAGATTGTGATCAGAGCTGACCTCATCGGCAGCAAGTGCAAGAGCAAGATCATGTACACTGTTGCCAAGCTCAGGGGTACATTTCCCTCCCTTCTAGCCTGTATCTTCTTGCATGAATCCCTCTCCACTGTTGTTTACCCAATGTATGTCATTTCCAGGGATCAAGTCCATTGACATCGACCAAGACAAGTGTACGATGACGGTGGTCGGCACTGTCGACCCGGTGCGCGTCGTGCAGAAGCTCAGGAAGGCGCGCTTCGCCGCGACCTTCGTCAGCGTCGAGGACGACAAACCAAATGAGCCGGAGAAGAAGAATGACCCCTGCCAGGAGGCCTGCGAGAAAGCGTGCAAGGAGAACTGCGAGAAGGTTTGCAGCTGCAATGAGGGGCCGTCGTACGGCTACACGCCGGGCTGCTACTCCAACCCCTACGCCCAGCCCAACAGCTACGGCTATGGCGGGCGAGCCCCGGCGCTGGGATACGTCTGCTATGAGGAGAGCTCACCCAGAGGCGGAGGACAATGCGTCATCCAGTAGCCATGGATGCATTCGTGTCATCCTGCATGTTTCTGCAGCAGCATGTATGGCGGTCTGCCTACAGGCCGTGTGTGATTAGACCATGCTCTGCTTCCGCCGTCGTTGGAGTCTGCTTTTCGTACAGTGATGTTTCTCTTTCCTCTGTAACAACGACGGCTTCAGCATGATCACTTGGGATCTGATGTTTCAGTCTGTCTATTGTAAATAAACATGTCGGCCTACACTTCTTTTTTCATAGACTACGTGTTACTTGCAGCCAACTGAAGAGTCGAGCTTAATTTGCATGCGGCATCTAGTATATGACTTTGCATCTGGACAAGAAGCATTGTAGCTCAACTTTCATAATCAAAATAGGACGAAAATGAAACCTACGTATATATGTACCCTGTTTCCCTATGACGCAATGGATCTAGTATACTGACACAGTGCCTGTTGTCGGGGGTTTTGCCGGTTTTCCTCAAATTAACCAAGCCTTGTATAATCAGGACCATTCCTTCCGTGGTCGGTTTCCCAAGATTGGTTTTCTGTTAATAAATAACCTGCTAATGGCTGCTTCATAAAAAAGACCTAGGTACCCTGCATCTGACTTCTATTAGGCGAAAGGTACAGAAGGTAGCTCTCTAGATTATGAATACATTGTGGTTTATAGTTTAGAAGTGCTTCAGATTGTATAATCCTACTGCGAGATGACAATCAAAGGAACTTCTCAAAAATGGGCAGACACAAGGCAGTGTGCATTCTGTCAACTGCTGAATCCAAGTATAGAGTGACTGAACTGAATACCGGAAACCACAACAGGAAAGCACAGAAGCTTGAAGGATCAGTGGATCACTGATAAGTTTTGTCCAAGGCAGCCCATATGTTGTTTTTTGATTTATTCTCTCTTATTGATTTTATGTCCAAAATACGAATGCTGAATTATACAGCTTACAGTTACTCAAGATATAATGCAGGGTGTGGGTCATAATCTCTATGCTCAAAACTTTTCACTGCATTTATGAACTTGACATTGGTTACATCAGAAATAAAGTGAACTACAAGGCTGCAAGTAATGACAAAGTTTGATCATAATTGCATCTACAGATCAAAGATCATCTCTACCCTTATAACGATACATACTTATGTACCCTGTTTCCTATGTACCCTGTTTCCCTATGACGCAATGCATCTAGCATACCAAGCAATGCGGGGGTTTTGCCGGTTTTCCTCAAATCAACCTAGCCTTGTATGGTCAGTGGTCCTGTTTTTCTAATAAACATGACCATTCCTTCCACGGTCGGTTTTACAAAACCTGTTTTCGTTAATAAATAGCCTACTAATGGTTGCATCATACTAGTAAAAAAACTAGGTACCCTGCATCTGACTTTTTTTAGGCAAAAGGTACAGAAGGTAGATATCTAGATTATGTATATGTTCATGGTTTACAATTTAGAAGTGCTTCAGACTGTACAATCTGTCTACTGCGAGATGGCAATCAAAAGGAACTTCTCAAAATTGGGCAGACACAAGGCAGTCTGCACTCTGTCAACTGCTGAATCCAAGTAGAGTGACTAAACCGAATACCGGAAACCCCCAAGGAAGATGGGTGCACTGGTAATAGGAAAGCACAGAAGCTTGAAAGATCAATGATTAGTTGTGTCCAAAGCAGCACTTTTTTTTGTCTCTTATTGATTTTCTGTCCAAAAACGAATGCTAAATTATACAAATTACAGGGTCACTCAAGATAAAATGCAGGGTGTAGGTCATAAATCTCTATGCTCAAAAATTTTCACTGCATTTATGAACTTAACATTGGTTACATCAGAAAATAAAGTGAACTACAAGGCTACAAGTAATGACAAACTTTGATCACAATTGCATCTACAGATCAAAGATCATCTCTATCCTTACGACAACTACAGGCAACTATGCTAGAACAAAGACCAAATTGTATACTATTTAGAAGCTTACACATCAACTATGTATAACTTCACAACTCTAGAGAGAAAAGGCAACCTAGGAAGTGGAATTACAGCACAATCCAAACTAATCAGCTTTCTGATGACCTGAGTTCTTCTAGCACCGTGGTGACCTGCTCCCGGACAAGCTCGATCCTCTTGAGATAGACCTCCAGCTCCAGAATCTGTTGCTGCCTCCACTTCTCACCACTGGGCACCAGAGGGTTCAGTCCGGACACCCCAAAACCAAGGCCCAGAATGTCTGTGCCCAGACCCAATCCCAGTCCGGTCTGCCCAGCCACAGTGACGGAGCTGATGAGTTCCTTCAGTAGCGGTGACAGGACACCCCGGAAATCGTCTTCAGTTGGACCGTTGGCTGTCACTGGGGCTGGCAGTGGTGCCGGCAGCGGCAGTGGGGGTGTAATCAACGGCACGGAAGTCTCCAAAGCAGCAACAGCCGGCTCTTGAGCAATATTATCGGTTACTAACATGGCCGCAGGAGTTGCGGGCATGGAGGGTGTCTCCATCTCTTGCGCCGTCCTCCTCCTTCCACGCCGCGCGCCCCTGCCCCTCGGCGTGTGCGCAGACGCGCTTCCACTTCCAACACCACCTTCGTCAACTGCACCAGGCTGCGCCATGGCATCAACGGCTGCTGCTGCCTCTGCGGGGTTGATGTCGTCCTCGTCGGAGGCGTCGCCCCCGGCGGCACCGTCGTCGCGCTTGAAGGCGGGGCGCCAGATGTGCCGCGCGACGTCGTAGATGGCGCCCTCGTGCGCGGTCCTGAAGGCGAAGGCGCCGCCGTGGGCGAGCATGCGGTTGGCGCAGACGCGGTACTTCTTCTTGAGGCGGCGCAGCTTCTCGATGAGCTGGTTCTTGGAGAAGTCGAAGGACAGCTTGCGGCGGATCTCCTCGTAGAAGGGCCCCGTGTCGTACTGGTGCGACGCGAAGGCGGTGCCCCGCCGCGACGTGAACTCCAGGAAGCCGCGCAGGATGAGCAGCTCCTCCTCGTCCGTCCACAGCCGCTGGAACAGCCGCCTCGAGTCCTCCGCGCGCACTCGCTCCTGCGCCTGGAAGGCGGCGGCGGCGGCGGGATTGGAGCGGCGGGTTCGGGGGTGGCGGCGGGGACTGGGGGAGGAGGGGCCGGGGTGTCGGGGAGGAGTGGTGGCGGGTCCTGGGGGGCGGCTGGGTCGGGGTTGTTTGAGGCGTCGCTGTCGGTGCCCTCCTCGTTTTCGTCGGCGGCGGCGGCAGGGTCGTCGGCCATGGTGGCCGTACTGTGGGTCGGGGATTGGAGTTTGGGTTTGGGTGGGATCGGGTACTGCCGGATACGGCGGATAGGATTTGGCCGGACTGCGTGGAGCGGCTATGTGCTAGCTGTATCTCACTGACACATGGGATGGGTCCGTGTAGAGATTGTACCCAGGTGAATATGCCGCTTCCTGCTACGGAGCAGCCAGAATGAAGCAGTCGACTCGAACTCGAGTGATGCAGTGGAAGCGTGACGTTCCGTGGAAGCAAAATGGAGCGGGCCAACGGTGAAGTGGTCCCACGTGTGAGTGAGAACTGAGAACGGGTGTATGCAACTCTCACATCTTCAAAACTTCCATTTTGTACCAACACGCGAGGTGAGGTGAGGATTAACATCATTATTACTCCCTCCGTCCAAAAATAAGTGTCTCAATTTTGGTAAAAAGTGGATATATCTAGACATGTTTTGATGTCTAGATACCTCCACTTTTAAGCAAACTTGAGACACTTATTTTTGGACCGAGGGAGTAGAAAAGTTAACCTTTCTTAAAAATATTTACAAAGCCTAACCATTTCTCTCTCTCTCTTGCCAACAGGCCATAGACCATATTACTAAAATCGACCGAAACTCGTAAGAACATTCTTGAATAAAATGAAAAATTACACAATCCCTATAGAAAAAGGGCACCCAATTCTTTATGTACTCACCAATGGTGCGCTGTGAGCGAAGCTCGATGCTACCTTTCAACCACTAAATCACGGTGAAGCGGGTAAAACGTTGTTGGCGCGACCGGCGGAAAGCCATCGGTCGGAGCCAGAAGACACTCGTGAAAGTGATAAGAGAAAAATATCGTCAACCTGGAGAAGAAAGAGACAATGAGGACTCGACAACCATCCCATATCCAGAAAGATCCAGGGAAACTTGACCTAAAAAAACAAGGCAACAAACCCGAAGTTGACCGAACCTTGCCGGTCGGAGAAGAAATCTAACTAATCGAGATAAGTAGACTAGATCCACGACTCTAAAAGAGCGGCGACTAGATGATTCTCTTCCCTCATCTACGCTACCGGCAAGATCGCCGCGAACAAGGTGGACGAGGAGTCGTGGAAACTTTAATCCTGATTTGCACATCACCACCGCCGCCATAGAGACGTTGTCGGTTGACCAGATCCTTACCTTCAGGACCAAATTGGAGCACCGAGCGTAAGTTCACGGTCCCCGCCCTTGCCCGACGATGAATAAGCAAGAAGATGAGGTGGGGAGTCGATTTGTCTAGAACGGGGAGACAGCGCGAAGGTGGGATGGCGGCTGTAAACTCTAAATCGCATGAGTGTTGTTCGTCCGTTTGTCTTCTTGCACTTTTTTCTGACCATTTTCCCCAATGCCATCGTCTAAATGGTGTTCAACTTGCTATGTTAGCGCCACGTATATATTGACTTTGAAAAATGTTAGTATTTTCGTGAGTGAATCAAAAATTCCAGGGCGAATGCCACAAATCATAACCCTCGGCTATTATATATCAATGTCACGGTTCTTGGTGTTGAGATCTAACATATCAACGCCATGGATTGTGGCGGTGACCGCGAGATCTTCCTTTCTCTTCGAAAAAAGTTAAGCTTTTATAAGGATAAGGAATATGACGTTGACGTGGCTAAATTCAATGCCATGAGGATGACACTGAGCAAAATGATTATATTATTGAGATAATCGGTATTGTCAATTTCACACACTAGAGAGAGAATTGACAAAATTGACCATTTTTGCTAGACTTGGATTGATCCTGGAATTGATAATCGGTATTGTCAATCTCATGTACCTATGGTATTGATCCTGGAATCTTCGTTTAACATGTGAAAACACTAAGTTTTCTCCTATACTACTATATTCGACTTAACCAATAGAAAAGTTCAGCGTCAGAGAGTAAAAGGGTTACATTTGATTTGGTTGTAGTTTTTAAAGAGGGTTATTTTCCGCTAAACTTTCGAAACAATAATCATTTCTATTAAAAAAAAACACAACAGAGGAGGCGCGGCTCAGGCACCATCTAACATCTGAGTGGGCTGAGGCCCGGAGAGAGACGAACTACGTGCATATTAAGTTTTGGGTCCAGCTAGCGCTCACTCGACTGAGAACTAAGCTAGTTCTCAGTCGGGTAACGTCATGGCGTTCTTCTTTGGCTCCGGCGAGGGCGCCTCCCCCGCAGTCACCGCCGGCCTAACCGTCGTCCTCCCGCCCGTGGCCGGCGCTCTGCCGCGATGCCTCGCCACCCCGCACTGTCCTGAGTTCCTCCACCGTCGGTCCGCCGCCACCCCGACCATTCCTCTAAGCCCCCCTAGTTAAGTTGCTCCTCGCCTCTGCCGCCGGCCGCGGCGGCTCCGGCTCAGCTTGCCGCCGGTGCCATCACGAGGAAGAAGATGACCTAGCGTTTGCACGAATCATGACACATTTTTTACGGTGGATGAATCGATTGAGAACTAAGCTCGAATGAGAATTAGCAAAACGGTTAAGTTTTAGTATTGCGTAGTGGCGTCTAAAGCCCATTTGCATTACTATTCGCACTTCTCAGGACCAACAAATGGCCTAGCCCGTCACCGTCGCTCTTCTCTGCTTCGTTTGCTCCAGCAGGCAGCAGCGCCTCCATCCACCCAGCGTGGCGGCGGCTCCGGCGACCAAGGCCGCTTCCTGCGTCACTCCGTCGAGGTAATACTTCTTCCTCTCTCGATATCCCGCTCATCCATATTTATCCATTGCTCTACTCACCCCGATCTCGTCTCTCACAGGAGGTGCGCGGCTGCGCGCCACCCCCTCTACCCGGCAGCCTCGCCCTCGAGCGACTCGGGCGACCAAGGCGAAAGCCGTGAGAAACGTAAATTATCCAACCTAACTCCATTCCTTTCGATCTCCTATTTGTATGAGCCCTAGGTTTTGGTTCCCAATTTGTATGAGCCCTAGGTTTGAGAGGGGAAATGGACCCTACTGCAAATGTTCACATGTGCGATTGTTTTAATGTTTCCGAAGTCCCACTTCCATGTATAGAGTAAACCATTTTTTGCTTCCGTTAAACCACTTTTATGGATTTATTTAGAGAACTTGATGAAGAGGAATGGATCAGAGTGCTTCAGAGTCTTAGGGAGGGCTCTGTACATAGAGCCATTGACTTTTCCTTGAGCAACTAAAGGGTTAAGTGATTTCGTCTTGTTACCTAGGCAAATATTAGCTTTGGGTTAAAGCGTTAAGTGATTCCGTTTTGCAAATAACTTTAAATCATCAGAGGCTAGTTCAACTCCAGGGCATTTTCTCATGTGGTTGCTCAACTTGGGAATATGATCAGCCAAACAACTAGGCATGTGGACAGTCAACTCTAGGGAATCGTATCAATAGGCTCATCAAATAGGCATGTGGACATAGGTTGTGAACTTTAGGGCTAGTCCTCCAATTCCCTTGTAGATTTATACTTGTGCCTGAAGTGTGTAGTATCTAGTATGTTTACACATATCTATGATACTGTCTTTCACATGATTTGCCAATGACTCAGTTTGTGTGGTCTTCATGGTTTTGTATCGCTGCAAGCTATGCCAGGGTCCAGTTCGTTGCTCTGTGCTCTTACTGCTTGTTAGATGCATATAATCCGTTGCATCTTGTTATCCAGTGGTTCATTTGTCGTTTTGTTTGCTGTCAGCTGCTCTGTAGGCCAGTATCATATGCAATACTTGTTAATGTTTAATTTTCATTTGCTCACATAAGTTTCTCTATCATTCATCAGTTCACATTCGTGCGATGAATATAGCATTTGCCAAGACCGAAAAAAAGTTTAGTTAGTAAATTTGGTATCTCACTTTAAGTACTGTATCATTTTATCATGTGCACAAGCGTAATTGTAATTCTAATAGCAGTATGTTCTCGCATAACGCTGGGGTTCAAGTGAAACCTCAGGCCCCACTTTCAAGTCCGTCCCTGCTTACCACAGTCTGTTGGCTTGCTGTGTTAGTACTTTAGTGGCTGTTTTTGCAACTAGATGAATATCTGGTGTGCAGTGTTGGCATGTCGACAGGGGTTTGTAGGGTTCTGATTCCTCTGTTGTTTGAGTGATCTTGATCTGCACGCATTACATTATCATAAATATAAATCTCGTTATTAGCCTGATCATGTTTCAACATATAATGACCAAAGAAATTTGAGATCACGTAGTATCACTAACTTAGATATAAACAGGCAGAATGGCAGATTTTATTGAAAAAAGGCAGAATGTTTTCCACTTTCATATTATTGTAGGTTAAATATGTGTTCTGACCAAGACAAATTTTACATCATACACCTCGTTTCCAAATCTGCAATTTTACAATTTGAAATTGCTCTATGACTGCCAATATTCCATATTCCAATGTTCTTGTTTTTTGTGCTCTAGCCTCTCTGCCTTCCTGCATTCTCTCTTGATCACTTGCAGCCTCGATGGTTATATACTTGGTAAGAAGTTTACTGTCCAAAATAGGATCTCATGGACATATAGAATTTCCACTGTATTTGAAGGCCAAAGTACAAAAACAGAGCTATACGCAATTTTTAGCTTGCACATTTCTTTATTTTCACTGGAGTATGGACTTTTGATATTAGTTTGTGGTGTGTTATTGTAAATATAAATAGATTAGCTCTGTGAGATTCTCTCTGTTTATATGTGTTTAATAAATAGATGTGCAATAATTATTCGTGAGAAATCAGAGAACAAGTCTATTTACATTTGTCTTATCAGACTGCTGATGTTACATTTTAAATATGAATTCACATCTGCCAACATTCTTTGTTAGTCTTTTCCTTTTACATTGCACTCTTGAGATTGTTTGGGAAGTAAAGGGTATTTAACTACAAACAATTTCAGGAAGCGAAGTGCTCTGAAATCTGAAGAGCCGAACCTCTTGTCAGCTCCAGCAAACTAGCATAGTCTTCCATCACCAGATAAGCTAAGGGCCGTGATGTCGTTACGTCAGTTACTGGGATGGTCAGATGGGGATGTGATGCGGCCAGAGTCAAAGCCCTGCTCACGGCTGATGCGTCACACTGCTGGTATCTTCTCCGTTGGTGGCGGCCTTGCTTTCTGGGTGCTCTGCCGCCTTCACTATGGTAAATTGTCTCTGACGGTCTATATTTATTCCATAACAATATGTGTTCTGTTATCTTCAAACGTATATTTGTTAATATTATCATTAGGTTGTGAATCTGATTGATATCAACCAATATATGGGTATGACTATATTGTTTTGAGTGATAGTCATCGGAAGCAACACCAAATCTAAACTATTTCGCTGACCCTGTGTTCATTCTTTAGGTCCAAGAATAACTGTTCCGAGGAGTCTCAGGTGGGCATCATGCGGAGCAATCTCTTGTAGCGCAACGTCGGCGCTGCTCGTGCGACTCTTCAGCCCGGAGTGTGAACCGCAGAACATAGCAGCTTTTGACAGACCTGAACACAAGCCTGCATAGTTTCATGAAATCTCAGGGGCCAGTCTACGAAGACCCATGTGAACTTTGCTGATCCTGTCCAGTAGATCCTTTCTTTGTGGAAGATTTTTATGAGTAATGTAGACTGCTCTGAATCTGAAAACATATTTCCCTCTATGTTTCCTGGCCGCCGTCATCTTTGTCCCTGATGATCTAGTACATGAGGCATCGAAGTTGGTCTCTGATGCTTCCAAGTTCCAAGTAGAGATTGTACTATACTACTGAAACGAGTATTGAGGGGCAATGTTCGAAATAATGTACTGTAGTTATCATGTGCTCTATTCTCCAAGCAACTTGTGTATTGCACTGTTGAAAGGCAAATCCGTTTAGCATCGGGATTGATCTGCTGCTTATCCCGATTCCGTCTCAAACCCTGGAGGCTGGATCCTTCAACAACTATACCAAAGTCGATCCGTATCGGACTTGGTTCACAGTCATCAGCCGTACGATATAATCTCGTCCCTGGAACGGCGTTCAGGTTCATACAGCAATCGACGCTCGAATCTCATCTCCCGTTTTCCTTTTTTCGCGTCGAAGCCAAACGCACGCGACGCCGCAATGCAGCTGACGCTGTGGCACTGCTGCCCTCCGTGCGCGCCGGCCCCGGACGCGGACGCCGGCGACTACGAGGAGCTGCCGGTGTCGTTGCCGCCACACGTGCCGCGGGGGCTGAGCAGGGACGACGCGCCCGGTCTGGACGGATGGGAAGAGGGCGCGTACGCGGAGGCGGTGGAGCAGCTGCCTACGGGCGACGGCGGCGACGCCGGAGCAGCGGGGATGTGGCTACGGGCCGCGTTCGCGTCGGTCTGCAGGATGGTGATGATGTCCGTCACGCTCTGCGGGCACCTGTGATCTTTGATGCTAGAGCGTATCACGTCGAGTCTGGCCGCTCGACGTGCAGCTTTTACTTGCGCCGCACATGTAGCAATCGTATGTCAGCGAGCCGGCCGGATGAGATATGGATCTGTCTGTCGTCTCCGAGCCGAGAAGAATCTCTGCTCCAAACGTAGACAACGACGAAAAGCGTGGGCATCTCGATCGAACTGTCGACGATCGGTCGCCGGAAAGCAACGGCTCTGAAGAAACCTCGTGCAAGTCGTGGGAACTGCAAAAGTAGAGAGCTCGCACATCTGTGATTGCAGAGCACCTTGTTCGATCCAGAGACTTCACATCGGAGCATTACACCTATGGCTGATTCGGAAACTTAGATGGTGATTGGTCCAGGAATTACTCCATTTTTGTGTGTGTAATTAGAGCTACCTAATAGACGAGTTTAGCAGCATGGAGGTCCAGTAATCTACCTGAACCAGTCGTCCAAGTACGGGGATTTGTAGTCTCGTCTCTTCTCATCTCTTCTCGTCCTCTCCGCCCTTGAGAGTCCGCCGGCGTCTCCTCCCAGATCCGGCCTCTCTCGCCGTCGGCGCTTGCGCCGGCTGGTGTAGAGATGATCCCGGGTGCCGGCCCGTCTTGTATGTAGGTAGTTTAGGTCTTCGTTGTGCTTTGCTCTCCGTGGCGTATGTCCCGTTCTTTCTTCCTCGGAGGGCTGCAACTTTGACGCTCGGGCGCGGCGTCGAGCTCGCCGTCGACCTGTGCTTCGTCAAGTCTCCAAGTTGGAGGAGGTGCTGAGGCGGATCGAAGGCGTCTCTCTTCAATAAGCGTCGTCGTTTCCAATTTCTGTGCTGCTTTCTTCTTCTCCTGGCCGGCCTCGGTGGCGAGGGGAGGAAAGAAAGGGAGTGCAGAAGCTGGAGCGCAGCGGCTATCTTGGCGGCGAGGGGAACACGTCGCCGGAGTGTGAGATCTTGATGTTTGCTCGAGCTCCATGGAGGAGGTCCTCTGCATCAGGTACCGAGCGCCGTTGTTCTATCATTTGTTCCCGTGTTTGCTGGGGTTTGCGGTGGTCTTCCTCGTTGGTGTTGCTCTGGCCAGCCGTGGTGGCGAGGGGAGCGGCCGAGTGGAGATGGGGTGATGCTGGTGGATGGTCTAGCTGGTGCCGAGTCGGCGGGAAGTTGGGTGGACTGAGGAAGATGGTGCTATGGCCGAATTCGTTCATCGTTTTGGGTCTTCGTCGCGTGGCGGCGGGCGGTTCTGCGGTCGACTACATGAAGTGGAGGTGCTCTCTTCCTCACGAATGGCGGTACGGCGGCTCCGGCGGTGGCTAGTTTCAGGGGAGCGCGGGGGTGGATCCGATTGTATTCCTTTCAGATGGCTCAGGGTGCTCTGTGCAAATTACAGGGTCTTTCTGTAATTTTCTTTCTTTGCTGGACCTGTTTGTAGTTTGTACTGAGTTTTCTGAATTTATGGATCGGATCCTTTCCTCAAAAAAAAAAGTACGGGGATTTGTAATGTGTTTTTCTCACGATCAAAAGAATATGGTACTTGTATGATGTATCTTTAAACCAGCGATTCCCAACTTGAATGTGGCAAGAAAAGTAGGACAACCAAACAACAATTTTGTGAAATCACGTGTTTCACATTGCAGTAGGATCCACATGTCATGACACATCAATGTCTGTGTTCTTTTTCTTATGTATGTGTTTTTATTCATGTGTTTCAAACTGGGCATAAAAATTCTTAAACACACGTGAAGGCACAAAAAACACCTTCAACGATCAAGAAAGCAGTTAGAAGTGAGTTCGATAAATCAAAATGTATGTCAAAAGGAACGGAGAAAACCCTCAGCGGCCCCTTGGTTGTTTTCTCCGTGATTTTTTCTCGCCTCCGACGGCTTATCTGGTGCAGGGTATGAGGAACATCGTGTCAACTCTTGGCATAAATGAAGATTAGTCATCTGAAATAAAACTTGTGTGCCTCTATCTTTGTACTGAAGGCGCGGTTGACAAAGGGAAACCAATATTGGTGTCTTGGCGACGTTCATCAATAGATCTCTGTTCGACGATTCGTCGTCCAACTCTTCGAATTGACTTGGTCGTGTCCTCTGGTACATTGACATGGTTTTTGGTTTGTTTGGTCATTGATTTTCCTCTTCCTTTATTTCAGGCTCTTAATCTTCTTCCTCGATATCAACTCGTGGATCAATTTTTTAATATTCTGTCTTGCAAGGGGTGTATCCGCAAGTTCGCAACCAAGTATGTTCAATCGTTTCAGATGTTCAAAACCTTTAAAGACAATAGTTTTAGAACACCTTGATGTAACTTTTGTTTTGCTGAGATGCCTTGCTATGTTCGTTTCAATTAGAACATCGCGGTGTACTATTTATATTTCAAAAATCATGAGACAGTTCAAGAATGGAAGAGGTCATCAACCGATACGATCACGTATCCATATAGGTGTTCCATACAAATAGAAACAAAAAAGAGATACTTATTTCTCCTAACATCATTTTTCCACGATACATGTCAAATTTTTTGTATGAGGCTATGAGCTTTTGCATATTATATTTTCGTACCATTACAAACATCCATAAAAGAAATCCACATTTTTTAAAGACCTGAACTTTTCAGGGCCAATAGTTTACGGTTCATCAAACTGTTTCTAAAAGCTGACAATTCAATATATAGATAGTTTAATTTGATGTTCAAGACCAAGCAAAATAGCTTAGGATTTAAAAATATTTTATCTATAATTAACAAAGTCAGCGGGTCATAACGAAAAATGCAACTGGCCAACCACTCAATGAAAATTCTCTCGCAAGACAAAAAAGAAATGCTCGAGGAAAGACGTATGAATCTGGCCGAATGGGGGTGAAAAATCTGACGTCCAGTTTTCGAACCTTTCTGAAAATTTCCACCGTCTCCGGCGTCCCCACTCCCCACTATCTCCCACCTCCTCCCCATCCACTCCCAAAGTCTCGACCAAACCACCAGCACAGCAGCGCGCGCGCGAGGCAATGGTGGACCCGGTCGAGCTCGTGCGACGCCTCTGCGTCCGGTTCCCTCCGCAGCGCTCCAGACCGCCGCCGCCACAGCCGCGATGCCTCGTCAGGGCCCGCCTCCGCCTCCGCCTCCCGGGCTCTCCCCTGTCGCTCCGGTGCCGCGCGCTCGACGCCAGCAAGCCGGCGGCGGTCGAGGGGCATCAGAGCGAGGAGGAGGACGACGAGGAGCCCTACTTCTCGGTGACGTCGTCGAGGCTGTCGGAGGTGGACTACCTCGGGGAGAGCACCAAGGGGGATTTGAACGTACGGCCGAGGCACCTCGACGCGCTCGGTGAGTTCCGACCTCTGTAATTCTCCTTCTTTGCAGAGCGGGTGTCATGTTGGTCCGTAATTGTTCATGACACTGTTGTGGTTCAAACGATCGCGTACTATGTTCAACAAAAGCATCAGGCAGCATGATAGGTTCTTTTCCCGATGGAGTATAATTTAATAATATCAGAATTATGCTACAATTACTCGGAAAATTTCTTGAATTTTAGGTGGGGATGGAAAGTCAACATTGCATGGTCCTATAGAGGAGATAGCTTGGAAAGAAGCCAGAGAAGCTGAAACGTTGCTCACTGACTTGGGAATTGCAGTAATATTCTACCCCATTAGCATGATATTCACCTTCCTGGTGTTTGATATGCTTCCTCTATTTCTGTCATTTTCTCTACATTTATTCTGTAGAACTCTTACTGATGTTTCGGTCTATGTAACATAGAACTTCAGCATAAATATTTGTTAAAAAATTCTATCTGCTATTCCTGGCTTCCAGCATGAGCATCACCTCAGTTTGTATCAAAAGCCTGATGAAACAGAGCTTTTATGAATTTTTCTCATCGTTGTGGTAGCACTAGTATTATCCAAGAAAGCAATAGGAGTATTAAGCAAGAATGATACGGAGATAATAACACATAGTGGCAAAAATGTTCCATAGCTGTTTTGTCTATTGGAAAGATCCTTAATTAAATCCAGATGTCTCTTCGGTAATTAAATACATACCTAATTCCAGTTCACTTAAATAATTCCTAATTTCACTGGAAGTGACTGATCTCGAAGTTGTTTGAAAGTGCCCAATATTTAGTGAAACATAACTGCAGCGGATGCATGATAGTGGCAAAACCAAAATATTCCAAGAAATGATGAATATATCATTGCCTAATATGTGAAAAACTGAAGCTGTGTGGTTAACGTTTAACTATAAATTCTGCACTGTGAACATCATATTTACTTGCAATTACTGTCTGACACTCTGACTGCTAATGTTTCATTCTTGAACTCCCATAGTTGTTTTTTGCCAATCATATCTAGCGAGTATCATGATGATGGAGAAACTAGTCAGCCTTCCAATGACACAGGATTGCTGTCTATTTGCTAAATGCAGGATCCTTTAACAGTAAGGAACTCTCCTCGTGGAATTTTCTGCACCAGGACGCTAAATCTTCGATCTATCAGTGTCATTGGCTATGACATGGATTATACATTGATTCATTACAATGTCATGGTATTCAACACCCATTTTCTCGATTTTTCTACAAATTAGGAATGCGTATGTAGAAAATACACATTTGTTGAACTGATATGAGTTGTAATTCTGAAAGATAATGTATGTAGGACTAGGAGTGCCACTATGAGTTATCCTTTTTGTAGTTTTTTTTCTCCATAAAGCCTCACATCTTGGATAAGATGAAGTGAATGTTCTTTGTGCTTTTCACTGTACTTATTATGGTAAATTGCATAAAGTAATGACGTCTTGTGAAAAATTTTAGGCCTGGGAAGGGCGTGCGTATGATTATGGGATGGCCAACCTGAAGGGCATGGGCTTCCCTGTTGATGACCTTGAATTTGACCCTGACCTGGTAGTGTACCTGTGTGTACTTCATCCTTAATATCTCAAAAGACATACATTACTCTTAATGGTATGAATACTCTTCCACAGGTTATTAGGGGCCTTATTATGGATAAAGTAAAAGGAAACTTGGTAAAAGCTGACCGTTTTGGCTACATCAAGAGGGTCATGCATGGTACCCAAATGCTGCCCACTCGTGCTGTGAGGTAGACATGGATGAGACATTGTGTCAACTTTTTTGCTCCTGGGAAAATTATAACTCTTATTAATGCATGTGAATAGTGAAATATATGGACGAGAATTGGTGGACCTGCGGAAAGAAAATACGTGGGAGTTCCTAAATACCCTGTTCTCTGTTTCAGAAGCTGTCATGTTCATGCAGGTCACTTAACTTTTCCTGCAACTGATAATTGTCATGTGTGATTTCACTTGATATGTAGTTCATTTAAATGAAAATCCATCGGTCCCATTTATCAGTGGCGAAGCTAGCCCAAATGTTGAGCCTGGGCAAGATTAAGGAGTGGACGTCTTCAGCACAATAATGTCATATCAAATGATAGCTTAAGCTAGCAATTATCTTAACACATCAAAAGAGTTTAGACGCGGGAGCCCGGGCAGCCGCCCGGGCATGCCTGGCTGAAGCTCCGCCACTGCCATTTATGTATCTTATATGAGCTAATGTTGATAGTTGATATGAAGATAATTATTTTCAGAAGCAGAGTATTTGTCGATATCGGTAAAAAACTTGGTAAGAATTGCAAAGTGGTTTAAAATCAGGGAAAACACCATGCTAAGTCCTAGACTGGTTAAAGTTCTTCTTGATAGTTGTTTTGTTGTTCTCTTCCCTTCGATCCATGAACAATGTTTCCTTGTCTTCTGAGGGAGCGGAGTTTGACATATGTTACAGTCTAGCCTCAATGGCTCATACATTACTTTCATGTACATATTAGTATAAAATGATACTATGTGACTATGTGAGGATACAACTACTAGGTTATTGTTATTCTTCTGGTATTAGTGTGGCTTGTAGCAGTAATAATGGGACTTTATGGTATTTTTCTTCCAGTGGGCATTATGATTAAGCATATCCTAAAAAATCTCATCCAGCTAGCTTACCACGTGTTCAAAATTTTAACAGTATGTTGTCCCTAGTTCATATACATTAATTCATTCAGGAGATACTTACAGGGATTTTAAAGAAAATAAATAAACAAATAGCAGTATTATAACCTTGAGCCTATCAATAGTAAAAAAAAATCAAATTTAAATTGAACCATATTATATGGACATTGACATTCGTGTTTTTTCAGATGGTTGACAGGTTGGATCAGGGATTGTTGCCTGCTGAACTTGGGCCACTGGATTACAAAGGCTGTATGATGTAAGAGCACTACTGCTTCTTTTACATGATCACCTTTGTTGTGTCGTAACATTTGGAGTCCTTTTGGTTTCAGGCTGTTTCCAAAGCACTCTTTCGAGCACATGTAGAAGGTCAACTCAAGGTAGTCTTTGGTCATTTATATATTACTTACGTGATACTTGTCTTAAAATTTCTCTAGCTGGCTGAATTGTAGAGCGAAATAATGGCCGAGCCAGAGCGATTTGTAGAGCCTGATCCAGAACTTCCTCTAGCTCTTCTAGATCAAAAAGAGGTTAAAAACTGTCATCTTAAGAGCTCGTTATCTATTTGAAATATTAGAGTCACTATACCACTCTACTGAATGACTGATTTTCCCTTTTCAACTCATCAGGCTGGAAAAAGGTTGCTTCTTATTACAAACTCAGATTACCACTATACAAACAAAATGATGAATCATGCATTCAATCGCTTTCTTCCTAATGATATGGAATGGAGAGATCTATTTGAAATGGTGAGTATTAATGCCCCCATTATGATGGTAGCACTAATGTTAACTACTTTTCAGTCATTGCTTTTCGTCATACTCGAAACTCCATGAAGATCATCTATTCTTTATTAATGTAGGTTATTGTATCCGCAAGGAAGCCAGAGTTTTTCCAAATTTCGCATCCATTGTATGAGGTTGTAACTAACGATGGATTATTGCGTCCCTGTTTTAAAGCAAATTCAGGTGAAAATTTCAACAATGTTACTGCTGTGATCTAACTTTTATAGAATCTCTAGCTTTTTGTACTTCATGAACATGTTCAAATTTCAGGATACTAATTTACATAATAATTTAATTGGAAATCCAGTTTTTGTTTATTTTTTATTTATGAAAAATAAAACTATTGTTGGAAATTACACAATTATTTGAAGACATATTTCAGATTGACCAAGTGAAATAAAAAGAAATAAATTCGTTCATGCTAGGATAGGAATAGAAAAACCTTATGCATACCATTTACCAGAAGCTCTAATATATGACTTTACATGAGGAAAGTGCACATCTACCTAAATACAAAGTGCACGTGCCCAGCAATTCCATAAGAGGCATGTGCATGTGTGGGTGAGTTTGGCCTTTTTTTATATTATAAAGCGAGTTGTGAGGTTTGCTTGAGTGCACCCTTTTGCAAAAGAGTTATGAACCTTTAAGATGATTTGTAGTTGTACTTTCATTGTTCATCCACAGATGAGCTAGCTCCCTTCCTTGGCCATGTTATGCTTATGTTCCTAAATCATGCACCTTGATGTCTTGTTCTGTTCTGTGCTTGTGTCTTTTCTGGTGTACTGATCTGACCAGAATTCTTTTTCTGGTGTGGCTGACTTATAACTCTTCTCTTAATTGGGTATTTAGGTGGCTTGTACTCTGGTGGTAGTGCTCAGATGGTTGAGAAGTCCCTAGATATTCATGGAGATGAGATATTATATGTGGGGGACCATATTTTCACAGATGTAAGCCAATCAAAAGTTCATTTACGATGGAGGACAGCATTAATATGCCGAGAATTAGAAGATGAGGTTAGTTTGCTCTCTTTTCTCACCAGTTTATAAAACCGATTTATATATAGTATTTAGCTTTAGTATATCACATTCCAGCTATAAGAATATGAGATTAAAGCTATTTCTGGAAAGTTTAATTATTCTGTCACTGGTAACTTACCTGCATTGCTTATTTTGCTTTATTGGGTAAATTGCGCTAGTTTGAGTTCAACATGTGATGCCAAATGATGACGAGACACTTATCTTCAAGACCATTAACCATGTTCATTTGAAATGTTTTGTATCCGTTGATCCTGACTCCTCTGAAATAGGACCCAGAAAAGAACACATTTAAATAGTTATAATGTGGAGTATGTGTCATGTTGCTGATAAAGGTATTCTTTTTGTGCAGTGACCAATCTTTTATTCTGTTCTCTTGTATTCGCAGTTTAACGCACTAATCCAAAGCCATGGTCAGAAAGAAAAGCTTGTCACACTTATACAACAAAAGGAAATTGTGGGAGACCTTTTTAACCAACTTCGCCTTGCTCTGCAGAGACGCACAAATTCACGTCCTGCACAGGTATTAAGCGTGAAGCTCTAATGCCTTTGCAAGATTTAACATGTTCAGTTTTCTTTCGCTCGAGATGCTTGAGAATTTTACACATTAACAACACAATTTCTGCAATGCACTGGTGCAGAACTTAAGCCAAAAGCAAATATAGTATCATGATTTTGTTTCTGCTTGCAGCCTCTGAGGTTTTTGTAAGTTCTTAATATGCTTGCGCTAATATGTCAATACTCGTTTCCAGACGCTTGCTGCAACTTGTATGAATGATCAGGAGCTTACAGAAAGTATGCAAAAGTTGCTTATAGTTATGCAGAGATTAGACGAAAAGATTGTGCCATTGCTCGAATCGGATGGAGAACTTTTCAATAAAAGGTAAAACGAGCACTACTGCGAAGTTTCTATGAGCATATTTTATTTCCCTTCACTCTGGAACAAATGTCCTATCTCGTTCATATATCTACTGGTGCATTGCATACGCTCTAATTATAGAAAGATGAGCTAAGCAAATATTATTTCCTCTTCTAAGATGGGGTTGGCTGTCACGTGCTGGCCTATGGGACAAGAGTCATCTAACCAGGCAAATTGAGAAGTGAGTGGCTATGTTTTCATAGTGATGCATATTTTGACAGACCCTGGGCTTGTTCGTGTAAATACAACTATTTTTTCCTTCGTTGTAGATATGCGGATATATACACATCAAGGGTCTCAAATTTTCTTCACTATACGCCATTCATGTATTTCCGATCACAGGAACAGGTAAATGTACAGCTCCATATAATCTGGTGTCCTGTTACGCTGTCATATCCACCATTGTTCGCTGTTCACTGTACTTTTGCTAATCCTTGAACACCTGCTAGACCCTTGCACACGACGTCCGTTCCTATTCGCGCGGTCAATAACATTGGTGTCAACGGGATTTGTGGATGTTCAATCCACATGCGGTAGATGAGGTGATGGGGAAAAAAAGGGGTAAACGGATGCAAGTGAGCTGGTTGTGACTGGCCGTGGTTACTGGGCTGCAACAGCATCTCATCTGGATACCATTGCAAGGACTGCTGATTCAGGAGATATTGGGATGTGTAAGTAATTTATGGTCGTGTGCCTGTGTAAGTAATTCGTTAGCTCTTTAGCTAGTTGTAAATCGTTAACACGGTCAGAAACTTGGAATAAGCTGTTGAAAATATAAGCAATTTAGCAATTGATTTAATTCGCGAAAACAGTAAATAATTCATGACTAGAATAATCAGAATTAAACTAATCATGCGATCTACTAAAACAGTAGATAAACAGAACGAATCTATAGCATATACTACTAGCAGAAATTGTAGTAGTAACTCGAACAGAAAGATCAGAACTTCATACAGTGCGGCAGCAGCAGAAGCGTTAGCGTTCACGTGTCACCCATGTCGTCGATGAAGAGGCTGCCGATGTCGGGGAAGAAGTCGTCGTTGGGGAAGAACTCGAAGCCAGTAGTCGCGCGAGTGCGCTCCCAAAAACCTGATCGCCCCTCTCCCGTACAGGATCACAAGAGGCGGGGTTCGGAGGCCTACTGTCCCTTCAACCGGTGCACACCGGAAGACGGGATGGAGAAGACTTGAAAGACGGCGCGCAATGTTCTGGAAGTGGAACGGCGAGAGACCATGTGTTTCAACTTTCACGTAGTGGCGGCTAGGGTTCGCCCAGCCAGTATATATAGCGCAGGTCGGCGCAGCCGCACGATCGAGTCGGTAACAGCCCCACGATCCAAAGGAATCGGAAACGGCAAAACAATTAACGCGTCCGTTAATTATTAATCAATGACTCAATAAATTTTTCCCGAACTGCAAATATATAACTCGGCTCGGCGAGATTCCCGCAACCCGCGGCGCGGCGAGCGGCGGAGGAGGAGTGCGCGGGAGAGAGCCTTTGTTTTCACAAGCACACCAAGTAGCACAACACTCCACCTTATAAAATGGTGCAACTCTCTCCCAACTAGCAATGTGGGACTAAAATTAGTCCCACTCCACACACCACATATGCACATGGGCCAATGAGAATTTCAGATTTTTAAAGTTGGGCTTTGAACCAAAGGCCCACTAGCAAAATGCTAGTCAAAATTCCAACATAAGCAACGTGGTCGATCGTCTGTTTTGGTTTGTTGAAGAAGAACAACGGCCAGTATGACTTGCAGCGGATGATGTAAAATGTGACACGGTGGAAGTGTAGATCCGGTGGGTCATTGTGTAATCTTGTGCAAGATATATGTATAATGAAAAGGTTGCGTCTCTAGTTGATGGATGAATTTTCACCGTCGTTGTGCTGCACTGAACTTATTTATAATGTGATGTGACAAAATAGCCAGGAAAGCATATAAAAGGTGTTTAATTAGCCAAATAGAACAATAGACAAAAGCTAGATAAACCCACCTGCCTAGTCTTCGCACGAATCAACCTGCTTTAAGTACAGTCCTGCGAAGTTGCTCTGTTTCAAATCGATAAATAGGAGCATCTACTCTTTTCTTGACAAAACTTTTGCCTCTGTTTTAAAAAATAGATAAACAGGAGCAGCTGACTAATGGATCTCTGTTTGCAACTTTGCATCAGTTAGATATAGAACCAGCGGTGTTGAAACTCCTCGCTCCGTGGGTCGCCAGCGTGCGCCCAGGGGTGACTCCATGGCATATTCAGCGCAATTAACCATGAAAATAGCGGGAACACATATATCAGTTCGATTTTTGTGTTGGATTTGCTTTGGAATTGGAAGGATGTCTTTGAGGTGAAGCATATGAGTGGAAGAGGTGATACCCCCAGGAGAGGGCCACCCGTGTCGCTCCCTAGGGCGGCACCGGGGCCGAAACCTTCAGCCGCCAGAGACCACCTCCAGACCACCGCGCCGCCGCTGCCGTCGGCCCCTTGCCACGGCGGCGGCGCCCCAACTGCAAAGGCGGCTTGGGGAAGGAAGGCCTCAGCGGCTCGGGTCGGCGCTAGGGCGTCCGCGCCAAGTCTCCGGAGCGCGTGAGGCCGGGGCGGCGCCCCCGTGCCGTGCAGGAGGTGGCCATGCTGGTCAGCTCCTGAGGGCCTCCGGCGGACGACGACGTGGATGCGGCGGCGCGTGGCCGTTGCAGCCATCTTCGGTCTGCACGGATGCGATCTGGATCTTGGGCCTCGATTTGGGCTTCTGGGCCCGATCCGGGCTTGAGATCTCCAGCGAGGGAGTTCTGCGGAATTATGGCTGTGGCTTTGGCCACGCCGGCGAAGACCTGCAGCGACACACTGGGTTGCCCTCTTCTCGTTCGCCGTTCTGCAAGGAGATGACTGGCGGCGTGGGGGCCTGCGAGTCTTGCGAATAAAGGCGGCGGTCCTAGGGTTTCCAGCCGCGCGAAGACGATGATCTACTGGATGCATGCCCTCATTGATTTGACTGGAGTGTCAAGTTTCGGAAGGCTCCGCCGGCGAACTCCATTGGGCGACTCATGCCTGGAGATTGCTAGATCGGATGGGATTCGGTCGGGCGCACCCATGTTTTTTTCTGACTGTTTGGTTTCAGAGGGAGCGTTACGAAGCTCTGCTGTCTGTTACCACCTTGAGATATGTCTTTGACGATCCATGGTGAAGTCAGATGCGGAGAATGTCATGAAAGCCGAGATATGAGGACTAGCGATGGTGGTTTGAGACTTTGTGGCGATGAGAAACTAGCTCGGTGAGCTGAGACTTGCAGCAGCGACTGTTAGTGGGGGCGACATCACAGGAGATGTCCACTGTCTTACCTTGCAGGGTGAAAACCCGAGGTCTGGCCTTCATTGGTTGTGCCTGGCAATTGCCTTGTTGAAGGCATTGTTTTTGCGAGCAGAGAACTTCCTCCAGGGTGAAAACCTAGGATCTTTGATCGGGCGACGACGGTGCTTGTGCTCTGTTTTCCTTGTCGGAGGCGTCGCTTTTGGAGGGGTTGGACTTCTGGTGTTGTTTTGGTGGTGTTAGTGTCGCTGCTAAAAGGATCTGATCGCTGTAGCGGGACTTTTCTTTTTTGTAATTCTTTTTTTCTTTTTTCAGCTGTGTGCATCCGTAATGCCATTAGGGTAATGCGTTGTTGCAGAGTCTGGGTGTAATTGGTATCTTCGCGATATTAATATATGCTCTTTATCTAAATAGAGCGGATTTTTGGTCGCCCGTTGGCTATACCCCCCACTGGCTGCCGTCTGATCCAGCCTTGGAGATTCGGTCTGGATTGTCAGGCATCTTTTCATGCAGGTCGGATCCACCTAAAAACGCGTAAGTGCTGTAATTAGATGCTAATTTCACGTTGATATAACAGGTAATGGGGTCTGTGCGGGCGTGCGGCCAGAGCAGGCAGTGTGGAGCTGCAGTCGTAGTCAGACAGAGACTGACCTGGACGACGACGAGGTGACCATGCAACAAGAGCGAGACGGTAACGCCCAGCTGCCTGGTATTAAATGCAAAAAGGGACAAAAGCTATTTACTGGTTATTGGTGTACGAGGAGATGATGAAATGGATAGCTTGGCATCGGTTGGTGCATTAAATACGTACAATCAGTGAGAGCTGGAGGTCACCTATATATATGAATATTTGGTGCTAGGCATGGATTGGAAATGGTCAAAATTTTCTAACTAGCTTTGACAAATGTCTATACTACTTTTCAAGTGCTATAATACTCAATGCCGCAGAATCATAACCAACCTCCACACATGCTAAAATGCCAAAGAGCAACAGCTGATCAATGGCCGGCGTGGGAGCTGAAGTTTCACGTGCCAACCTTATGGATTCGTGCGCGCAGACTCAGAGAGTGTGCAGATTAAAGACACTTAGACGGTGATCCTTGCTACATGTGCACATATCATTCTGATACATCTAGTAGTCCATGCGATGCAGACAAGCGGATCGCCTGAGTATAATGTAATTAACAACTAACTGCCACATTTTTGTTGAATTGTTGCTGATATTTATTCTACTAAGTGCAGCTACCTCCGGGTATGACGGCTGTTCACAGCAGGTGCATGTGATCAGAATGGTCAGTTGATTAGCAGGGGCTTCTCTAATTAGCTAGGATACGTGCATCGGCTGTCCGAATCTCAATGATGAATCGAACGACAATGAATGGGGGGTATAGCCAACGGGTGACTCATGCCTATTTTCGTTATCTAAAAAAATATGAGTGGAAGAGGAAGGAAATACCTAGTGAACTCTGAGAAAAAAGACATGCTCGTGTGGGTACTTCCAACGGGCAAGGCTTCCTTGTTGCCATGCTATTACTATGATATACAAGTGTGGTAAAGTTGTTGATGATTTCATTGACAACTATATTCATTAAGCATTCGAGTAAATACATGAGCATTGCTTAGAACCAACTAAGGGGGAACAAAAGTGGCATGTTTATGAAAAACCAAGATCACAAGCTCATGGATATGTAGGAATGCATTCTTTTGAGTAATAAAGCGTGCTTTATCGGGAAAAAAAAGTAAGAATGCCTAGAAGGACAAATAAAAATCAAAGGAGAGGAGAGGGAGAAGCATCTAAAGGGAAGAATGTGAGAAAACATGAAGTCCAAATTAAATGTGGCCTATATATGTGGGAAGATTGGACACAACAAGCCATCGTGCACAAGGAATCCTAAAGGTGAAAGAAGAAAAGAAAAAATTCAAAAGGCCGAAAGAACTGAAAGCCAGTAAGGTAAATGATGACCCACAAGTATAGGGGATCTATCACAATAATTTTGATAAATAAGAGTGTCGAACCTAACAAGGAGCAAAAGGTGTTGACAAGCAGTTTTGAGCAAGGTTTCACTGTAAATACAAGCAGACAAGTTTTTTAGGGTTTTTTATAATAACAGATAAATAAAATACGAGTAAATAAAAGAGAGCAAGAATAGTTGCAGCGAGTGGCCAAATCATTTTTAGCACAAAAGACAAGCCGGTTGTTTTACTTATAATGGATAAAACGTTCATGAGTACACACGGGAATATCGTTAAGTTACTTTCGCTTCATACCGCTGATTAATCTTCAATGTTTGATAAGTATTGTGTGGGTGAATGATAACCCACAAGTATAGAGGATCGCGTGTAGCCTTTTCGATAAGTAAGTGTCGAACCCAACGAGGAAATAATATTAGAGTAATAATACGGGTATGAGAGATAGCTTTGCAAGATAATAAATGCAAGGAAGTAAATGTTAGTGCTGCAGCAATAAAGTACACTAAGTAACCATAAACTAACAGTACCATGAGTGTGGAAAAGTGATGGTAATTGTGATGGTTTTGTCCAAGATTAATTACCGAATATATGGGTTCATTGTCTTTGATGCAGTTTTCTATGTGGGAGAGGCTAAATATACATGCACTCCACTACTTGGGATTACAATTACTATATGATTGGATTGTTAGAAAGCATCCGCGAATACTAACAATGCATTAAGGTTTCCCCAACCATAGCCTTAAGTTTATGGTCCTCTTACTCCCATACTTGTAACTAACCGGTTCGCGCCCTTAGGTTTCTGTCACTCCGGCAGGACTCCCCCCTTCGTTTACAAATATCACCAACCCCGTGATGTTTGATCCATACGCACACAAGTATAATGGACACCAAAGGACAGTACCATATCAACATACAACTCTAATGAATCAAAGACATTCAACCAAGCAATCAAAAGACAAATAAACTACACAAACATGTCATAGATCATAGGATAAATATTATAGCATCAAACAACATGTTTACATAGGACGGTACAGAGGTTTGTGGGAGGATGAACCACTGAATACAAGGAGGAGTTGGTGATGGAGATGACGGTGAAGACGGCGGAGAGGCAGCGCGGTGGCGCAGGGCGGCGGCGCGGGGAGCTCCTTCCCCACCGCCGGCATCATGGGGGAGCGCCGCCCTTAGACTCCCTCCTTCATGGCTTCTTGGGAGCCCTCCCCCATGGAGATGGGATCCATGGGGGAGGCAAAAACGTGGCTTTGGTGGCTGCAAATTCGTGGTATGGGGTGTTCTCCACGAGTTAGGTCCTCCCTTTATATAGCTTCTCGGATTCCCGTCATCCCATCTAGGGTTGCAGTAAATCGGGTTTATCTCGGCCGTCCGGACTCGGAATCAGGTGAATTTTATGTCTAGAACGTTCGGTGGAAAATTTCCTGCAACTTTGTCTTCGGCGAGATTTCCGTTTGACGCCGTCTTCGACCGTAACGTGACAATCTTTAAAAAGAGTTTTCAGACAGATTTCAGGAAAGTCCCAATTCGACTCCAACAAGGTTTTCTCTTGTATTTTTGATAATTCCTACACATCAAAGAGTAAAACAAGAACATTGTGCACTTTTGCAACTATTAATAGGTTAGTCCAAATAAATCATAAACTTAATATAAAAACAAGTGTCAAAGGCACAATCTATACTACTATTAAAAGAGCAAACATGTTGGGATACTTTAAATCTTGTACGTTTAATTTTTAATCAACGATCTAGATCATCCAGATGTCGAGCATCAAACACTTTAAATCTTCTCCGTTTAATTTTCAATCAACGATCTAGATTGTCCCGTCGAGCACCAAATAATTTTGACCGGGTCAAACCGTTTTTTTATCCTATTCACCGGTCCATCCGTTAATTTGAACCGTACGGAAAAAGAAAGAAACGTAACCCGATCGAACACGTCCTCGAGTGCATGTTGAGATAGGATCGATCTCCTGTACGTGCGGCTTCTTGTTTCTTTTTTTTCTGCTTGGGCACTTGGCCTTTCTGAACGCACGCACAGGTGCCTATCTCCGAATTGTTTTTGGTATGTTAATTATTCATTGTTCTTAAATAAAAAACCTGCCAAACCCTTCCCAATCCAACGCAATCAATTCCGATCCTTTCCGGCCATGGTCACGCGTAAGACGTAGGGCTCCCGTCAGGTTCCAAGATGCGGCGAGATGGGTGAGTGGAAGATGGTGAAAAAAATACTACCACCGCATCGTCTTGGCGATCCCTCGACGCCGGCAACCATCGGCATGATCCCTGTCAGCCACGAGCAGTGGCGGCAAAACCACGCTGCCAGCCCTGCCTCCAGCTCCCGCGCCCGCAACGGCATTGTTCATGTCAACCACGCGACGCAATGAGTATCCTACGACCACGACTCACGGTCATCCAGTGACGGACTGAAGGCCGACCAACAGCTGTGGCGACGCCACAGCCTCCATGGCACCGTCCGTGGCGTCGCCGCCGCCATCACGCCCCTGGACTCTGAAGCTCCTCCTTCCTTTCCCGCGGGGTGTAGGTTCGGTGAGCGTCACATGCATTCCGTTGGGCTGAGGGCATATTCCACGACAACAACGATGAGGATGGCGCCAACTTCATGTCCATTGCCTACTTTGTACGTTCTTCTCCATTCCCTCTACATGCACGCGATGTGACAATGAGGATATACCATAATTTGTGCCGACGAGGCGCTCAATGAGCATGTCTTTGTCGCCGTGCATCAGTTTATGGCTTATGTCTGCGATTTGTGTGCTCCATGATTCTTACATAACCATGGATCTCTTTGCAATATAAATCTAGCATCGATACAAAAGTGTAAAAAAAGTAATGCACATAGATCATGGTGTATATAATATTTTCCTACTTGTGAATTGACCCATTTAATCGTGAAAACGTGCATCGCACGTAAATACCAACTAGTATTAACATGAAACAATCAAAAATTATAGATACGTTTTGGACGTATCAGTGAACCGTGCACCGCCCTTACTTGGACCAGTACACACTTGTGATTACACCCCTTGCAAGCATCCACAAATATAAGGGAGTATTTAAGATAAATCTAACCAGAGCCTTAAACTCTGAAATCCTACACTCCTCGTGCACTAGCTTACCAACGGGGGTTCAGGTTGTCGCTCCGGCAACCCCTCAATAAGTAAACTAAATACGCAATGCATTTCCCTAGTCCCATAAAGGTGAAGTACCATGTAGTCGACGTTCACATGATACCACTAGAAGAATAACACCATAAATTAAATATCAAACCATTAAATATTACTCAACATAATGTCAGTACTAGCAACCAGACTTCTCTCATGTTCTCAAGAACTAAACGAACTACTCACAAGACATCATATGGATCATGACCAAAGGTGAACGATCTGGACATAAAAGTAATTCACCCATAAAACTCAATAGCATCAACTACAACAAGATAATCAACGCCAGTAAAGTAATCCCAACGAACTACACAAGGTAGAACCCTAGATATCTCAGCGGAACAGAGTGGAGCGGTAGGGATGATGGTGCTGGCGGTGGGGATGAAGGAGATGATGATCCTGATGAAGCCCGACATGATGACGGTGACGATGGCGGCGATTTCCCCCTCCGGGAAGGAATTTCCCCGGCAGATTTCTCCCTGCCGGAGAGCTTTTTCTCTCTCTGTTTTCCGCCTCGTGGAGGCGGCGGAATATTTCTTTGAAGTGTCCCCAGTAACTTTTAAGTCAAGACGAAGATATACGCGAAAGGGGAGCGCCCGAGGTGGGCCAGGGCGGCCAGGTTGGGGGCCAGGCGCGGCCAAGGGTGCTAAGGTGATTTAATTAAAACATATGTTTCCTCCTTTCTATACACGTATAGGCCATCTTGAGTCATACTTGAGATTCTTCTGTTCACGTGTATGCTTCATCGAGTCACGCGTGAGAGATGATTTTACGATATATGTGGATTGCCCAACCTTTGTCCATTAGTTCAAACTCTTGGTTCTACTGGTTGGTGGATGAAACTTCACAGTCTACATTATATTTAATAGCTAACGACATTTTTCTCATCTTGTTGCAATGACAAACAATCACAAATAGATGCCGAGATTAGGGCAAGCTAGGTGCAGACCACATGAAATGAAGCAGCTCAATCCAATTTAGGAAAGAGGAAGAGAAGCAAAGATGATAATGAAGCATGCAAGAGGCAAAAGGGCCAAACTAGTCATGAATATGCATTTTTGGTGTTATTTAGTTATTTGTTGACAAACGGATGTCATGAAACATGTTATTTATCATTTGGGCTATTTTAACCATTGTACTGAATTTTCCTTTGCATGTAATTTCTTTTGATGCCATGTTGGCTGATGATAATTATCATGCATACTTTTATTAAGATGATCAATTGCATATGTATATCAGTCTATCTACCAATTTATATTTTACATTGAGAGATGTTGACATCCAGTTTCAGTTAATATACTAATTCGAAATGCATTATTGAAACAAAATGTATACACTTGTCCATTGCAGTGCCAGTTGAACATTACAAGCAAACATATGCTCAATTACGTAGCCATGATCTAGCAATGTAACATAACACAAATATGGCCAATACATTTTTTTGCGAAAAGGACAACCAATCTATTGATCATTCTTGCATCATCCTTTGTGGGATTCCCTACGCATATTTGGCCTTAAGGCCATCAATCTCTTCATTCCCCCTTTAACTGGTGTCCAAATTCAGCTATTTCTCCATTCCATTCACCGTGAACTGCAAATGCCCAGTGAGCAATTCCTTGTCCATCTTCCATCCTCTAGACTTTGCCTCACTCAACCGAGCATCATACCATTCATAAAAACAACAACCGCCCCACTATTTATAGTGTTCGAATTAGAAGAAGAAAGAAACAAGAGCAAAAATAAATCGAAATCAAGGTGAAACAATCTAAGATTACCTATGCATTCGTGCACCCATATTACCTCCTTCACGGTTTCCATCACTCCACGAAATCCACTGAAGCGACTTCGGCTTCTCTATGCAAGCGCATAGAGGGTGGGCTCATAAGCCATCGGTGCTCCCGGTATGGCACCGACGACCTAATGACGCCGCCCTGGCTCCACCGCCCCAACAGAGACGGCTCCCTTGTGCAGAAGACTCAGTGGACGACGATCTCTTTCTTAATCCTTTCTCTCCCTTAAACCCTAAATTCGATTTTTCTCCCTATCCGCGCAGTTTTGAACGAGAAAAACGAGCCAAGGCCAAGTAAATTGAAGAGGCCCACTGGTCAATCCAGCTGTCAGAGTAATCCTTGCCATGTCGGCTAAGCCCAATGCGGAAACGAGATTTGGCCAGAAAACGACATGTAAGACGAGGAACAGAGAGATTTGGGTTAAAACATTTAAGACTTTTGCTTTCTCAAAAAGAAAAAGGGAAAGCATGATCAGCACGACAGCACCAATTGACCCAGTTCACACCCCCAACAAAGTTTGTCAATTTCAAAAAAAAAAAAAGTTTGTCATTTGCCACGAAGGCACTAGGCATCAGCCAGCGTGGCTCCTCCCCCTATCCTCCGCCGGGTCAGTCTCCGACGCGACACAAAGCGAAACAACACACCTCGAACAAAAAGCAAAGCGCCGCCCGGGCGGAAGCGGGGTGCGGCGGCGGCGATGTTGCGGCAGATGCGATGGGTTACGGACAGGGAAGGGAGGTGGGAGCTGGACCTGGAGTCCCCGGCGACGATGGAGGGCACGGCGCGCCCCGTCCCGGGCGACCCGCTGCCCCTCGGCCTCTCGCGGGGCTACCGCGTCACCCGCACCAAGCAGCTCGACTTCTTCCACCGCTTCATGGCCTCTCCGCTCGTCCCCACCTTCTCCGCATCCCGCGCCGGCCTCTCCCTCCACCACGCCAACCTCTTCCATCTCGCCCAAAACTGGTGAACCCCTCCTCCCTGACACCCCCAACTCACCACCAATCTTAGCAGAAACGCTCCAAGATTGCTGTATCCGCTCTGTTCCAAGATTGTTGGCTTGCTGCGATTGTTGGATACTGAAATGTAGTTTACAAGTCGCCGATTCCAATGGTGGTTCTATAAGTACCAACCATACCAGTGAATGCAACACATAAGTTGTAGTAGTATACTTCCTTAGTACTATTTGTTTCTAAATTCCATCTGTTTGGTTATTTTATTTATTTATTGGAAACCTTGCTGTCTTACAGAAAGATAAACTGTATAATTGCAATGATTTTACTTCGTGTGTAGCAAGTATCTGATCAAACTCATGTTCATTGACAACTTAATATAACCTGTGCAGGTCTGTTACTATCTTGGAGCAGCTTCATGTGCAGAAACTTGTGGCAGTCGTGAAAGAGAAGCTGTCAAATCGTCGAGAAGGTGTCCCCTGGTCCAATGATCTCAAGAGACAATTGCACGATGTTATGTCTCTAGGTGTTGGCACGGAACTCTTGGTCACACCAGACACCATTTTGCTGCTGGAGCTGTACAATATCAAGAAAGGGGAACGAGGCAAAGCGATTATTCACCACAAGGCAAAACACCTGGATGCTCTTATCCTCTTCGGTATATAGTTAGCTATTTGCGAGTATTCTTGCGACTTGCACTGCGAGTTTTCTCAATAAATCTTTTTTTTTACTTCCTGTATGGCGAGTAGGACTTGTAGTCATGAATAGGTTGTGATTGGTTAATGGAAACATTCGATCCTGCGTTGTTTTGGGTATTACTAGTTTACTTAACTAATTCTAGCTGTTACTGTTCTGAATGCTTGGATGAACTGAACTTTTTGTTTGCTGTTTGCAGTTTCCTCAACAAAATCTTGCACTAGCAGCATCATGGCCTGGATTATTTGTTGATAAACAGGGGGTGTACTGGGATGTGCCTTTATCATTATCAGCTGACCTTTCTTCAGCTGGCTCCAGTTCTGGATTCAGTTATCATCTATTGCTGCACCATAATAGTGGGGAACCAAAATGTTTTGGTGGTGATGAAACCAATGATGTTCCTCTCGCTCTGCTACCTGGATTGTGTGCTAAAGTAGCTACTTCCCTCAAGAAAAGCATCGATGTTTGGAGGAAGAAAGAAGATAAGCTAAAAATGGTTCAGCCGTATGATGCATTTCTCTCAGACCCTCATGTTTCATTCACTGGGATCGTTGGTAAGAATCTATCTTTGAGCTTCAGCAATTCATTCTGTAAGCTTGTTTCAAGAAAAGTTCCTGCATCTACTTTCTAATAGGTTCTGTTGTGGACATCATGTTTGTTCACATGCCACGTCCTACTCGTTGTCACATTTCAAGAATATCTGATAATTTAACTCACCTGTTTCCCTGTGTTCTCATGTATCATGAGATTTTTGCAGTCAGTAATATTGTACACTTTCTATGCATATATTATCAATGAACAATTCTGAAACCCTCTATTGGATTTATAGGTCGTCAGCATCAACTGATTTACTGCTTCTTTTTAATCATTCAGGTGCAGTAGCCAGTGGTTCTTTTGGGGATTGTTCAAAAAGATTATCTGCGCCGGATGAAACGCGAAAAAGCAATGCCTTCAGAGTGTTCCGTGAGAGAAATAAATTTGCTGCCTTTGCAGACCTCTTTGCTTCTGTTACTTTTACAGCTCAACATGGAAATTTTCAGAGGCTTTTCCTGGATTTGACAAGGGTCAGTGCCCGATTCGATATATCCTCAGGATCTTTGTTCTTACGTGGTGCTTCTCGCCTAGCGCAAGATTTTTTCTTCTCTAGACGGCCTGATTTAGAGACATTCTGCGATGTTTGTCCAGATGTGATCGTTTCCCTTCAACAACAGGTGAATCATATATTTCTTTCATTTCACCTTGTGCTCTTGTACCTAGAACTAGAAGTTCATTCTGTGTGCGGACTATCATGCCATGCCATAGATTATAATAATTTTACCCCCTTTTTTATCTGAGTTGCCAAATCATTTCAAAATGTTTATAGTCTTCTGCTGTTCAGCCAATAACCTATTTCATGACATGATTCACTGTGTGATTAATCAAGGTATCGAAGAGCTTAGTTATACCATCACTTTCTCGCGGGAATAGGTTGACATGATGCTATTTATAGAGAATGAAATACATAGGGCTCTATGTTTTCCCTATAAAACCTTGATTTGTGTCCAAGATTATGTTAGTGATTTTTATTTCTACCATTTTCTTGAATGCAATTAGAAAATTGGCTATGAGGAGGTATCCTGTAAGTGACACTCTGCGTTTCATGATCGGGATATTGGCATCTTTCCTTCTCTTTTGCTATTGTTTCAGTTATTTGTAAAACTGTGAACAAATATTACAAAAAAAAATACTTGGGTCTGGGGACAAACAAGCAGCAACAAAGTTAACATATGATATGATCTAATGCTAATGCTAATGGAGGCATTGCAGGAAAGCTTAATCATGTCATCTAATAGGACTAGGGCACTAGGCTATGCTTAGGTCTAGAACCCCAACTCCTTACCTATTACTCCCTCCGTTCCAAATTAGATGACTTCTATTTGTTCAAATGTGGATGTACCTAGACATGTTACATGTATAGATACATCCACATGTGGATAAATGGAAGTCATCTAATTTGGAACGGAGGGAGTAGTAAGGATGGATACTGAGCCTAGGTCCTAGACAAAGCACGTTTGCAGCTTGATGCTTGTGCTATTTATTGCTTGTGGCTTCAGCACCAGTTACTCTACTATCGCATAGCACTTACAATTTACTGCTAAGACGCAACAGAATAATTGTTTGCACCGCATGTCAGCCAGACTAGTGGCATTCTATGAATATCATTTGCTTGAAGTGGTAAATAGTAATTGTTTGTTCCTATGTATAATTACCTTTTTGGATTGATGATTTAACTGTTGTGTTAGATGGTATTTGCTTCCTAGAACTTAGGAATCAGTATTGGTTGGTACCTTCTTGGTCATCATTCTCTTGTTGCCTTCCTTCAGTGTATTCGACTTGATGAATTAACCAGAGAAGATGATTGCAGTATCTACTATTCTATCATAAAATTACTTAATAAAGCTGTCCTTGTTCTTTTCGCAGATAGTTGGGCCGTTCAGCTTCCGTGTTGAGTCCTCTGTTGCCATTGACCCAAGAAGCCGAGACCAGTTTGTTCGAGTGGACGACTCGGTCTTTGCTATTGATTGGGCTCTGAAGGTTCTGGGTTCAGCAAAGGCCACAGCTTGGTATTCCCCCAAGCATCAGGAAGCAATGGTGGAGCTTCGTTTCTTCGAGGCCTGAAAGATTCTCACCTTGAATGTCACGTGACATGATCACAGCAGTTTCACGGTTCGGTAATAGTGTCACTTGAGATGAATGGTGCTTGCTGCGTTTTATCAAGCCCCACCATCATATTAATCTTGGGATATATTTTGCTTTCACCTGTTGAATCATCAGTCTTGCCATGTTGTTTACCGCGTAAAATAGTTTTTGCTATCCAGGAAAATACAGAGGCAGCGACTGTTTCGGCTCTTCATTGATAGTTTTAGTTATGCATTCACAGTATTTGTCAAGTGAGAGTGCATTCAAATTGTTTTTCATACTTCCATTGGCGGATTGGCCATTGGAGTGCTTGTTCTTTGCTCATCATCTGAATGATGTCATGCAAATGTTTCTGGGTAAGCCAGTGTTGTTCTCGCTTTCTCAAATCCCATTTGTGACGACCTGAGCTGCAACATTTGCTCCACCACACTCACAGGTTAAAATGTCTAAGTGAAGAAAATCTGTAGAGAGCCATGATGGAACTATACTAGGGACTTGTGATATTTTCAAAAGGAAATACCAAAAAAAAAGAAAACATGATAATACAGAGGACGCAGGCTGAATTGTCTTGGGCGACGAAGATTGCGGAAACCGTGCTTGGTGTAATTTGATCATCGCTGTACTTATTTCTTGTGTCTATGGAGTAATTATTATATGTTGACGTTGTAAGGTTAATTGTGTAGCTTTGGGATAGCAGGGAGGGCTAGGACTTCTCCATCTGGCCGGATGATCCCTATGAACTGCATTCTACTCCCTTCCCTCCCCTCTGTTCTCAAGTATAAGCCTTTTTTTCTTAATTCGTATGTATCTAGACGTATTTTCATGTATTGATTCACTCATTTTAGTCCATATTTAGTCCACAATGAAATAGTTAAAACATCTTATAATTTGGAGCGGAGAAAGTACTTCTCACGGTGAAGGATGTAATGGTTGTCTTGCATATAGATGGAGAGAGAATGTAGCTATATCACTTAACCGAAAGTGTTTTTGGCTCCCGAGTTTCAGTGCTCCCTTCATTCTAAAATATCCACAAATTATATTTATAGGTCTAAAAAAATTCTGGACATAGCCAAGGATATGTATACTACAAGTATGGAAAACCGCATGCAAAATTATTTGTATTATTTTGCGCTACACAAAAATAACAAAATCTGATAAAATCTAGAGATTTGAAAATATGCATACTTAGATCTACACTTTTGTTATTTTGTGTAGCTCATAATACAAATTGTTTGACATCGATTTTCTGCACGTTTGTGGGATACACCATTGGATACATCCGGATTTTATTATTTATTTTTTTGAAACTCGTAAAATACTATTTTTGATTTTTTATAAAAATAACATGATCAGTAGAGCTGGGAGTCAGAAATCTCCACTCTATCACTAAGCATGTAGGAGTAACAAACACATGTGCTATAAGGGCATGTACAATGGGGTGACGTCATCCTTCTCTTAGCGTTGACACGTAGGATATTTGTCTAGTTGGCGAGAGAGAATGAAGAAAGAGGAGGTTGCCTTCCCTTAGCTAAGAGATGATCTCTTACGAAATAAGGAAGACTAATTTCACATTGTACCATTTGTCTTCCCTTAGAAATACAATTTCCTACTAAAATATAATTGATTCTCATTAATTGCTAGGGATGGCAATAAGAGATAATGCATTGTACAACTTATAATTTTGCCTTCTCTAAATGACGTGGATGGCTAAGAGAAGGCGTGCCTTCTCTACCATTGTACATGCCCTAAGTGGCCACAAAAAAACCAATTTATTTTGCTAAGCATGTCTCCAAGATCTGTGTTGAGCTGGTTCCGCCTCCTGAGGGCACGGTCTGTATGCATGTCGACGCGGCTCTCTTCCCGGCTGAAGGGCGAATGGGATGGGGTGCTGTGCTTCGTGATCATCAGGCGCTTTCATTCCTCATGCAGTGAGGGTTGACGGAATATCCTGATCCTGAGGTGGCTGAAGGGATGGCCATCCGACAGCGCTGAGTACTCTCCGCGATCATGGTTTTCAGAACGTGCTCATTGCTTTGACTGCTTGACTGTGTCCAGCGTATCTCCTCGTCGGCTCAGGACCGGTCTCCGGTTGCATCCGTGGTGAAGGACATCAAAGCTTTGGCAGGAGGCTTCAGCTCCTGTTCTTTCAAACATGTTTCAAGATCTTTCAACATCATAGCACATCGTTTAGCTCGTTCTTCGGTTGTCTCTGTTTGTAATATTTCCATTGGTGTTATTCCTGGTGTTATCTAGGCTGAACTTTGTACTGACATTATGTGATCAATAAAGTGTGGTGTTTATCAAAAAGATCTGTGTTGAGCACGTTGTGAGGACGAAGGTGTGGATCACCATAGTAAAAGTAGAACTCGTTTCAAAGAGAAGTGGAAGTGGAGACGCAGGAAGAAAGAGAAAGAAACCCAAGGAGGCAGAAGCCCACTTGTAAGTGTGGCCGTGTCCATTTGGGCCATTTTCCCCGGATCTCCCAGTACACTAAACCCTACCCACCTCGCCGCCGCGTAAACCCCCACCCATCCCGCCCGCGCGGCCCATCTCCAGGCGCACCACCAACGCCGCCGCCGCCATGGCGGCCGCCTCGAGAGGCCTCCTCACGCGCCTCCGCCACCTCTCCCTCGCCGGGCCGCGCCTTCCCCCTTCCCGCTTTTCTCCGCGGAGCCCCTCATCTCGCACCCCGACGACGACGATGCTGGCGGCGGCGGCGGGGGCCGGATCATAGAGGCGCGTCCTGGGGTCATGGGCCCGGAGTCGAAGCGGACCGGCGTGATCGGCGTCAAGTGCGGCATGTCGGCCATGTGGGACAAGTGGGGGGCCAAGGTGCCCATCACCGTCCTCTGGGTCGACGACAACGTCGTCTGCCAGGTCAAGACTGCCGAGAAGGAGGGCTTCTACGCGCTGCAGGTGCTGCAATTTTCTCCATCTCTGCACCAAACTTTGTAGTACTATATGATATTGGATCGCGACCTGCTGCATTGTTTTACTGCGGGGAAAAGCGAAGTATTGGGTCTTGATTAATGAAAACCTAAGTATCCGTCCTCGATGAAAGGATTGCAGAATATACTACTCGTTTGTTAGACTCAAAGCAGTTGTTATTAGGTCTGAGGTTTTGACCTGCCAGATGATTAGGGTTCGATCTAGACGTGAAATTTGTAAAATATTTTGGTCGAATTACAGTGGCTCTGATTGGTAACTCACTAGATGAATAGATCATTTTCCCTGAGAGTTGAGACTAGCTGTAGCGTTTTTCTTCCCACGTGCCGACTGAGAAATGAATAGAAAAAGGACACCTAATTTGCTTCAGGCATACTTGCCATTCTACTTCTCTAGAAGCTTGATATTGGGCTGTACAGATTGGCCTATCAATTTGGTTGTTCTATATACTGCTAAGGTTTTTCTCATCTCCTAGGTTTGTAAAAACAGCTTGTGTTCATGCCACACAGTTGCTGCATGATGACTCCCTGCCCCACAGTGAATAGCTTAGACACATTAACATTAGTGCAATAACATCCCATCTTGCCTTTCTAATTGTATTGATCTAGACTAGATGCGAGTCTATGTGGTAAGTTTGTACTGGCATTTATGCTCTTTGGCTATCGCCATTATCCTTTTATGTTGAAAATTTGGTTGCTTGCTTCTGAAAGTCTTTCCTGGTATTTGTTAGCTCGGAGCAGGCCAAAAGAAGGAAAAGCATCTGACGAAGCCTGAAGTGGGCCACTTTAGATCACAAGGAATCCCACTGAAGAGAAAATTAAAGGAATTTCCTGTTACCGAGGATGCCTTCTTCCTGTTGGGACAACCATCTCGGTCCGCCATTTTGTGCCTGGACAGTTTGTGGATGTCATTGGCATCACAAAGGGAAAAGGTTTTGCAGTAAGTGTTTCTTGCCTATCTATGTCTACTACACTAAGTTTTAATTTCTAAACAGTGCCTAACATGGTTTCGAACTTTGTTAACACGGTATCATTAAAGCATGGATTTCTTCCAGCAACACAACTTCCTTAATGATCTAGAAATAGATAATGACGAAAATTGTGCATCTGCTTCGTAATGCAGGACACACACATCCTAGTGAACTAGCTATCTTTTGATTTTAGGAAGTTTGTCTTGTTTTAAACATCTCGTTTGCCCCTGACTTTCCAACAATCAAGGCAAACATTGCTTATGTTGCTGATGATTTTTCGAATTTTCAAATAGATAGGTAGATAATAAATATCAACTGATGTTAATTTCAAAGTGCAGTTCAGTTGTATGTGAGATTAAAGAAACTGATAAAAAATGTTTAGCTTTCTCTTAAATATCTTGGTATTGTTTTCTTAGTTTGCAAATGTTAATCCAAGTTTTGATTTTTGAATGTTCCAGATTAATTTCACATTGCCATTGCAATCAAGTGTATAACCTCATAATATTACAACTTCCATTTTGCTGATATTTCTACATAAAACTTCTGTTTATAGAAACAACCAACTACTGCATATGTCATTGTACCATTGTACATCAATTAGATAACCTTTTTCTTTTCTATTCTTGTAGGGTGGCATGAAAAGACACGGTTTCAGTGGGATGCCTGCATCGCATGGTGCTTCATTATCACATCGTAGCATCGGTTCTACTGGTCAAAGGGATTCTCCTGGAAGGGTATGTTATAACTCATAGTGTACATGCTCTGAACAATTCATATACATCTCTCTTCTCAAAAGGGACCTGCATTCCATTAGAACAAGCAGCAGTTGAGTTTTGCTGGAAGTTACTCACCCTCGTGACATTATTAGTCCTGGATGTTATACTATTCACAAGTTGTTTTCTAATGTGTAAAATTATTATAATAGATAGGCCATATTTAAATAATTAGGGGCAATGCTATTTATTGTATTTCTATCAGTAAGTCATAGGATGACTGTCTGTTTTGTGCATAATATTAAATAGATTTGCACTTCCCTCCTTTTTAATGGCTACTCAGGGAGTACCGTCAAATGTTAATCTGTTAAAGTTACATGTAGTACCTAAAACTGTTATTTGGATATTCTTATTGCCTTCACTGTAGATACATGTTTAGATGTATAAATCCCACAAACTAATGCTTCCCATGAAGTGAAAATATCGTGTCTTGAAATTCACTCGATCACTACTTAAAATTTGATGTAGTTAGAAAAAAGAACCGCAAAGCGTTTAAAACGGTAGGTAATACACTATGCAGCAATGGCAATACAGTCCCTCCTTCATATAGGTCCTTATGGTCATTTTATTTCACATGTTATTCTCTTCTAAAGGAACCGAAATCTAGACAAAGACAATAAGACTGCTAAATCTACTTTATGTTTGTCACCTCCTGGCATCTGCTGACAATATACCATCTGTTGGCTGCCTCTCATGGCGTGCAAATTTTAACAATTTTGATAATTACATTATGTGCCCAAATGGATTCGGTGCCTGGTAGAAATTGTAAATGCATGGGGCAAAAGGAAAAAAACTTCATCCCACTTGATCATTTCTATAGTAATATAGCATTTTCAAGGTAACATTTCTATGGAGTTTTTTTTTTCAATGTGGTACGTGCAACATTTTTGAATATTTCAAGTTTCCTCAGGTGGGAGTGACTGGTGATGCATATTGTTAAAAATAGTAATTGGACTACTTGTTAACTTAAGATTTTTTGGGTGAATGTGCTGTTGAAGTGGTTGTTGTGTCCCAAAAGGAATAACACGGCAGCAGGTAGATAACAGCTGTAATAATGTTGCAGGTTTTCAAAAACAGGAAGATGCCTGGCCGTATGGGTGGTGTACAACGCACAGTGAAAAATGTATGGGTTTATCAAATTGACCCTGCCAGGAACTTACTGTATTTGAAAGGCCAGGTAATTTCATCTGCATTTTGCAGTACATCTGCTGAAATGTTTATGTTGTGATGTGCGCGTTACGCATTCTCTTATCCACCTTGCAGGTTCCTGGTCCTCAAGGCAGCTTTCTTTTCGTCAAAGATTCAATATACAAGAAACCTGACAGAGCTTTGCTGCCATTCCCTACATATTTCTCGCAAGAAGATGAGTCGGAAGACTTGGAGCCCCTCATTGCCGACCTTGGTGATATCGACCCATTCATGGTAGCAGATTAAGACGAGGGCCAAATTTAGAAGAATGCTTTTGCTTTCAGTGCACTTCTCGAGAATCCCACTGTGGTTGTTTGTTAAATTTTGCATTGATATATGAGTAGTTCTTGGATTACAAGAGTCGTTACTGATATGAGTAGTTCTTGGATCAATGTTGTTCCATGTACATTACTGGCAGATATGCCAGGGCCCTAGCTCAGTTAGGGTTTCGAGCTGATTGTTTGATCGACTGAGTGGAACTCTTTTTGTTTAATAAGTTGTGTAATCTAAGATTCAGATAGATATATAAAATCAAAAATCTCCACTGCTGATATTACCATTCTGGGCTGAGAGCTCGCTGATGCGGTAATTTCCGCTTTTGCCTTGTGCTAGCTGTTTTCATTTAGCGCTGGTTGCGGGTCTTCTTCACGAGTAACCTCTGCTTCCGTTCAGCTCAAGTTGTGTTTATCTTTAAGTAGAGCTCTACATCCATTGTTGACAGTGGGTTTCAGACATCTCCAGTCTTACTGTGCTTACAGATGGCCAAATAGACAGCCTCGTCTGAACCAATGCACGTGCCCTTAGAAAATCCGATTATCTTTCCTGTAGTGTAGTATTATGAGGGATAGATACAGCCGGTGTCAATAGTCACATTTAGATGTTCAATTTCTGAAATGAACTATCGCAGTTCAATTCAGATTTTAAAGACATTTCAAAGTTTGAATGATTCACTTGACTAGACAGGTACAATCCTGAGTGAGTTGTACTCATCGAGGAGTATAAGAGTAAATAGATTGTCATAAATAGGTTCGTCTCAACGAAATCTACTTGTCTTCTCGTGTCTTAGTAACAGCAGTATCAAACAACTTGATAATAATATTAACATTATAAAGGTCCAAACTATTCTGCATGTTAACCGGCCTTGAGTTCTTCTGACTCAGAAGATGGTGAAAGGGGCTTCCTCCTTCATTAGCCTTCCACTCCAGCAGCTACCTTCTTTGTCTGCCCCCATACAGGGCGCGGCCCATCCATGCCCTCATCTTCTCATCATGATCGGGAGCATCAAGGTCCTAAAGAAAATAAATACACAAGCAAGGATAATCAATCAACGAGCAACAAAAGGCAATAAACAAGTAACTAACGACCTCATGTTACAATGTTACAAAGATATGCCAGTACCTGATAAAGAAATCTCAGCCTAGCCTCCTCCTCTTCGAGCTGTAAAAAGACATGTACATGCAAATTAGTAATGTATCAACAAAAATGTTAAAGGCTATCTTGCAAGGAAACAAGTCATCAAACATACGCTCTCATAGTAGCCCTTTAGTCTAGGTCCACCAGATAGATCGGTGTATGCCATGCCCTCCACGCGGCCAGCAGCATATGCGCCAACGCCTTTTGGGTGCTTCATTCCATTTGGACAAACATAGCAGCAACCTTATTTAAAAAGAGGGAAACTCTCACTTAATTGCCAAGTAACCAACCAGGCACCAACAAAAAAGGTATAGGCAGTTATTACACATTACACATGACTGCATACTAGAGCCAAAAATGCATTCACAAAAATGAAGTGGTATGGCCAACAAATTGTATTTCAACAACACCCAAATTTGCAAAAAAAAAAAATACAGTACCCAAGATAAGAGTATTGAATACCATTGTCAGAAGTTTCAACCATGCAACAACAGCTGACCACCAATTTTTCACGTTCTCCTGCACGGCTCCAACTTCAGCAAAGAATAGATTTTCGCTGCCAGTGGTCAAATTAGTTGCTCCTTTGGTTTTTGTGGTGAAATTGATATGACGGTACTTCATACTGTCACGACCCTCCCAAAATGTTTGGTGGAGCAAAACATCTTTGAGTTCATGTGCAAGATCCTAAATTAAGAAGCATGGATCTTATCAGCAATTAGTTATTACATGAACGAATAAGACAATAAGACACAAATGCAACCAAGGTAGAAGACAGAGTAAGCCTGGGGGAGGGAGGGACAGTGAGCAAACCCCAAAAAGATTGTGAAAATCGTTATACTGGCCCACCAAAGCTGAGCCAACTGGCGCATCTCATCACGCCTTTCATCGATTGGTTGCGATTTCAAACGCCTTTTCCTCGTGCCATCAGGATAGCAAAGACTAGCCGTACAACCCTATCCACTCGTGAAGGCTCAGTGCCCCTAGTTTAAAATACAGAATTCTATATGATTAGTAGGTTGTACATCAGAAGTGGAGAATACAAAGTGATACTAAGTTCGAAGCTGATCCTAGTCCTGTCAATGTATCAGCCTAACATAGGGTTTGATGGATTAGTTTTGCATGGAAGGTTATTATATAGGTATGAAACAGCTCCCAGATAACCTCTAACATAACTCGTGATAATAATGTGATAATAATTAATAATCAACAAAAGAACGTCCCTGACTGTTCTCACTGAGTTTTTTTTTAAAGAATGGTATCCATCTTATAGTTCCAGATCCCTGCTCTGACTACACTGTTTTTGCCAAGGTAACGGAAACAATTGTTCTGGCTATTACCATTGTTTAGTACCCCCTCTGTTTTTTAATATAAAATGTTTTAGTTTTTGTCCACATTCACATGCACACTAATGTAAGACACATTTTAGTTTATATGTTCACTCATTTTAGTGTGCATATAGACAACATGTGTATCACCTAAAACATCTTATATTAAAAAACGGAGGGAGTACATGAAGAAACAAAGTTGTGTGGTTGTGCCTTTAATTGGCAGCATGGCATCTACATTTACTTCGTTAATTTTCAGTTACTCTTATCGTTTATGCATTACTGCAACAATTCTCTCACAGATAGTCACAAAATGTTATCTTCAAACCTTAACTTCAGTTATCCTCAAAAAGAAATTCCAAATATTAATATAGTCTCACATAAATTTCTATCAGCTTGCCAGCTTTCTATCGTCTAACTTAGGGCCATTTGTTATTTACCAGATTCATGCTGTATTGAGATTATCATTTGCGTCCTACATCATGGAAGCATGTAGCTACGTGGCCCAGTCTGAATATAATCAGTTGCAAATGTACAGAAAAAGAAACGAACTGATGAAAATCTACAACGAAGTTGAGAAATTTACATTGTTGGATCCCGATGGTCATCAAGATAGCGACCGATAGCATGGTAAGCTTCATCTATGCTCTCAAATGGTCCTCCCACATAGGGATATGTGTGGAAACATCCTTCAATATCTTGCCTGGTGTAAAATGTGATATCCCAATCATTCTGTGGCAAGACCCAAATTGGTGACGAGGAAACGCAGCTCCCTGATGGATGCGAGACCTTATCAGAGGATGAGGAAGCAGCAGTCATGGATGATTCCTCCAATGTTGTAGTGTTGAGCAACTCCTTCAAGGACGCGACATCAGGTCCTTGCAGGATTTGTGCAGATGAAGGCTCAGCCATGTGCTTATCCTCATACCTGAAGTCAAACAAGCAGGCTCAATGAGTAAATTATTTTTATCTATCTTAGCAGGTGAATGTATGATTTATATTTTCATCGAGTTATGGCCAAGCTGGCAGGGACAAAGACTGTTTCCTATTAGAGTAAGTTGCTAAGAGGCCAGAATACTGACTGAAACACATAAGGGTTTATGACCGGATTTGCTACGTGACGAGCGCGCGAGCAGTTGCTCGGTCTCGCGTGCACGCAACTTGCCTGCGTGGGTCACGTGGGTGGGTCCCATCCACGTGGGCTTCTTCTTCCTTTCTTCCTTCCTTTCTTCTTCTCTCCCGATCCTCAAATTCTTGATCTACAATGAGCCGGCGTCGGCGACGCCGGCGCGAAGGAGAAGGCGTCCGGCGAGCCGGGACCGAGCCGGAGACGGGGCCGACGCGGCTAGCCGCGGCGGCGCCGGCGTAGGCTCGGAAGAAACTTAACTTGGGGGGGGGGGGGGGGGTGCGGGGGTGCGGGTCGCCGGCGCCGGAGAAGATGGGTGGGGTTAGAGGGATGGTCTGGGCGGCGGCGGACCGGCGGAGGAGGAGATTTGAGCAGGGCGGGGCGGCGGAGGCAGGCGGTTAGGCCGACGGCGGCGGGGGGGCGAGCTCGTCTTCTGCGGCGGGGGCGAGGTCATCTTCGGCGGCGGTGGCCGCGGCGGCGCCGGAACAGCCACGTGCGCGCTGGTCGGAAAGGCCACGTGCCCCTGTCGGAAACCGAGAGACGGCTCGCGCGCGCGCAAGCTAGCCTTCCCCGTTTATGACCGTCCCTCACCCCACCCCCTGAGGACCCAAACAATCAGTGCAGACGATGAATAAAACAATTTGATCTCGACTACGCCAGGAACAGCAAACTCCTAACATCACGAGAAGGAGAGGTAGCAGTGATCGTAAGAGCACAGGAGAGATGCTAATCACAATTTCACTAGACGAAGCACATCGCATCAAGGTCATATTGGACAGGCATATGCAAATGCTGTGATAAGCACAATAGCAGAAGCACACGTTTGCAGGTAAAACCGGCTAAATACATCGGTGTTTTGACGGCAGCACGCACCTAACACCAAAAGACATCACAACCAACAGCCACTCCACAATCCCCCTGTCCAATACCAAACCGATTCAACCACACAAAGTTGCCAAGAACAAAATCACAGGCTCTCGATTTCGATCCGACCGAATCCAAGATCGATTCGCGTTTGTGCTTGCGAGAAATAGAGGAATAACATACATGCCCGTGCAGCACAGCCTCGAGGAAGCAGTAACCCTGGATTCTGCCCCCGGTGGAGAAAAGGATGCAAAAGGGGAAGAAGAGTCGATCGGAAATTTGTACGATAAGAAGGGGAACTCGGCGAAGTAGCGAATCAAACTGGGGAGGGGCCTCTTGCGGGTTCAGAGGTGGGGAGAAATCACGATTTGTTTTCCAAAATCAAACAAACGGGAAGCGTTGGAGAGTCCAATAGTGTTCACACGGGAGCGCCTAATTTCCGCAGTACGCGGAGCGCATCGCGCTCCGCCTGCAGCGTTCGCTACATGGGCCGCTGGAGCGCGGCCCAATAACTGGTACTACTTCTCTTTTTTGTTTTTTATTTCTGTTTTATTTCTCTTTTTCTTTTCTGTTTTTCCAGTAATAATATGGGCTCAGTTTTTTTCAACATAAGAAAATAAAAAATTCTTCCTAAAAATTAAAATATTCACATATGTAAAATAATAATAATAAATGATATTTATATTATTTGAATGTTTTTAGTATAAACATTTATGTTATTCGGACGATTTTAAATATGAACATTTCTGTTATTTGAAAGATTTTTTACTATGAAAAATTATATTATTGGAACAATTTTTAAAAAATATGAATATTTATATTATTTGAACAATTTTCAAATATGAACATCTATGTTACTCGAACGGTTTAAGAACATATATTTTATTTGAACTTTTTTCAATTTGAACATTTATCTCATTTGAACGGTTTTAAAAACTGAACAAAAATGGTGGTGAACGGAAACTATTCATGAACGATTTTAAAAAGTGAACCAAAAATGGGGGTGAACGGAAACTATTTTTAAGCGGTTTTAAAAGTGAACAGAAAAGGTCGGCGAACGAAATCTATTTTTGAACGATTTCATAAAATGAACAGAAAAAGTCTGTGAACGGAAATTATTATTGAACGATTTTAGAACTGAACAGAAAAGATCAATGAATGAAATCTATTTTTGAACGGTTTTAAAAAGTAATCAAAAAAGTGTGTGAACGGAAAATATTTTTGAACATTTTTAGAAAATGAACAGAAAAAGTATATGAACAGAAATTATTTTTGAACTATTTTAAAACTGAACAGAAAAGATCGGCGAACGAAATCTATTTTTTAACGATTTTATAAAGTAAACAAAAAAGTTCGTGAACGGATATTATTTTTGAACGATTGTAAAACTGAACAGAAAAATCGGTGAACGAAATATATTTTTGAACGATTTTAAAAAGTGAACAAAAAAGTCTCTGAACGGAAAATATTTTTGAAAGTTTTTAAAAAATGAACAGAAAAAGTATGTGAACAAAAATTATTTTTGAACGATTTTAAAACTGAACGGAAAAGATTGGTGAACGAAATATATTTTTGAACGATTTTAAAAAGTAAACAAAAAATTCTGTGAACGGAAATTATTTTTGAACTGTTTTGAAACTGAACAGAAAAGATCGGTGAACAAAATCTATTTTGAACGATTTTAAGAAGTAAACAAAAAAGTTAGTGAACGGAATTTTTTTGAATGATTTTTAAAAAGTGAACAAAATATGTATTTGAATGGAAAATATTTTGAATGATTTTTAAAAAGTGATCAGAAACTATTTTAGAACGATTTTAAAAGTGTACAGAAAATGTCGGTGAACGAAATTATTTTCAGTAAGCAAATTTTACTTACTTGAATGCTTTTTAACAAAGAACGTTTGTCTTCTTTAACTTTTTAAGAAAAACATTTCTCTTATTTGAAGGAAAATTATTAATCTTTAAAAACAAAAATAGAAAGTAAAAAAGTAGAAGAGAAAATAAGTAAAAAATAAAACCAAAAAATAACAAAATTAGAAGAAAAAACACATAAAAGAAACAGAAAAAGGGAAAAACTGAAATGGAAAAGAAACAGAAAAACACGAAAACAGACAAAAAAATCCGGAATAAGCCAAATGGGCCGGCCCACTTCGTCCGAGAGGGGTGCGCGGAGCTCATTCCGCTCCGCGGTACGCGGCAACTAGGTTTTGCCTGTTCACACCGAAACAGGCAGCTGGGGAAAGCTGGTCAACGGGCCGGCCTAGCACGGTGGCACGGCATGGCCCATCCGGACGCTAAACGGGCCTGGCATGGCCCGGCATGTGGCGGCCTGTTTATAAGCGGGTCGTGTCGTGTCGTGCTGCGTGCCTCACCTCGAAGCCCAAGCACGACCCCTTTAATAAACGGGCCGACCCCTGTTTTTTACCTGGTAGGCCTATTTTTCAGGAAAGATATTAAAATAAAATAAAAATTAAACGGGTCGTACCGTGCCGGCCCGCGTGCCAGGCCTTGACGCCCAGGCATGGGTCAGGCGTGTTTCGGGTCAAGCACGACACATTTAGCCACGTGTCGGGTCAGGCCTTTGATGGGCCAGGAACACGTGTTAAAGGGCCGACCCACAAGCACGGGCACAGATGGCTATATTTGGCTAGGAAGCCACCACGTGTCGTCCAACGCGGCGATACCACAATTACAATTGATATGAATGTCCAGGACAACCATCGAATTTGCATCCAACGAAATATATGACTCCTACTATTGATAAAATAAAAATGTGTTAATGCCTGATTTTATTTTATTTTGTTAATGTTACTACCTCTATAGTGGATAATAACAAGGAGCAGCGTTTGGAGCTTGGGTTCAGATGCTCCCGCACATGAACAGTAAAAATGGTAAAAGTAGCTAAAAAATTCAAAAAAATCTGAATTTTTTTGGTGTGCAAGATGGTCGTGTGCGCAAGGTGCGTGCAAAGTTTCGTGATGTTTGGACATTAGACGAGCTCTCAGCAAAAAAGACATTTTTTGGGTTTTTGAGAAACTCTGAAAAAGTGCACTGTTGAGAGCCGTTTTTTTTTGTTGCGAGCTCCTGGAATGTCCAAACACCACAAAAAAATTCTTGAACCTTGCGCACCGGAGTATCTTCCATACCAAAATATTTCAGATTTTTTTAATTGGTTTGCTATCTTTTTTCAAGTTACTGTTCACCGGGAGCAAATGAGCCCGGGCTCCAATGGCAATTACCGATAATAACATATGTGTGGCATGCAAGTCTTCATTTATTTGCTTGTAAACTCACATTGTATCGTGATATGCGATGTTACGGTAAGCTATGTTACTTCAACCTCCTCTCTCCTCATTAACAACTTCCCACATCAGTTTTTTTTGCCTACATGACATCTATGTTACTCTCATTATGGGTAGTCTTCTGCGCGCATCTTACGGAGAAGTTTTGCCTCCTGAGGTTTTTTATTTTTGAAAAAAGATACTTGGACCACCGGTCGTCGTTTCAGAATCATGGAATGTGAGCCGCCTGCGAGAGAGATCAAACGAGGGAGAGGAGAATCTTTGCAGGAGTGATGCTGAGAGAGGGATGGAGAACAGGGGTTGACCCATTTGACCGCCGCCACGATAAAGATCGGATGCACACGAGAGGTGAGCATTTTCTAAGACCGAATCATGCCTAGGTAATACTAAGGATGACAACTATACCTACGGGTATGGTACCCACGAGAACCGTACCCGTACGTACCCTACCCATTAAGTCGCGGGTAGGGCACAGGTATAGCCTTGCACCTGTGGGTATACCCATACCCTGTCCGTTTATATTAACATGTCACCAGTGGAGCTCTAACATTCATTCTCGTGAGCTTGTTAACCTATGTAAAAATTGTCATCAATTATTAATTTGAGTTAAGATAATAGTCATGTACTAATTGAGTTGATAAATGTTTTTCTTTTGTGAAATGTGCTACCGACGAATGTAAAATTATAAATAATTTGTGTACGATTTAATCTGCCCGCTGGGTACCCAATGGGTATGCATACCCGGTATGGGTACGGGTAAAGTTTCATACCCATGAGTACGGGTATTAGTATAACTTTTTACCCACTGACTACATGGGTATGGGTATAGTATTGCTCTACCCGTACATGCCCTACAATATACGTAGATTTAAAAAAAACACATTTCTGGATTTCTCCCACTTCAGCAGTCACCAGTACTGGGCTGTCCACATCTCCAAAAAAAAAAAGTACTGGGCTGTCTGTCCACCAACCCCAACATTGTTGCATCGTGGCGTCGTGCGCTCGAGCCAGCGGACCCTTATTTCGTTCCTCATTTCCTGATTTCCCCTCGAGCCCTCCATCCCCATTGCTTCTCGAACCTTCTAGTAGATTCTCCCCCCGCCACCCCGCTCCAACCTCCGCCTATTGCTCCGCCTTCCCCGCTGCCGCCGCCGCCGCCACGCTCTGCCGCGGAGCCCAAGATGGACGACGTGTGCGCCGTCTGCGCGGAGTCGATCGAGTGGGTGGCGTACGGCGCCTGCGGCCACCGCGAGGTCTGCTCCGCCTGCGTCGCCCGCCTCCGGTTCATCCTCCGCGACCAGCGCTGCTGCCTCTGCACGACCCACTGCCCCGCCGTCTTCGTCACCAAGGTCAGCACAGCACCTAGGGTTTCGCCTCGCGCTTTCCCCCTTTCGCCCTAGACAGCCCCCGCGTTTCTGAAATTCGCGCCCTAATTGCTTTATGGTTTCTCGCTGGCTAGGCACTCGGGGACCGCACGAAGGTGATCAGCGATTTATCCGCGCTCCCGGCTCCGGCCGGCGAGGGGAAGGTTGGGGAGTACTGGTACCACGAGGGTACGCAGGTGTGGTTCGACGACATCGAACAGTACAGGGCTGTACGCGCGATGTGCCAGATTTCTTGCACTGTTTGCAAAGACACCACCAGCAGGGTGAACAAGGGCAGTAAGGGATCCAAGGCGAAACAGAAGAAAAAGATCGGAAGCATGGAGCAGCTCAAAGGGCATCTTTTCAACCACCATCAGTTGTACATGTGTGACCTTTGCTTGGATGGGAAGAAGGTGATGCTATTCTTCGCCTACTTGTTTTCATATTCTAATATCCAATGCTGTTCAAGTATACTACTTTTGTGTTACCAGTTGATGGCCTAATTTGGATGCTATTGATAGTTATGTGCAACATTAGACAGATAATAACTTGGCGCATTGTGTTTCATTTCGTCCTGAAATTAAATTGCTTAGTGCTTAATGCCGATTACGAATCCATACAGGACATATAATTATTGTTGTAAGCAATTGAAAATTGTAATTCTTAGGTCATGTTGTTGCATACTTGCATGGTCCTGTTAGTATCAGTCACAAACTAGCAGTGCTTTCCATAGATTTTGTTTGTCATTTACATCTAACAAGCAACTACTATTTGGTATGTGTCGAGATTACTATTTTCTGGTAATACTCTACGCATCAGATTGACACATATCATCCCTTATTTTTATATCCAGCAATGGATCATAGATCATATATTCAATCTCGTTGAGACCATAGCAAACAATCATATAGTCCTAATAGACCGAATCTCTAACCTTCTCGGAGTTCTCTTTTTTTTTTCCATTCCAGTATTCAACTTTATTACATCAGACGTGAACATACAGTGGATTAAGCTGTTCATATTTATTATTTGGAAGTTGTGTTCATAAAAGGACATATGCATACAGCAGTAGTTGACATGTACATGGTTAAATTAGTTAAGTGAACACTAATATATATAGTTCAACTGTACTTTTTACCTGATGCACATGCATTTTTTTTTAATATTTGGCATGTTGCCGATTCCTAAATATGTATGAACATACTGGCTATTGCTATCAATCTGTCCATCTCTGTATCTATTTTCTTTTTTACCAGCTTGGCAAAAAAAGTTAAATTCACATCCTGATTATCCTGATTGCACACTTGTCTTGTATCCTTTGCAGTGATTTTTCTATGTATTCCGCAGTTTTTGTTTATATAATAAATTCCTGAACTGTTGTTGTCTTGAGCAGGTATTTAGTTGCGAGCAGAAACTTTATACAAGGCCTCAATTAAATAAGCACATGAAAAATGGTGATCCAGAGGTGGATGGCTCGAAAGTTGAGCGCAGAGGTTTTAGAGGGCATCCAATGTGCGAGTTTTGTAAAATCCCATTTTATGGACAGGATGAAATATATGCACATTTGACAAGGGAACATTATTCTTGTCACATGTGCCAGAGGTGCTTTCCTAGTGTTATTGTATTAGTTTGGGTAGAAGTACAAAGTTATGCTATCACTGACATTGTGGTTCTGTAGGCAGCACTGTCGGAACGATGATTATTTCAGGAACTATGATGAGTTAGAGGTATGTCATATCAAGTTGGCATACCCGTAGTGACGAGAACATTATCTTCTTTTTTTAGGTTTAAAGCGGTCGTATCCGCCATCCGATTAGATAGAATAGAATGTTATTTACAGAATTTTGGACTAGGGAAAAATCCCTTTACAGGTAGGCAGAAGAACCACCATAAACTTCGTGTAAACAGTCTATCTAGCAACAATTTTATTCTAGAAAGATACTGAACAGGATATCAAATATTGTGTACGTAAGATATAAATTACCATCCTTGTGTAAAAAAGTAAATATTTCAGTAAAATTGGATATTTAATCTAATTTTCCGAGTTTATATTTATTAGGTGTACCTTCTGTTTTGATGATCAAGCTAAATATTGTTTGTTCATGAGGCGCTAGCCGGGAAGCAGACTAGCCCTAGCCACTGATTAGGTGAGCCAGGTGGCAGCCTAGGCGAGAGGGTGTGGCCTAGCACCCTAACGCTGCCTAGGCAGACTAGGGCTAGGCGTTGTCTTTTGGAACACTGTCATTAGTATATTATTTATTCGATGTTACATCACTTTCTTAGATTGAGTTCATTTCTGTAGCAGTTAAGCTAGACCATAATATATGAGCTATCTATTCAAACGTGGAGCAGTGCCTGCTAGGCCTTTTAATGTGAATAATTCTCCATTTTGGTGACTATCCATGGCATCTTCACCTGTAGTTACAGCATATCATATTATCATCAAATATGATGGAACCGAGTTTAGTGTCAGACTCATTTTAAATTTGAATATGAAGTCACACTTCTGAAATCCACTTTGACAACCAAGTGCATATGCACCCGGTATTTAAAAAACAAATTTCAAAATGCCGTAAAATTCTGAAATAAAATTTTGCAGATAATCTTCACATTCTATGTGTTCAGTCATTTCGCGAAAAATCGATATTTTTTGTGGTCTGTGTAAAAAAGGCAAGACAATATCTCATGAAAAGCCTTATTTAGCACCACATTTTGTCTCTTTTACATAGGCCACAAAAATGTCGGTTTTACGTGAAACAACTTTGTGAACACATAGGATGTTAAGATCTATGAACGAACTTTTTTTTTGTATTTTTTTGACATTTCCCAAAACGCCTCTCCCAGTTGTATAAACTATCATGCTAGAATCTAACATTGTAGCATGGACATATTCAGATGCATTTTCGGAGTGACCATTTCTTCTGTGAGGATAGAGAATGCTTGGAGAAGAAATTCATTGTCTTCCAAAGTGAAGCAGAGCTCAAGGCAAGTCAAAACACATATGGTTAAACCATCTTCGCTGGGCATGTCACCAGATTAGTTCGTGGCAGTTGGTTATGCTTTGATGCATGGTATTTGAGTCGCTGTATAGTCGCTGTATAGTCGCCGACTATACAGCGAGTCGTTTCTCAAAAATCACGGCGACTCGCGACTATACAGCGACTTGCCGCGACTATACAGCGACTTTGCTCGACTATACAGCGAGTCGGAGGGTTGGCGACTCACCTGCGACTCGCGACTCAATTATCATGCTTTGATGATATTGTATCTTTTTTCATTCCATCCACCTATGCAGAGACACAATGCAGTGGAGCATAAGGAGCGCAAGCCTCATGCAACGAAAAATGCTACTACTTTCAAGGTGTACAAATAAATCAACCTCATTTTCACATATTTTTTGTTAAGCTTACACTTCTGACTGTTGACACACTTTCATATACGTATTGATGCAAAAAAAAAAGACGATTGACTAATTTGATTTAATTTACCCTCCCCATGATTGCCAGGTATTGGGCCGTGGCTCGGGAATACAGGCTGCTTCTGTTGCAGTTTACTTGCGACCTATTTCTGGGCAAGCATCACAAGCAGGCCAAAGCTCTGGGACGAACCGTGTATTGCAGCAATCATATTCTTCTCTCTCCCACCAGGAGGTCTCTGGTGCAAGAATAGGCTCTGGTTTTCAAGAAGCTTCATCCCCTCCCGTATCAGAGCAATCAAGGTACACACCAGCTCTTAGCCAGAGTTCACGGACTGCTGCAATTATAAGGGACGAGGAATTCCCCCCTTTATCAAGCTCTAGTAACAGGAACCCTGCTTTAACACAGCGGGTGGTAAGAAAGGTAGCTGAGAACACTCATGCATCTGGGCTCCGACAGCAAAGCAAGGGAGTTTCTGTTCAGCTTCAGTCCCCTGAAAATACTGATTCGATCCCTTCTGGTTCAAAACGCTCCCCAAGTTGTCCTATGCCCAACCCAAGTCCCAAGATTAGCGGATCGTTGAGTTTGACTTCTGCTGAAAATGAAAGGCTTGCAGCGAATACATTCTTGGTTGAAAGAATGCAGACTGCATTAGGCATGGACCGTGATAGGTATGCGATGTTTAAAGAGATCTCTGGGGAGTACCATCAAGGTGTTATCAATACTTCAAGTTATCTTTTATATGTCGAGCAATTTGGTCTCTCGCACCTTGTTCCTGAAATGGCCAGGTTACTGCCTGATCCTCATAAGCAGAAGGAACTTGCTGATGCCTACTACGCCAATTTGCGTCTTACAAGCCTCCAAGGCAATGGCGGTGGGGGAACAGTTAGCTCCCGGAAAAATAAGGGGAAGGGGAAAGTTCCTGATGCTGCAGAAACTACCAGTGCCGCACTTAATTCATTAGAAGATAAGTCCTGAGTGGTGCCAACAAGCTTCAGCTACGGGGAGGAGACTCTGGAGCGCTGCTAAGAGAAGGGTGTGGAGCAACTGTGAAGGGTGCTAGGCAAAGCCACGGGGGACACAGACTCTCTTTGAGCAAGACGAAGAAGTAAATTGTGTTCTGCCGTAGTACTAATTACCATTTGAACTGCTGTGAAATGTCGACATTCTTTTTCTCTGCTTCGCGTGTCTGGTTACTTGGTTAGTTGAGTTAAACTTACAAGGTGCCTTGTGGTTCTCTGTCTTCGAACTTGATGGTCGAGTTTGCATGAGTGCACCTTGAACGTGGAGAAGGAATGGATTTGGACTATGTAGATCAATGTCTTTGCTGTCATTAGTGCTGTTGTATTTCGTTCAAGATTCTTGTGGCAGGATCGGTATTTCGAAGTTTATAGATCTATACATTGAATCCATCTGTAACTACTTATTTAATATGTTAAATGATACACACATTATTCCATCAGTATGATATTTTGCAGTAACATTGCAAGAGTGCGTACTTTACTAGCAAGTAGAGGTATGAATTGCCATGGCATATACTACTAAGTAATTGCTCAAAAATATGCGTGGCGTTGCCTAACCAAATGCAGCCAGTAGAAGGATAGAAGCGAACAAAGAACATAAAATCAACTGAACAGCAAGTAAGAAAACGAAACATCCATATCTTCTGTTAACTCAAATGCCTGACCTATAATCACTGTCTTCAGTATACGTACAGATAGATCGGAAGCTAACTAAGATGATACACCATCAATCATCACAAAATACTCCATGTCTTGTGCTTTTATCCTGGCCTCCGTGCGCTCAACCCGCTGATCAAACAAGGTGCTCCCAGGAGCAGTAGTTGGAGTGCCTACTCATGTTAAAATAGGCCGAACCTGTGAACTAGTTCTGAGCAAGCATCACAGGCAGGCCAAAGCCGCGGCCTTCCAGTCTATCTGAGGTCCAATAGCGGTTGCATTTGGAAGTCTTGTAGTTGTAGGAGTATCAGCGATTCATCTTTATATTCTGATGAGATATATGCTTTCTGCTTTCTCGCAATATCCGACTAAGTATTTCTGACCGATTATCCGGTTTGCTCCGTATTGTTTCCATATTCCTGATCAATAATACCCGTATTTTCATATTATCTTGGCACAATCCGTGTATGATCTGATTCGGGGAGTAAATGTGATATATGATATGGACTGGGGAAATGTCCAATTGTATCCTCTTTGCTGATTTCACCCAAAGCTGAGATAACAGGTTTTATCTGACCTTTATCATCTACTCGTACCTCTCTGAAAAAATTCATCTACACATGTAACTTAATTTCAGAATATTGCCAACATACAGGTGTCGCAAAGCGCCATGTACTTTATTTCAATAGAAACAGGCACACGCCTAAAATGCCCACCCTGCTTCATATCCCTCTGTACAATTACACAAACTTATTTACTCTAAAGCAGCCCTACCTACGTAATACAAAGCTTCACCCTTGGTGAAAGTTTTCCATCGAGACAAGATCTAGCATGCACTGCAGCGCGCTCAGAGCATGATTTTGCTCTGCAATATAGGCGTGTGTAAAATCGATCTTCGTATTGCCGTATAGCTGTCTCCACAATTATTTCCTCCAGCGAAGTGGCATTTTCCACAACATGCACAAGAAATTCATGTTGGCCTCTTTCCCCTTTATATCCTGTCATATGCATACTCTTCAGATGATTATATTCACACTGCTGAAGGTGGCGCTTGTCCACCAAAGCACCCTTGTTCGCAAAACAAATGTGATCAGTGGGACAAACTGCAATAGTTAAACATGGTAGTCTATGATTAGCGCCACTCGAATTTTATTGTGCAACTCAATTGCCTATGACATAAAAAGTTACTACATCCATTCCCTGAACAAGAAGTAAAGATCGGGCTACCACGAACAGAAACGTGGTAGGGGCAAAAAGCAAATAGGGTGTGGTGGAACCTAAGAATCAAGAAAGGTACTTACGTTGATCTCTAACTTCTCAATAAGCGGAGCTGCCTTCAGAATGGAAACTACACGAGAAAGTTTGTCGCCATCTTCAGCTGTTAATTCCATTACCAACTGTAAGCACCTTAGATGGGATAACTTGCCTGGGATATTCAACAGTGATTCCCTCTGCAAGACAAAGAACGAATGTGATTAGCAAGATCATGTTGCATAAATTTAATTTAAAATCAATGGAAATCCAGGAGCAAACCGCTAGTCGCTGGTCGAGAATTTGTAACGTCAGATTTTGAACGCTCGGAATATCATTGAGAAGTGAACATACAGCATCTCGAAAATTTGTCTCGTCGAAACATATATGTGCATTCTCAAGCTTAGAGTCTTGATTAATGACAATAGGAACAATGGGTCCATCATACACAAAGGTAACGAGCTTCGTAACTTGAAGTTCAATCCTGGTTACCATACAATATACAACTATTAGGTGTCGAAGGTGGGACAACTGACGATCCAACTTTAGTTCACAATTCAGGTAGCATCTGACTAAACTCAGCCATCCAAGATTAGAGCAATTGGACAATATAACTTGAAGATCCTTAATATTGATATGCACAAACTCCAAATCAAGCTTTCTGAGGCTTGGGAAACCTCTGAATTCAGATGGCGATCTGAAAGATACAAAGCTAAGCTGTATGCACTGTAGATGAGACATGTTGCTTCCACTATCCAAAAGGTGAAATGGAAATACGTAGCGATCAACATCCTGCGTCTCTTGTTAACAGGACATAAATAGACAGCTATGCTCTTTGCCCGTGACGATACCGCAAAACTAACCCAATTATTGAGGTGATCAACCAACATGGCGTCATACTCGAATTTGACATTGAATTCTTCAACCAACTTGCCATGGCACTTTTGCACGACTGCATTGACATTATCGATGAATTTCTGCATGTATTGGCAGTACTCTTTTCTTTCAAAACTATCACGGGTATACCCAGCAGCACCGCTGAAACACAATCTGAAGCAACAAATATCGCTCCAGTAACTTGACAAAACACTGGCCCTTGAGACCTCTTTAGGAGGCAACTTCGATACAATTGTACAGAGCAGATCCTGCGTCATAACACCCGAGATTAGATATTCTATCTATGCTCAACATTCACACACGCTCACAAAAAGAAGAAATTTTGACAAACCCGTGGAAGGTCTTCCAGTTTAACGTTCGTTCTCGCCCTGTCGTGGCTTGATTTACCACGGATGGTTCTCGACGGTGTTGCTTTGCACACTGGATGGCTTCCCATTCTACTACTGAAATTAAGAAGGTAGAGTTCTGACAGAATTATGGTACAGTATTAACAAGTGGATATTGAGACTATAAGAAGGCGATCGGTAGATGCTTACCGTGGATATTAGAGCAAGTAGTTGTCGGCGCCAGCGGATCCGTGCTCGGGAGGCCCAATGGATGTTGGTTTTAACGGGGACGTCGAGACAATTGAAACGGCCAGGAGGTGGAATTAGACTCGAAAGCGGTGTTCCCGCCGCTGCGCTTTGAGAGTCTGCAGCCTGCACGGGCCGGCTGCAGGAGCGCCGCAGTATGGGTGAAACCGAAGCGGATTCAGTTGGACACTGCTCATGGTTTGCTTCGGATCGGACTACTCAGTTAGTTTCATCCGGTGCGCTCGGTAGTTTGCATGCAGGATTTTGTACCGATACAATTTGTTTCCTACAACTGCCCTTCCACAAATCACGGCAGACTTAAATAATGGATCGGTTTTCCGAAGACTGTTTCCAATCAAAATTCGTTTCACGCTATGCAATCTGTTTCCGATAATATTTTTTTGTTTCCCTCGGCCGGAAAAATTGCTTCCAGGAGACTGCTTCGGTCTATATAGAAATCGACAGAACACTTTGTGCCTGTTAGTCTGTTAGATCCCTTTCATGCAGAGATTTCCTGACTACTACTCCAATATATCATGAGAAATTTTACTCCAGTGTCATACAATCCGTTTCCGCGCCATGCAGTTTGCTTCCGCTCTAAGCAATTTGTTTCAAACAGCAATAAACTTTGCTCCCGGTGCAACCTATATTTTCAAATTTGTTCTGTTTTTTCTTCAGACACAGAAATTCCTTCCATGCAGACGGAAGATTGATCCAATCTAGTAAAAAACATGTGTCCAACAAAACCACGTATTCTGTTACAACATATAAATGACTAATCTGAAGCAATATAAGATTAATCTGGAAAATTCGGCTGTAAGATTAATTTGCTTCTAGTGAAACAATCATTTGTTTCCACCAACCATTGCTTCCAAAGAGAAAAAAAAAGGCAATACACACTTAATGATAGCATCTTGGGTGTCCCGATCTTTCGATGGGATGTAGTCCATTGATTTCTGTAGAAATTGATTGTAATCACTAAACAATTCACTAGAGGTCAGCCTGACAAAGAAGGTTTTACTCCCTGCATGCAATCGAGAACGATCAAGAACTAAAATTCCACTTGGATATTTCGAATTAAGATGGAGTCTTTACTGAAATTTGGGGTTCTGGTAGCAGTTTTGGCCTGATCCTTGGACACAAACTAAAGTACACGTAAGTTGCAGTGATGGATAATTTTTTTACTAAGCAAAAGCCAATCCTAAATGATGCCCTGGGGTATTTAAGCAGGAATAGAGGGGATTTCGGTCAGCCATGGTGGGGATGTGGCCGAATCCAAATCAAGGTTTCCTCCCTAAGATACATACTATACAACGGGATCCCCTATGTATCGCTCTTAGCGAGCCCTATGATCCAACTCGCCCGCGTGACTCGGTTGGAAGGCCCATTACTGCGAAAAGCCCATTGTGTAACCTTCTATTTCACGCGCACATGATTTATGGTTTCCTTTCCTCTTTCTTCTACTGAATTGGTACGATTCATGTCCACAGTTTTTTTACGCTAATTCTTGTACATAATTAATAATGTATTTTGTGTACGGCGGATTATTTGATGATTTCATACAAATCCGCTCCTACAAATAATTCGAATCCGAACATTTTAAAATATGAACCATTTTCAAAATTAATATTTTGTCAAAATGAACATTTTTTAATCTGAACCAATTTTAAAATGAACATTTTCAAAAATGGTTCCAATTTTACAAATGGTTTAGATTTTGAAAATTGTTCATTTTGAAAATGGTTCATTTTTAATAATTGTTCAGATTTTGTAAAATGGTTTCAAAATTGAAAATTGTTTCACAAATCGTAACCATTTTCAAAATGAACCATTTGCAAACTGAAACATTTTCAAAAAGGAACATTTTCAAAAATCGGAACCATTATTAATATCATAACCATTTAAAAAAATCCGAGCATTTTTCAAAAAATGGAACCATTTTTTAAAATCATAACCATTTTCAAAAGAAGGAACCATTTTTCAAAACTCAAATTTATTTAAAAAAATCAGAACCATTTTTAAAAATCATAACATTAAAAAAAACAATTTTTTAAAATAGAATCGTTTTCAAAAAAGTGGAATCATTTATTAAAATACAACCTTTTCAAAAAAAGGAACCATTTTCAAAAATCGGAAACATATTTTAAAATAAACACTTTTTTCTTCAAAATAAGCGAAAATAAAAAATAAAAAGAAAGAAAAGAAACCGAAAAATAAAAAGGGAAAAAATAGTAAGACAACGAAAAAAACAAAGACAAAGACAAAAATCGAATTCATTTTCAAAAATCAGAACCATTTTCAAAAAAATCGGAACCATTTTTAGAAAATCAGAAACATTTTAAAGTCTGAAACATTTTCAAAATCAGAACCATTTTCAAAAATAAATATTTTCAAAATTGGACCATTTAAAAAAAACCAAAATATGAACATTTTCGAAATAAGAGAAAATAAAAAACATAAAATGAAAGAAAAAAGGAAAGAAGTGAATTGGAAAAAATGGAAAAGAAACGAAAACTGAAAAGAGGAAACAATAGAAAGAAAAATATAGATTGATGAACAAGAACACGAGCCTGGCCCAACGGCTATACTCTCTATGCGGCTCACTGGATGCCTCACCATGGTGGCTTCAAAATACTGAAATGTCCACTTGTATAGTATCATCTTCAATCCCTTCACGCTTGCTGCCATCTCAATGCGTGATCATGCTCCAATGTTTATTTCCTCTCGTCCATGCTAGCTCCATCATCTTTAAATAAAATAAACACATCTAATTTAGTCAGCATCATATTCTCATAAATATAAATACTAGAAATGGTTCCTAGAAACGAAAAAATGTTAACTGAATTATCTGGTGAGAGGTCTAGTTCAAGGACCTTATATTTGTGGTACTTGAGTATGTTCAGTTGTTTATCTATACCAGGGATGTCCTTATCATTTATTTCAACGGGCTAGGACGTTAAATGGTCAGTGTTTGATATAAATGTTTTATAAATGTTGTGCCGTATGATTTATAAATGGTTATAAATGAGTCTTCCATGTGCATGGTTTCTCGTGGAGATAGACAAGCACCCTTGATTTACCATGCATCTAGTTTTTTGGTGATCTCTGAATCGACGAATGCAAACCAACATTTTCTTTAAACTTTTGCCTGATGGTATCATTTATCAACCTTTGTTTCGTGGTTCACATTGAGAATGTTTTAGAAAAGCAAGAATTTATATATTTCATACCAAAATTTCTAAATCAAAGAATAAAATGGGTGAATGGATCCCACTTTTTCTAACTCCGGGTTTTGTAGAAACATAGAGGCGCGTTTGAAACAAGGCTGCGTACAAGAACCAATACATTATCTGTCTGTTCCTAGTGTTTACCTTTTCTGGTAGTTGTGTTTGATTTTTGACATATATAACGCTTTAGTTGGTTATTCTTGTTTTGTCAGCTCCACATGACTTAGTTAGCCTAGGCAATGAGGGGATTTCGGCGAAACCGTTGATTTCTAGAATTTTACGCGTTCAAAAACCTACCCTCGAGAAGTTAGATATGATTTCTTGGGTGGACTGGGATACTTCGTGACCCTCCCCCTTCCTTTTAGGAATTAGCAACAAGACGTCCAGTGATTGTCCATATTACTTAGCCTCTGAGGATGGGGACGTTGAGACAGTTTCACTTTGAGTGCTTTTGGCCGAAATACGACGACTTCATTTCTATGACACACAAAGGGTCGTCGTGAGTGCATCCCAAACCTAATCATGTTTTCAATGAGCGGTTGCACGTAAACTTGCTAGTTGAAGCAATCAGTGTTGAAGATCCAGAATCATCTAGCACAAGTTTGAGCCACAACTTAAAGATGATAGGAAAAATTACCTTGATCTTGTGATGATGCCATGCCTTCTTTTGTTGCTCACACCACCTCCTGATGGAGCAATTTGTGCTTTGGTTCTTCCTAGTGCTTGTAGTGCTTGCTAGATCGGTAGCTTTTCTTTTGAGAGAGTTAGAGAGTGAGAGAGAGGCAGAGAGAGCCTTCTGCGAGTGTCTTCACTCTTCTAGGGCCATCTAACCCTTTTATTTTGTTTAGCACAATGCACTAGGGGAACCAGCACCGTTGGATCAAAATTCGATGTCTCCGATCAAGACACCTCATCAGTGCTACTGTAGCACTGCTTACTGTAGCATTTTACTGTAGTGCCGCCCTACTGTAGCAGCCGAAAATTCTGACCTAGGAGAGCAGCCTAGATCACTAAAAATATCCAACAATCAGTTCATAGGGAGCATGCCAACTCAAATCCTAGTGGAAACTGAGGTTATCCTACGGTTTGATGTGGCCGTGGAGAGAAGATCTCTCTCAGAAGAGTAGCGTCCTCTTTACAGCTTTCTTAAGAAGAAGTTCCTAGGGCTCGGTTCACTTGAGCAAACAATAGCAAGGCAGCGATCCCGGTTGTTGTGGCTCAAAGAAGGAGACACATTCACATGAAGTTCTTCCACCTTCATGTGACTAACTGTAGGAGGAAGAAATTCCTATTGTAGCTTTGGTTCGATGACCCCAGATCATCTCCAACCATGGAAACAAGAAGGCTGCGATCAAATCTTTTCAATGAGATCGCCGGTGTGAACCAGGTGCATCGGTCTACCGGAAGCCCGAAGTTACTCGGTATCCAACGCACGACTAGCCCACCTTGAGGCTGAGTTCTTAAAGGAGGAGGTGTGGCGCATGGTGAAGCCCCACATGCAAGACAAGGCGCTTGAGTTGACCACTTCATATGTTGTTTTTTTACATTTCTTGTTGGTATGTTATCAAGCAAAACTCGTCTTGGAGATTTTCAACTCATTTTGGTCGGATTTCAGGGTCTTTGAATCCATCAACCAAGTGTTGATTCCCTTCTACTAAAGAAGATAGACACAGTTTAACTACGGGCTTTTAGACTCATGAGTCTAATCCCTATTGTGGTGAAATCATGGCTAAGGGCTTGGTGTCAGGACTAACGGGAGATCTCCCCGAGTTAATGGGGATTGACCAGAACTCTTTTGTGGAGGGATATTTTGTGGATCATAATTTCATGCTAGTTTAGAGCACAACAAAGAAATTTCACAATACGTAGTGTGAATCAATTATATTAAAGCTTGATGTCATGAAATCTTTCGACACCATGGATTTGTCGCTCCTCATGGAGATCGTGGGAAAAATTGGATTCGGTCCTAGGTGAGTCAGATGGGTTTGTGGAATAAACTCCACCTTAAACCCAAGAGTTCTCTTGAATGCAATAGAGAGCTTGTGCATCGGCGTTGCCTTGGGCAAGGGGAACTTTTGTCCCAAATGCTCTTTATCCTATCCATCTTGGTGAATGAAGGGGTGTTCACCATGTCGGCACCGAACCACACGCCCATCTTGGGGAATGATGTTCTCCCTCTGTCCAAAAATAAGTGTCTCAAGTTTGGGAAAAAGTGGATGTATCTATACATGAAATATGTCTGGATACTTCCACTTTTGAGCAAACTTGAGACACTTATTTTTGGACGGAAGGAGTAGTTACTTTCATTATATCAGGGTGGCGGGATATTCACGCTTGAGCGAGCATCCTCATTGATTTTAGCAAGGTGTCGGGCCAGAGGACCAATTTCGCCATGTGCTCAGCTCACCATTTGATCAGGTGCTCTGTGGAGCAGGAGGAGTTTGTGCACCACGAGCTTAGGTGCCTGATCCTTCCATGGTGGTGCACCTACCTAGGGTTACTGCAGGGCCGGGCCCACAGTGGTGCTGACTGTGCCACTGGCATAGGGCCCACGATTTTTGGAGCCCCAAATTTTTATACATGTATATATATATTTGTATAGCATCTGAATAATATTAGGCTTTATCCTGCAAGTTGGGCCGCATTGCGCGCGTTGCTGGGCCTCTCCACTGCCCTACGTTTCTGGGCCACTTCTGTGCTGCGCTGATGTGAATACGAAACGATCGATCGATCGATCTGATGGTTGGTCAGTACACCCAGCCGCCCAGTCCGCCAGTCGCCCCGATTCGAGGCCCTGCCTGACGGCTGACGCAATAGTCTGAGACGAAGAGGAACTGACGGCCTCCACGACATGTCGTCGCCGCACGGATCAATCACGCAATTCGACAGCAGCGTCGATCGACCACAGCGTCGCTGCGCGGACGACCGGCGACGGTTCTTCTTCATCGCCGCATCGGCTCACCGCAGAAACATGTATAGTCTGGTTAATTTTTTGTGTCCACAATCCTAATTTCTGATCGTATGTACACTCTACTTTAATTTTATTCATCTCTTGTATATTGTGTGTCAATAATATAGATTTGACATGGGGAAGCATGAGTCCGGTTCTCAGAAGCGTAAGAGAAAAGAAAAGGAACATAATTTGATTAAATCTCGAAAAGGTGCTATGGACAAGTTTATTAGAAAAGAAACATCACAAGTGTCATCCGGTAATCAGTCGGTCGATCCTTCTATCCTTGCACTTGCAATTGTTCCTTACGATCATTCTAGAGATGGCCAGACAGAGACAAATAATGTTGAGGGCCCCATTTCAGATTTTCGCACAGAGCCCCGGATTTTGCCGGCCCGACCCTGGGTTACTGCTATTAATTCGGAAATGAATTGCAGCTCAGTTGCAACTAGTTGTGGACAAGGCAATGAATAAGATGATTGTATGGGAGCATATGTGATGGCGAGGGGCAAACAGTTAGTATTGGTCAAATCAACCCTTGCGGCCTTTCTGGTTTTCATGATGATGCCCTTGGACTTGCCCACGAAGAATACCTCCTAAGAGGATTCCTATAGAAGGGAAGTAAATATATCAGAGGAGTCCATTGCCTCGTGGCTTGCAATCAAGTGTGCTCCTCCTATTCGGTGGGATACCAACCTACGTCGGATGAACATTGCACTCCACACTAGGTGGATTTGGCTCAAGAGGCTGGACTCCAACATGCCTTGAAAGAAGTTCAATACACAAGTTCTGCAAGAGTCAAATGCCATCTTTGACGAAGCAAGATTTTCAACACTATGAGGCCCTATCCCCTATGACATCGTTTTTGGACGGAATAATGGGTTGGCGAATCAAGGATAAATAACAGTTTTCCAACCCAGCACTACATGTTATCTCCAAGTCTTTGGAAGGGAGAACCATCAAAGAGCCTGTGGAGGATATCAGATTTTTCCCCCCAAAATGGGGACCACCCCGGCCTCTCCATAAATCGATGCACGCAAGCTTATTTCATTGCAGCGTATTGAATGTTATCACATTTCGGACTTGAGTTAGATGCTATGGTTGTCGGAGATTTCTTTCGGTGGCAGAGATCGTGGCTAGTGTCCATTTATCGAAAAAATAAGGTGGACTACTGTGGAACTAGGAGGCGAACAAAGCATACATTGCTAGGTCACTACAGGAATGCTCATCTGTGCCGACGGCCAAAACCTGTGCCGACGGTTTTTGTCGGGGCCGTCGGCACAGGGTCCGACGAGGCCGACCCGTCGCCCTGGCCGTCGGCACAGAAAACCTATCCCGACAGCCTCCATCGGGACACACAAAGCCGTCGGCACAGGTTTCAGTCCGCGATAAGGTGACGTCGACGCTCCACCTGTGCCGACGGCTCGGCACAAATTTCCTACTTTTTTTTTCTTTCCGTCTTATTTTCCTTTTATGCGTGTATTTGTGCCGACGGTTTTGCCGTCGGCAAAGCTTCCAAGCTTTTTTTATAATCTTCATTTTTTATCTATTTATTATAACTCTCAATTAAGTTTAATATGTTTAAAATATTTTTTTCATTTTTATGTATATAGATACACCGAATAGCTATATCTATATAGTTTCACCGAAAATAGTCATCATGTTGTTTACCCTAATCTTCATTTTTATGTATCTATTTATTACTCTCAGTTAAGTATAATATGTTTTTATTCATTTTCTATGTATATAGCTACGCCGAATAGCGGTCTCCACCCACATAAAATGACGACGCGAATCTTGTCTCTCGAAATATGCGAATTTTGGTTTGTGTTATCGCATGTGTGTAAATATTATTGCAAGTGTTGGGGTGGATATTGGTTTTCCATGTTCCTATGTCCTAACCTAACACAACCAAGCAAAAAAGTCCACTGGTCTACCCCCATTCGACTCCGTTCAAAGAGGGTAGACGGGAACTTTGACTTTTTTCCATCGGGTCTAGTGTTTCGCCGAAGCGGGGCCCCGGAGCGTCGGAACACCACCCAAACCTAGGTTGTGCCATACCATATGTCTACAAGTGTGTTGTGTATTTTGAATGTCCAAGATTTTACTCCGGTGTGTGACCGTCTTCACCGACTGCACTTTCTCTCAAGTGAGTTTCTGCACTTAGAGGTGAAAACTCTCGTTTCGGGTGAACCGGGGACAATCTTGTGTTGATTTGTTACAAAACTTGGTTTCCCATGTTCCCATGGACTAATCTAACACAACCAAGTAAAAAAGTCCACTGGCCTATGCCCTTTAGACGATGTTCAAGGGGGTAGACGAAAACGTTATGGTTTTTCCAGCGGATCTAGGGTTTCGCCGAAGCGGGGCCTCGGAGCGTCGGAAACTCACCCAAACCTAGGTTGTGCCATACCATATGTATACAATTGTGTTGTGTGTTGTAAATGTCCAAGATCCTACTCCGGTATGACCGGCTTCACCGACTGCACTTTCTCTCTGCGAGTTTCTGCACTTAGAGGTGAAAACTCCCGTTTCGGACGAACCGGATGCAATCTTGTGTTGACTTGTGATTAAAGTTGGTTTTCCATGTTCCTATGGCCTAACCAAACACAACCAAGGAAAAAAGTCCACTGGCCTACCTTCTTTCGACGCCGTTCAAGGGGGTAGACGAAAACGTTAGGGTTTTCCCAGCGGATCTAGGGTTTCGCCGAAGCGGGGCCCCGGAGCATCGGAAACCCACCAAAACCTAGGTGGTTCCATACCATATGTATACAAGTGTGTTGTGTGTTTTGAATGTCCAAGATTTTACTCCGGTGTGTGACCGTATTCACCGACTGCACTTTCTCTCTAGTGAGTTTCTGCACTTAGAGGTGAAAACTCCCGTTTCGGGCGAACCGGGGGCAATCTTGTGAGAACTTGTGATAACAGTTGATTTTCTATGTTCCTATGTCCTAACCTAACACAACCAAACAAAAAAGTCCACTGGTCTACCCCCATTCGACTCCGTTCAAAGGGGGTAGACGGGAATTTTGACTTTTTTCCAGCGGGTCTAGGGTTTCGCCGAAGCGGGGCCCCGGAGCATCGGAACACCACCCAAACCTAGGTTGTGCCATACCATATGTCTACAAGTGTGTTGTGTGTTTTGAATGTCCAAGATTTTACTCCGGTGTGTGACAGTCTTCACCGACTGCACTTTCTCTCTAGTGAGTTTCTGCACTTAGAGGTAAAAACTCTCGTTTCGGGCGAACCGGGGGCAATCTTGTGTTGATTTGTTACAAAACTTGGTTTCCCACGTTCCCATGGACTAATCTAACACAACCAAGCAAAAAAGTCCACTGGCCTATGCCCTTTAGACGATGTTCAAGGGGGTAGACGAAAACGTTATGGTTTTTCCAGCGGATCTAGGGTTTCGCCGAAGCGGGCCTTGGAGCGTCGGAAACCCACCCAAACCTACGTTGTGCCATACCATATGTATACAATTGTGTTGTGTGTTGTAAATGTCCAAGATCCTACTCCGGGTATGACCGGCTTCACCGACCGCACTTTCTCTCTAGCGAGTTTCTGCACTTAGAGGTGAAAACTCCCGTTTCGGACAAACCGGATGCAATCTTGTGTTGACTTGTGATTAAAGTTGGTTTTCCATGTTTCTATGGCCTAACCAAACACAACCAAGGAAAAAAGTCCACTGGCCTACCTTCTTTCGACGCCGTTCAAGGGGTAGACGAAAACGTTAGGGTTTAACAAGCGGATCTAGGGTTTCGCCGAAGCGGGGCCCCGGAGCATCGGAAACCCACCAAAACCTAGGTGGTTCCATACCATATGTATACAAGTGTGTTGTGTGTTTTGAATGTCCAAGATTTTACTCCGGTGTGTGACCGTATTCACCGACTGCATTTTCTCTCTAGTGAGTTTCTGCACTTAGAGGTGAAAACTCCCGTTTCAGGCGAATCGGGGCAATCTTGTGAGAACTTGTGATAACAGTTGATTTTCCATGTTCCTATGTCCTAATCTAACACAACCAAGCAAAAAAGTCCACTGGTCTACCCCCATTCAACTCCGTTCAAAGGGGGTAGACGGGAACTTTGACTTTTTTCCACCGGGTCTAGGGTTTCGCCGAAGCGGGGCTCCGGAGCGTCGGAAACCCGCCAAACCTAGGTTGTGCCATACCATATGTACACAAGTGTGTTGTGTGTTTCAAATGTCCAAGAATCTACTCCGGTGTGTGACCCTCTTCACCGACTGCACTTTCTCTCTAGTGAGTTTCTGCACTTAGAGGTGAAAACTCTCGTTTCGGGCGAACCGGGGGCAATCTTGTGTTGATTTGTTACAATACTTGGTTTCCCATGTTCCCATGGACTAATCTAACACAACCAAACAAAAAAGTCCACTGGCCTATGCCCTTTAGACGATGTTCAAGGGGGTAGACGAAAATGTTAGGGTTTTCCAGCGGATCTAGGGTTTCGCCGAAGCGGGGCCTCGGAGGGTCGGAAACCCACCCAAACCTAGGTTGTGCCATACCATATGTATACAATTGTGTTGTGTGTTGTAAATGTCCAAGATCCTACTCCGGGTATGACCGGCTTCACCGACCGCACTTTCTCTCTAGCGAGTTTCTGCACTTAGAGGTGAAAACTCCCGTTTCGGACGAACCGATGCAATCTTGTGTTGACTTGTGATTAAAGTTGGTTTTCCATGTTCCTATGGCCTAACCAAACACAATCAAGGAAAAAAGTCCACTGGCCTACCTTCTTTCGACGCCGTTCAAGGGGTAGACGAAAACGTTAGGGTTTTCCCAGCGGATCTAGGGTTTCGCCGAAGCGGGGCCCCGGAGCATCGAAAACCCACCATCCGCGCTCTGCTAGAGGTATCTGTGGTGGACTTGCTTGCTTCTCTTTAGTGTTTGCGCAACAGATTACACTTGAATTTCTATATATAGGTTATGCAAATCGTCAATTGCTTGATTCATCAGTATAAAAGTCACACTGTTTCTTTTGAGTGACTACCATAGGACACTTGTGGAGCACACTTAACAGGATCCACAAATTAAGCTGAAAAAACATGATCCAGGAATGCAATTAGGAACAAACATGATCCAGGAATATTTGCTCAGAGTGCTAGGCTATAGTGATCATTGCAATTCTGTTAGTCTATCATAATTTTCAGATTGGTTTTGCAGACGTTCCTTGCTTAGAAAAGATCTTATACTCAAGAGCATCAACAAACATTTATCTATGCGTTTTGTACCTATATTGGAAGAGGTGTGGCTCTGTACCAAATGTTTGATAGCTAGTAAACATGGCCACTAGAAAAAGATGGTCAATTCCCACTTCTAAACTTGAATTAACCTTGTAAACTGAACTAGTACCACTAGCATGCCTATCTCTAGTTTCATTCCTAGAATGCCGATGATTAAAATGATGTGGCACTATGTGATTTGGAGGTGGCGTAAGTGAAACTTGTGGTATGCACGAATACACATTTTCTGCATCTCACTGGATTTCACTTACGCCATCTCTGAATTTGTATGTCCAGTCTAAGTATGAGGCATGCTTTTCAGCATAATTGTTTTTGCATCTTGTTTATAGTTTTGTATTCTTTAGAATGCCAATGATTAAAATGTTGTGACACAATGTGATCCTGGGGCGGGGCTAGCGAGCCTTGTGATATGCACGAGTACACACATCTCGTGCATCCTACTTGGCTCGCTGGCTCCATCCCTGAGGCCTGTGTGTCATTTGTAAGTATGAGGCATCATTCTTGTTTATAGTTTTGTATTCTCTAGATGCCGATGATTAAAATGTTGTGACACAGTGTGATCCAGGGGTGGGGCTAGCGAGCCTTGTGATATGCACGAGTGCACAGATCTCGTGCATTCTACTTGGCTCGCTGGCTCCATCCCTGAAGCTTGTGTCACTTCTAAGTATGAGGCATCATTCTTGTTTATAGTTTTGTATTCTCTAGAATGCCGATGATTCAAATGTTGTGACACTATATGATCCAGAGGTGACGTGAGTGAGACTTGTGATGTGCACGAATACACATTTTCAGCATCCCACTGGATCTCACTCACGCCATCTCTGAATTTGTGTGTCTAGTCTAAGTATGAGGCATGCTTTTCAGTTGACCCTACTTCATTTTTTTACAATGCCGATGATTAAAATGATGTGGCGCACTATATGATATCCTGATAGTTTGTTGAACCTTGTATCATGCACACATATAAGTTGTGTGCCTTCTACTTGGTTCAACAAGGTTATCAGGATTCCTTGTGTGTTTCCAATAATATTCTAAGTATGAGGCATAATTTTTTGAATCTTGTTTTGTCTAAGTCTTACAATGTCGATGATTTGTGTATATATGAGGCATGCTATGAGTTGACCCTACTTCATTTCTAGAATGCCGATGATTAAAATGTTGTGACACAATGTGATCCAGGGGTGGCGTAAGTGAGACTTGTGATATGCACGAATACACATTTTCTGCATCCCACTGGATCTCACTAACGCCGTCCCTGAATTTGGGTGTCCTGTCTAAGTATGAGGCATGCTTTTCAGTTGACCCTACTTCATTTTTAAAATGCCGATGATTAAAATGATGTGGCACACAACATGAATATATCCTGATAGTTTGTGGAACCTTGTATCATGCACACATATAAGTTGTGTGCCTCCTACTTGGTTCCACAAAGCTATCAGGATTGCTTGTGTGTTTCCAATAATATTCTAAGTATGAGGCATAATTTTTTTGAATCTTGTTTATAGTTTTGTATTCTCTAGAATGTTGATGATTAAGTATGAGTTTACCCTACTTTATTTTTTTGTATTCTTAAAGACAACATTGTGCATTCTCTGAATTTATATATAGGACACTGACATTTTAATATATTGGAGCATACCACATTAGAGGGAAAGTTTTCTTTATATTGCAGCACGCAAAAAGGTTCTTGAAGCTGTCTCTGAATTTATATTTGCATCTTTCAATTTATATTTGTGTGTCTGAATTATATTTGGATTGTAAACACTCCTACTGCATGTAATAAACTTCTAGTGTCTACATTTTATTATGTATTTATACTTACTTGTTTTTTCTTTCTCAATGCAGTCTTGATTGAACAATATGAGCCAAGGCAAGGAAAACACGGCGACCTTACTTAGTAAGATGAGTAAGATGAAGGTACAAAAGCCTGGAGTTACACGAAGTGGACGACCTTCCACCTCGCGTTACGCCGTGGACGAGGGTGCGCGAGTAGGACGAGGTGGAGGACGAGGTGGAGGACGAGGAGGAGGCCACCCACCCTCCGCTTCTGATGACGTGCCTTCCGAGTTGCCCTCCGCTTTTGGCGACGTGGCTTCCCAGTACCAGTTGGAGGACGAGGTGGAGGACGAGGCAGCGACCGGGTCTAGACACGAGGACGGGGTGGAGGACGAGGTGGAGGCCGAGGTGGAGGCGGCCCCGAAGCGGCGGAAGATGCGTGGCGAAGCGGGAGTCCCTGACGAGGACAAGGAGCCTAAGAGCGAGGAGGCGAAAGCCATCATTGTTCCTAAGGGCGTTGAGTAAGTGTACTAATTTTTAATTTTGAACATGTAATTTCATTTTGGTCATAACACTTTGGCATATGTACTAATGTTTGATTATTGTGCAGCAAATGGACATGGCCAGCACCTAAGATTCCCCGCACTCCTGGGAGCTTGCTTGGAGCTCTGATTAGGAAATATTGGCCGGGCATGTACAAAGTGGGCCCCAACAACGAGATGAAGTTAGCCTATAAATGGGCGGGCTATAAGGCTGCCCCTAGCGTGGGCTTCCAGTCAGCTGCTGACGCCGTGATCACCGGGTTTTGGGTAAGACATATTTTTCGAGTTCCGTTCATAGTTTATGACCCCACCGTGATAACCCATGACTCTCACAATTTTTTTATGCATGGTTGAAGCGGCATTTTCGGGTGGCGGAGGAGCATAGTGCCGCGGTGGCTAGCAATTTGCGTGCTCATTGTGTGAGGTTGACACGGCATCAATTCTACAACCAAAAGCATACGTCCACCAATCAGTTCACGTATGAGAAGACGGGCAAGAGGGCCAAGAAGGCGGAGAATGTGATGACGGCACAGAAGATGACGAGGGAGGAATACTTTTCAGTAAGTAAACTGTCAATGAAATTCTATATTGCTGCTAAGTTGCCATTGCATTATCTCTTCTTGAATTGCATTTTCAGGTTATGCCCGACTGGGCCGACGGCAAAGAAGTCGGATGGGATGCGTTGGTTACGAGGTGGGTCGGGGGAGACCCCGAGTTCGACGCCATGAGCCAGCGGAACAAGGAAAACCGAGGCACCGAGGGAACACACAGTGCGGGAAACCGCAACCACTTCCGCTTTAAGGAAAAGCTGGTATATATATACATGGAACGACCTGCATTTATTTTCCCCTCATGTTTCTACTTGGTAAGCATAACATTTCTTTTCGTGATGCAGGACGCCGATATGGGGTCGGAAAGCACTCACTTGCAATCGTGGCAAAAGATGATGGAGAAGAAGCCCGATCTATCGAAGCCTCAACCCCAGCAACCTGAGTACTACGGCAAAGCCAAGGAGGCCTTGGACAGTTACTCCACGATGTTCCTTTCTTTTCACCCGGAGGTGGATGACCCCTTGAACCAGGAGGTCGACGATAGGTCGATGGTCCTCTCGGGGCATGGAAGGCCGCATGGCCGTAATCTCGTTCTTGAGAAGGTGGTCGTGCCTGCCTTGACTTCACGCAGGCAAAAGCTACCCTCCCTGACGGCAGCCCCCTTATCCCGCCTCGTCCACGGCCTCGTCGATCCACTTCCACCGATGTAAGTTTTTCTCATTTTCATCCTCTTTTCGACATTCGTTCCTGCATGGCTAAGTTGACGAGATTCATTATTTTCGAAATTGTGGCCCGATCTTGAGGCAGCCTACGCTTCTGCTCATGCGGAGTATCGGGTGGCCTATGTCGCGTGGCTGAAGACGAATGAGGCCTACTCCTCGTATCAAAAGTTGTTCCGTGATGTAAGTTTCAACCTTTATTTTTGTCTAATATGACAAGTCCCACTTCCCTAGTTTGAACCTTTATTTTTGCAACGTCTGATATCTAAACTATCTTGCAGTCGGTGTTGGACTTTTTCTCCACTGGAGTGCGGGTCCCCCCTTCTATGGAGGAGCCTCCGGAGCCGGGGCCGTGTCCACGGTTTCCATCGAAGGACGAGTTCGCTCTCACCTACTACTCATCGACCCCGGTAAGTTTGATGTCAAACCACCGGTTGCCGCTTTCCTTTTGCCTCGCAAGTTGCTAACTCTTGCTCAAACATGTAGGGAACGGGATGCTCGTCGGAGGGCGGGTTTGATCCCGATGCTGATCGTTCGCCTGGTGCAACGCCGGGTTCGCGTGAGATCACACCGGTACATCCCGGTGGTCCTTCTCCTGGTACTTCTGCTGGTGCTTCGCGTGGTGCTTCGCCTTCTTCTGGTGGTTCTGCTGCTGCGCCGAGCCGTCGATCGCCTATTCTCACCCGGGGCGATATGGGGTACACCCCGTCGCCGCAATAGATGTAGGGCTTTCGGCCTCTAGACATTTAGCTATGTAAGATAATGGTACTATGTGTGTATCTATTTGATGATATAGCATTTTGCTTGAAGATATTGCTTGGGATGATGTATGGAGCCTATGTGTGATATTGTTTGTGATGATATTGCCATGATTTTTGATTTTATTTTCTGCCATTTTTGCTGGAAAAACGAGCTGCTGGAACAAATTTTTTAAAAAAATCTGGGGCACAGGACGATCCAGATCCATCCACGTGTTCCACCTGTGCCGACGGCAATGCCGTCGGCACAGCCTCCCGCCTGGACGCTCCAGTACCTGCCACGTGGCCTACCTGTGCCGACGAATAGTGTGCCGACGGCCACTTCTTGGCCGTCGGGACAGCCTGTGCCGACGGCAATTAGCTATGCCGACGGCCAGATTGTCTGTGCCTACGGGACCTACGCCGACGACCCTGTGCCGACGGCCCCCGTCGGCATAGGTCTGTGCCGACGGCAAAAGGCCGTCGGCATAGTCTCTGTTTCCTGTAGTGGGTCGGTGTACACCGACTTTTTGTGGCTAACATTAGAGTGAACAGCGGATTAATTTTGGAGAACGAGAGCACCGATCACATGCAAGTTCTTTGTGTGGTTGGTTTGTCGAGAAAGATGTTGGATGGCAGACATATTGGAGTGCCATGGTCTCCTTCATCCGGTTGTGCCCTCTTGCGACCACGAGTCAGACACATCACTCAGTTCGCTATGAGTGGCAACGACTCGGCCTGTTGCCAAGCTAGGGAGATAGGCTCATGAGTTGGGGGAGCGGTCACTTTTGCGAGGCGGGTTGCCAAGACGCATGAACAAACAATTACGTTGGTGTTTTGGTGTTTTTTTTTTTGAAAACACGGTATAAACACATACACACAATCCATATGAATGCACCTATACCTTACCCCCAGGGATGGACCTAGCATAATGTCAAAAAAAAAGGGATGGACCTAGCATTCCCTCCTGCACAGGCTTGTCAGTGGCGCATCGCTATAGCTCTTACCCCCGGGGACGGACCTAGCATCCCTCCTGCACAGGCTTGCCAGTGGCACATCACCATGGGCGCGTTTGGTAGCCTGCAGCCAGCCGGGCCAGGCCCGCTGTCTGCAGAAACAGGCTGCCTGTTTGCTTGCCTGCAGCCCAAAACTTGCATAGCGCGCTTCTTAAAGCACCCTCGGGCCAGGCCCAGTGGGAACGGCCGAATCGGCCGTTTCCAGGGAGCCATGCCCGTTCCTCTTCTCTCTCTTCTCCTCTCGTGCAGATTCCCCATCCCGCCTGCAGCCGCGGCGCTCGATTGGAGATGGCGGGAGCTCGCGTGGTGCAGCCGAAAACTCGGCGGGAGAGTTTGCGTCACCTCCCGCGCAAAACCCTCCCCTATATACACCCTCTACTCTCACCGCTGGTCGGAGTCCACCATTTTCATCAGTTCGAGGTCTTCGGTCGGAGTCGGAGCTCGCAGGTAAGCGGCGGCGGCAGTCTTCATCAGCAGGCAGTAGCGGAGCGGCGGCGGCACCCTCGTCGGCACGGAGTGACCTCGTCTTCGTTCGTCCGCATCCATGGCTGTAAGTTCCGAAACCCTGGCTACCATAGTGTTCATGCGTGTAGTATGTTCTAGATCTGAGCTGTGTTTGAGGTCTGCTCTGATGTCTGTATGATCCATGCTTGTAGCTGAGGAGCTAGGATGTGTAGATCTGTTAGATTCCATCTAGGTTCTCACATGTGGCCATGCTCTCTAGATCTGTTAGCTTCGATGTCACTTCATTAGTTCATACACATGCTTGTCTTCGATGTCACTTCATTAGTTCATACACATGGTAGGCTCATAAGGTGTGTTATCGTGGTCGATGTACGAGATGAAGAGCGAGGATTTTAGTATGTCACTTGTACCAATTGGGGACTCCCAAATCCCATGCTCGTATGTCGAGGACTCTCAGCCCATGATGGACTTGGGCATGCCCGACAGCACGTACGGTGCTGTGCACGACGTTATAGGCTTGTTAGCTATGACGTTGAACCAGCAGATTGTGAAGAACAAGGCCTAGGCCAAAGCAACCATGAAATGGCTCCCTTTCATGTCAACCTTCGTGCTCAAGCACATGACCACTCTCATCAGGACAGGGGTTAGGACAGACAAGGGTTTCAAAAAGTGCATCTGAAAGCTTGTGCTAAGGCTCTCTTTGCCCACTGTGGGGCAGAGGTGACCTCAACTCAGGTGTACAACCACCTGAGGAAGTGGAGGTTGAGGTGGGTACAGGTGAGCAAGCTCAGAGATTTGAGCGGCGGTCAGTGGTGTGAGGAGACCCACACCATCATCCTGGAGGACGCACACTACACGGGCCACATCATGGTGAGCACCTGTGTACTAACAGTGGGTTCTTTTCAAACTTGTACTAACACACTCATCTTCCAATCGTAAGATCACCCCAAAGATGCTGAGTTTCTTAACAAGCCTATTCTGAACTACCCACAGATGCAAACGATCTTCTCCTTTGGTTTGGCCACCGGCAAGTTTGCCATGGGGTCAGGTAATCCACTTGGCACTCCTCAGCCGGAGGATGCCGACACGCAGGAGTCTGACACCGTGATCCTTGATGGTCCTCCGGGCAGGAAGGGGTATACACACAGCCATGCCCATGGACTGAAGAGGAAGAGAGGTGCCCTTGCTGAGGAGGAGATCCAGGCCTTTGCCAGCATGACTGAAGCTGTGAAGGAGGTTGCCCAGGCCATTAGGGAGAGCAAGCCGACGGACATGCACCCTGACCTGTACAATGCCGTCATGGACTCTGTTGGGTTCACTGAGGAGGCTCTGATGGTGGCTCTCGGCCACCTCGTCGACCACAAGGCACAGGGTGTGAACTTCGTCGACATGGCAGAGCAGCACAGGACCCTCTGGCTGAGGAACTTCATGGGCAAGTACTACAACGAGTGATCTCGCACTGGCGAGGTGGAGAGGGGTGGCAGCAGCAGATGCATGAAGAAGTTGAACTGATGATGTCGATGTATATATTGGCTTAGCTAGGGCTTACAAACTACTCTTATGGCCTGTATATTTTGATGAGGTGGTATATACTAACCCCTCAGATGATGGTGAACTTGTTAGTGGTGCTGGTGGTAGGATGACACCCACTTTTTGATGTGGTGGTAGGTGTAACACCATAGGTGTATGATGAACTTGTGATCCTACTTTTGTAAGTATCATGCATGCTGCAGTAGTTCTATGTTAGAGACGCGTTCTTAAGCTTCTGTTGATGTTGTTCATGTGTCTACTTATGATGATATGATCTATCCCTTCATCCTTGTGTCCTTTGCAGATGAACTGGTACGTTGTGTACAGGGGAAGGATTCCAGGAGTGTACAATTCTTGGCGGAGCTGCCAAGAACAGGTGGCAGGGTTCTCCAACAACAGCTATCAAGGGTTCGAGACTTTGCAAGAGGCTCAGGCGAACTACATGAACTATCTGAACACCATCCCCCTTGGAGATCAGGACCTGATAGAACATCAGGTCATTGCTCAGGCCATACCCAATGTGGATAATCAAGTGGTAGGTTCTAGGATGAAGGACTTCATAATCATCGTCCTAGTTGTGGTGATTGTGAAACTCCTTCTGTTCTAGTGTATGATCATCGTGTATGATCATTGTAGTAGTGTATGATCATGGCATGGTAATCTCACCATGTTTGAACTGTGGTAACCGTAGCAGGCTGCTTGCAAGCAACCAAACAATGGCCCTTTGTTTAAGCGCAGCCGAAGAGCCCAGATTAGATCGAACCAAACAAAGGGCTCATGTTTTGTCATCCCATGCGACTAACCCGGCTGCAGGCTACCAAACTTGAGCAACAACATGGCTCCCGGCCGTTTTTCCGTGGCCATGCTCTCCAGGGCATGCCCCCAAGAAAACGAGATGCCCATGCAGGCTACCAAACGCGCCCCATATCTCGGCTACAACTTGATGGCTATATACAATAAAAAAAAGTCGTTTTAGGCACTTCGACCTTTTATTTTCCAGGTTTCGAAAAAATTCTAGGTCCGCTATTTCCGAATACACAGGATGTTTATTTGGTAGAGGTAGACCTCAGGTAGTGTACCTACAAGCCAGGCGTACATAAATGCGAGAACAGTTTACTTCACTACCTACAGTACTCCTAGTGAACTTACTGCGCCAACAGCACTTACCTGTGCAATAGCATGTGGTAACTTCAAAGCTAGCGCTCCTTTTCTTTTCTTCGTTTTAATTCTGATTTGGTTCATCCTTCGTTTTACTTTTGGGGATCGATGATGCGGTATACATCCTCTGTCTTGTTCTGGAGTAGTATATTATCTGTGTCTTTTATCCGTTCTGCTTGCTTCCAAGTTCCAACTTGTGTCCTTCAGAGATCTCTCTTTCTTGCTCTTTCAGTGTCGTTCCAGATCTCCGTAAGCTCACTAGCTCAAATGTGGATGTACTTACAGCTCGCAAATCAACTATGGGAAATGGAGTTTTCTAGATCATCAAGTCTCCATTCAGCCAATCGACACCAACACTAAGCGTGGCAATAGATATATTTTACTTAGAAACTGAACACGTACACTACTTCAGAAAAATAAACCAACGAAGGTATACAACAATAATATTCCATTCAACTAATCATTACCATAACACAATCGACACGTACATCTAGCATTATTCATGCCTCAGGAACAGCACCACCACTACATTACAACCAAAGAACTAAACACGTACGACCGATAGATAGACCTAACCAAATGAAACAGCAAACATAACGAACAAATGGAGTCCTCCAACAGAACAGATAGCGGCGGCGTATAGCGCCCACAGAACCAACCAACCATGCATGCGTGCACAGCGCACTAAGTATAGCTAGCATTACCACCATGCACCGTGCCAAACACTACCACCGGGCGCGGGCAGAGCTTTTCAGGGCTTCTGGGCGTGCTCGTCGACGGAAGCGGCGGCGGGGGAGCCCGGCATGCGGCCGAAGCCGCCGAGGCCCGGAGAGCCGCCGAGTCCAGGGGAGGAGCCGCCGAGGAAGGGCATGCTGCCGATGCCGCCGAAGCCTGGGGTGGCTCCGCTGCTGCCGGGGAGGCTGAACCCTGGCATGCCGCCGCTGCTGCCGGGGAGGCTGCCGAAGCGGTCGAAGGGTGGGAAGGTCGTCGGCTGCAGGACCGTGTCCTTGCTGGCAGCTGCCGCCTCCGTCGTCTTGATGTTCCTCGCCTGTGCAGTGGTCGCCGCGGCCAGCACGGCGAGGACGAGCACCGCCACCATCTTGGTAGACATCTCCATCGCTAGCAAGCTCGCTCCTGAACTAGTGCTCTTGCTCGAGAGAGTGAAGTGAAGTGGCTGCTGTTGCTTGCTGCTGCTGTGTGGGAGATGGGAGAGTAACAAAGGTGGCGAGAGGTTTTATAGCGGGGGAGGCAGAGACATTGAAGAGGTGGCAGCTCATCGGCCTGAGCGACGGTAGGTGAGGAGCGTAAAGGAGACGATTAAAGGAGAGGGTACCTGCTGCCGTTTACTGCCATCCTGTGATCTCCATTACTCTTACAGGCCAGTGGTGCATCAATGGGAGAAGGAAGAGATGTGATTTTTTTTTGTAGATCTGGTTGTGGTTGGGAGCTCTAGCTAGCTTAGATCAATGGCGTTCAAAATCCAGTTAATTTGAGCTAGCTGTTGTCTCCGGTATGTCCTACGTAGTATCACTTGTCTGTGACTCTGATATTTGTTAGTGTAGCACAAGAGACTCTGAAAAGAAAATGAGGCAGCGTTGCTATCTTTCTAACTTAAGTTAAAAAAGGTAAATAATCCGAGTAATTGCTGGTTAGCTTAAGGAGGGGATCACAGAATTGAACCATAGGCCGGAGATGAGTTTTTTTTTTAAAGCTTGGAGATGAGATTTTTGTGGACCGCATGAAGCATCTTCGGGATCAAAACGATTATGACTTGAGACAACACAAGAAGAGCCTGAACCGTCAATAGTCACACCATATAATAGTGTGTTAACCTCTTAAATAGCTAGCTTTGGCAGTTTCATTTATTAAAATTAATTAGAAGTAGGTGCATTTCTTTTCTTTGAGAGAATAGATGCGTTTTTTTCGTCGGATCCTCGGACCTCGGACGACTGCGACAGTTGGGTGCGTTCTCCAGACCATATAATAATCGTGTCTATTATTTTCCTTCCGGTCTGATAATGCTCGCCAACAACTAACATGTAGATTCAGATTGGAATTAATGGATAGATTCAGATTTATGCTTGCATGTTTTTGTATTACTTGATAATCTTGTCAAAATTATACAATTTCGTTAGGTTGAGCTCATCAAGAGAAAGTAACCGTATATCTTTTATTTTGGAGATGCACGTTTGCTCACCACTAGAGAATACCTCTTCACTTAGGACATGACTACGCGTAAAAAAGCACACCGTAAGGATGACTCCAACGGGCCGACGCATCGAGTCCACGTCGGTCCGTTCCGGTCCGTTTTTGCGAAAACCAGGGCCCAACGGGGCGACACAAACGGACCACGGTCCGGTTTTCTGTCCGCCGCGACCCATTATTGGCCCAAATTTGGGTCACCGATGTGTCGGGCGCGGACGCGCGGCGGACTGGAAACGCGTCCGCGCGCCCCCGCGGTCGGTCCTCCCTGCTCCCACCTGTCAGTGACAGGGCGCCGGTCAGCCTACCCCTGGCCCAGTCCTTTTTAATGCCAGGGGATAGGGACGGCCAGCCCCCACCCACTCCACTACCCCACTACGCTCCCTCACCGGCGACCAAACCCTAGCCACCAAACCCTAGCCCGCAACCCTCGCCGGCGACGCAATGCCGCTCCGGTGGCCCGGATTCGGCAAGGCTAAGAACGACGCCGAGGCGGGGTCGTCGTCTGGCCGCCGCCGCCGCCTCCGCACGCCAACCCCGGCGCCGCCATCTTCCCAGTGGCAACAGCATACCACAATCTTAGAACTTTCTGTCACTGTCCCAGTTAAACGGAGACATGAACCCACTATCTAGCATAAATACTCTCTCTTGGAGTTACAAACATCTACTTGGCCAAAGCATCTACGAGTAACGGAAAGCATGCAAATCTTAAATAACATATGAGATAGATTGATAATCAACTTGACATAATATTCAATATTCATCGGATCCCAGCAAACACAACATGTAGCATTACAATAATATGATCTTGATCATGTAGGGCACCTCACAAGATCTAAACATGATGGCACAAAGTGGAGAGACAAACCATCTAGCTACTGCTATGGACCCGTAGTCCAAGGATGAACTACTCACGCACCATTCCGGAGGCAGGCATGGCGATGTAGAAGCCTCCGGTGACGATTCCCCTCTCCGGCAGGGTGCCGGGAAGAGGTTCTGAACCCTCCCGAGCTAGGTTGATGACGGCGGCGTCTCTGGATCTTTTCGTGGATATTTGCTCAGGTACTTAGGGTTTTCGCGTCGGGGGGAATAAGTAGGCGAAAGGGCGGCGGCTGCGGACCTCCGAGGGGCCCACACCACCCTAGGGCGCGGCAGAAGGGGGCCCCGCGCCCCTAGGTGCGTGTGGCCTCCTGGTGGCCCTCCTCTGCTGCTCCTTCGCTCCGTCAGGTGTGTTCTGGAAAAATAGGGACCCCCGTGTTGTTTCGTCCAATTCCGAGAATATTTCCAGACTAGCTTTTTCTGGAATAAAAAAAAGCAGAAAACAGGAACTGGCACTTTAGCATCTTGTTAATAGGTTAGTCCCAAAAAATGTATAAAAGTGATTTAAAGTAGATGCAAAACATGTAGCAATTGGTATAAAACAAGCATGGAACATCAAAAATTATAGATACGTTTGAGACGTATCATGGTTCAGCATCGAGCACAGCCTGCGGCGCCAGGCTTGCTACACGCGGGCGCCGCCGCCGCCGTCGGCTAGCCGCTGGGACCTGCCGCCGCACATGCGGCGCCGGGATGCGCCGCCAGTGCCGCGGTCCACGACGCGGTCCCTGAGGATTGGCTCGCCGCCGCCGCCGCCTCCCGTGAAGATTGGAGGTGGAAGACGAGCTCGCCGCCGCCCTCGAGGCCCCAAGCACACCATCGTCGAGGACGAGGAGAAGCGGTGGGTGAAGATCCTCGAGGCCGTCACCCGCGAGAAGGAGGAGGCCTGCAGGCGCAGCAGGCCGCGGTCCTCGAGGAGCCGCAGCAATGGTGGCAGGTCCCATGGACGTGGACCTTCTACCGGCGCCACCCCTTCCAGCCGGCCTGCTAGGGCAGAGCTGGACCTTCAACGGCGGTAGCTGGAGGTCACGCGCGCACCGCCCCTCCCGGTGCAGGACGCGGAGCAGCCGCCGACGCCGCCGGCCGCCGTCCCACAACGACAAGGCCTCCCGGCGCACCTTTACCAGGAGCCGCCGTACTACATCCTCGATGACGACGAGGACTAGTTTGCCCGCGAAGGGCAGTTTTTATTTTTTTTTGTTTTAAAAATATATGTAAAATGGCCGTTTGTGGCCCACCCCCTTATATATAAATGAAAATGGCCCATATGGCCTTTTAACAAAACAAAAAAGTTGGGGGGCGGACTCGATGCGTCGCCCCGTTAGGCGCACTGCCAGAAAATGGCCGGACAGGGGGCGGACGCGCGTCCGTTTGCCGAGCCAAACGGACCAAACGCGGACCAAACACGCGTCCGTTTGGGTCGCCCCGTTGGAGTAATCCGAAGATCTAAAGGTTTGCTCTGTTGGATGTATTGCCCGCAATGCTGAAGGAAAAGTGTTGTGGGCAAGTAATCATTCTAATATCAAATGTAAAGACGTTTTTGAAGCTGAAGCTAGAGCCTGCCCCTTGGGCCTCCAACTCCAAGGTATGCAGGATTTAAATAGGTGCTCCGTTGTGCTGGAGTCCGACAATGCAGGAGTGGTTGACGCCATAGGTAGACAAAATCAGAACATGTCTAGACTGTGAGTTTGTTTGATGACATCAATACTCTTAAATTGAGATGCCATCGCTTCATTATTCAGAAAATTGGAAGAGAGAGCAATATGGCGGCTCATTTACTAGCTGATGTAGCTAGGAAGTTTAAGCAAAATAATTTTTGGCTGGGTCTGTCTCAACAGAAATTATAGAAGTGGTCGCTTTGGAGTTTGTAAGCGCTGGCTGTGATGATCAATGAAAACCCTCTCTTCCATCTTATACATTGTGGGGCATTCTAAAGCACACCATAATATTAGGTCTACTCAATACCATGGGTTGCCCTTAAGGGTCAAATAATATTTTCTCTATCTCTTTCTCTCTTTCAAGGTATGTATTTTCAACACACGCGAGTTGGTCCTAGCTTATGGAAAAGTTGACATTATACACTATGGCTATTTTCTCTATCATTGTAAAGGTGTCGGGGGAGTATCCCCGGGTAGGGTCAAGGCTTGGCATAAGGTGGTGTTCCAAGTTGTGCCGAGGTACGGAAAGGGCCGACCTGTTTGGGCCTGGGAAGGTCCGAGCTTCATCTTGACCTGGAGAATACAGGCCGACCTATTTTGGCCCAGAGGGGTCCGAGGTATACTGTTGGCCAGGGCCGAGGTTCACTGTCCGAGCTATGTTCTGCCGACCTAACTACCTCAGTGCGGTGGTTTGTGTTGTGGGTGCAGGAGAAGCTGTGGGAAGGAAGTAAGATCCGAGCTAGTAAAAGATATTAAGCGCAAGACCCAAGGTACGGCACGGACGCGCCGAGCTAACCGAGGTGATGGGCTGTAGGTCGGGCCGGAGTCAATGCTCCTGTCACTTCCAGCCGGGTACTAGAGCGCCTGACACGGGAGCGTCTGTCAAGGGCATGGCAGAGGCGTGCTCCGGGTTCGGCGGGCCTGCACGTCTCCGACCGCTGACCACGCGAGGTCTGGGTAAAGGCTACGAGGTAGCTCTGCCAGGCCACGTCCTGTCTCGGTCAGAGGGGACATGCTAGCTCTGCCGTTAGGCTACAGGAGATGGGCAAGCCACGTCTTGTCCCCGACCGAGGTACGGTGGTACGGTGGTGACCGTTGCAGAGGCATGGCAACAGTGTTCTGCGAGGGGCACAATGGTAACCCGGCTGGCCTATATAGTGGGCTTCACCCCCTCCTGCTAGAGGGACGACGGATCCAGATCGAAGATCAAGAGAGAGAGAGAGAGGAAGCTCGGAACACCTCGGAGAGACCTCGGTTCAGGCTCGGAGTGCCTTTTCCTCTCTTTGTAGCATCATCTTCCACCTCAGTTCTCACCATTGTATCATCATACAGCTCGAGGAGCAGCTTGTACTTGTCACTTTGAGCTATACACTGACTAGGATAGTGCTGCAGTAGGGGTGTTACCTCCGCAAGAGGGCCCCGAAGCAGGGTACATCGTGGTGTGTTTTGTGTTCTTGCTTTCTTGGTTCTTTGTTCGTGTTCTTGCGTGTTCTTGCGTGTGCACTTCTTGAGTGCATAAACCCTCCCCGGATTCCCCCAACGACCATTCGGCCCCATCTTAGCCATACCTATGGCATCTGCCGTGATCCCACCACGACAGTTGGCGCCCACCGTGGGGCAGATTGAGGCGTTGGAGGGAGTTTTCATCCGGACGGGCTCAGGCGAGCGTGTTCTTTCCGGGCTTGTCGCCAAGATCGGAGAGTTCACCTTCATCAGCGACAACGCGGGGTGTTTCGCCGGCAAGCCCTTCCCCGAGCACGGCTTCACCATGATGCTCGGCAGCTTCGTCACGTACGTTGCTGTCGAGGTTGTTCGCGGGTACCCGGAGCAGGTGCTCGTGGACGACGAAACTCCTCTCCTCGCGGCTTTAGGTCGGCGCATCACTCGCCCCGAGAGCTGCGTAGAGGTGATGGTGACAGGTCCGGTTGACGCCGCTGGCAAAGTAGATGCCAGCCAGTCCAAGGCAGCCGAGGTTGCTAAGGTGAGATCTGCAAAGCCCAGGCTAGAGAAGGACTTGCCTGGCACCCCAGAGCTGCGGGGCCGAGGTGCGACCCTGGTAGAGATAGTGGATACGCTGGCAGACCCAGTAAATCCAGGGTGGACATAGTGGTGACTGTGGCCGACCTAGAGGCAAAGCGTGTCCTGCTGCAGAAGGAGGCTGTAGCAATGATAACAGCTAGAGATGAGTTCAATAGAGATCTGCGCGAGTACAATGCAGCGAATGGCTTCACCCCGGTAGCGGTTGATACACATAGGGGAGCCGAGGTGCGGCAGAGAGGCAAGGGGCTCAATGATGAGCTAAACAGGGAGGCTCGACCTACCACCTCGGCTAGGAGTGGAGTCGCGTGTCAACTGGAAGGCCGGTGTATAGTTCCCCTGCTAAGAACCTCAGAGCTGCCGAGGCAGGCAGGGCCGAGCTATCCGGATTATCTGGAGATGCATGGCGTGCGCAGCAGAAGCGAGTTAATGAGTTAGTATATGTGGCTAACCAGCAGAATGAGGCTCTCCGCAGAGCAAATGCCGGGGCTGGTGATTCAGAGATGGTTTATTCAGCTAGGCCAGTCAGTCAGGTGTCCAAGGGGCAAGCCTCGTCTCCACTCGTCGGAGGAGCCGATCGAGCCCGGAGTGTCACCTCGGGTCAGAACCAGCAGCTGCAGATGTATGATCCAGTCCTAGCAGCAAAGCAGAAGGCGGGCCAGGGCAATGCTAGCCGAGCTAAGGGAAACCCCGGCCCAGGCAATGCGAGCCGGGCTAAGGGTAACTCCGGTCAGGGAAATCAGAACGGCGGTCAAGCGGCATCGGCTGGCCGAGGTAAACCACCTCCGCCCCCGAGGTATCAGCAACAACCTCGGCAGCAGGGGCAGTATCAGCGAGAGCCGGAGTATGTTCAGCAACCTCAGAACGTCGGTCAAGGCGATGACCGATATGATGATGGAGACTCGGCCATGGCACGAGCTGGATACCACAGAGTGGATGGGGCGTTGGGACCTCGGATAGGAGGTCGGATGTTAGCCCAGGCGATGTCCGTAACAAGCTGGATAGACTCTACTTGTCTGAGCAACTGGAGGAGGAAGGCCCTCCTGGTCCGGCATGTTTTGGACCTCGGATCATGAAGGAGCCACCACCACCAGTATCTCAGTTCCAGTTAGGTCGGAACACCAAGCCATACAATGGGAGCACCAAGCCACAAGATTGGCTGACAGATTATGTATCCTCGGTGCACATTGCGGGGGGCAATCGCCGATGGGCGGTCCGGTATCTCCCGCACATGTTGGAAGGTCCAGCTCGGATCTGGCTGAATAATTTGCCGGAGTATAGTATCAACTCCTGGATAGACTTGGAGCTGGCGTTTAACAGCAACTTTGCTAGTACATACAAGAGGCCAAACCGACCTCAGCTCCTGGCGGCATGTAAGCAAGATGATCATGAAACTGACCGAGAATTCTTAACTCGGTGGAGCAATGTTCGGAATTCCTGTGAAGGAGTGGTAGAGGCCCAGGCCATTTCCTGGTTTGCAGATGGCTGTCGACATGGCAGCATGCTGTGGCAGAGGCTCCAGAGAGATATGCCGAGATCCCTAGCAGAAACCATCCGGGTTGCAGATTCTTATGCCCTGGGTGATCCGATGCAGCCAGCAGCAGAGGCAGGAGCACGTAACAGAAGGAGGGAGCCAATAAACAACCGGCTCGGACCAAGGTGTAATGACCGTCAGGAGTTCGGACAGAAGAGGAGGGAGCCGGACTATCCATACCCTCCAACCAAGTTGCAGCGGTGAACCCGGATCAGCCCGGAGCTGGAGGTGTCCAGAGGCCAAAAATCAATGGTCCGGCATTTAGTCCGAACCAGGAGCCACCCATGACCTATGAATCAATGATAGATGGTCCGTGCTGTTACCATACGACTGACCCGCGCAAGCCAGCCAACCATTCAACCCGGCAGTGCAGCTGGAACCGCAGAATCAGAGAAGAGGGGGCAAGGGCCGGAGGAATCAGAACAGGACCACCACCTCAGAGATTTCAGCCGAGGTCCCACCCTAATCTGTCCGGAGCAAATGTTACCCCGGTAACCACTGCACCTCTTCCGAGGCCTGCAGCAGCAAGACCCGTGAATGTGGTGAATGTCCGAGGTAATAACAACAACAATGGTGCCGGACCAAGTCAGCAGTATGAATACCCCGGAAATGACTATAGAGAGGTTCATGCGAGCTATGTGGTCTTTGTGACCGAGCCAACTGACAAGAAGAGCGTGCAGAGGCGTGCCATGGAGGTGAATGCAGTAATGCCGGTGGTGCCGACCTATATGAACTGGTCTGAGCAGGAGATCACTTGGAGCAGAAAGGACACACCTCGGATCATGCCGAGTCCTGGAAAGTATGCCCTGGTGGTAGATCCAACGTTGTGTGGGCCTACCAACAATGTGAGGTTCACCCGAGTTCTGGTGGACAATGGCAGTGCCATCAACATCATGTACCGAGACACAATGGTGAAATTGGGCATCTCGCCTAATCAGTTGATGCCAAGCAGTTGTACTTTTCATGGGATTGTGCCCGGCGTTTCCTGTGCACCCATGGGCAAGATATGGGTGGATGTAGCATTTGGAACCAAGGAAAATTGCCGAGTTGAGAGTATCGAGTTCGAGGTGGTGGACTTGGAGAGTGCATACCATGCACTGCTTGGAAGGCCGGCTTTGGCCAAGTTCATGATTTCCACCCATGTTGCATACCTGAAGATGAAAATGCCAGGGCCTAATGGGATCATATCCATCTCGGGTGACTACAAGCGAGCAATTCAGTGTGCCTCGGCGGGATCTAACCTAGCCGAGTCTTTGGTGATCGCAGCCGAGAAGAAGAAGCTGCATCAAGTGGTGGCAATGGCGCAGTCAACACAGCTCGGCCTGTCCGGACTGATGAGCCCGGACTCAACTGCGGCGTTCGAGGTACCCAAGGAGACCAAGAAGATCCCCATTGACCCGGAGCACCCAGAGCATGTGGCCATCATTGGGACCGGGCTAGGCGAGAAATAGGAAGGCGAGCTCTGTCACTTCCTCCGTGAGAATCGGGATATCTTTGCATGGTCGGCTAAGGACCTGCCAGGTGTTCCGAGGGAGTTGGCAGAGCACTCTTTATTTGTTAGGCCAGAGGTGAAACCGGTGAGGCAACCGACCCGTCGTCTCTCAGACGACCGGAGACAAGTGGTGCTGGACGAGCTGGCTAAGTTGCTTGCAGCCGGGTTCATAATGGAGGTACTGCATCCGGACTGGATATCCAATCCGGTCCTGGTGGAAAAGAAGAAAGACGAGCCAGCCGTGGTCAAGGTGTGGCGCATGTGCATTGACTTTACTAACCTCAACAAGGCGTGCCCAAAAGATCCATTTCCATTACCTCGGATTGATCAGGTGATCGATTCCACTGCTGGTTGTGAACTGTTATCTTTCATCGATGCGTACTCTGGTTTTCACCAGATACCACTGAACCCAAAGGATCAAATAAAGACCGCTTTTATTACCCCGTATGGGGCGTATTGCTATCGTGTCATGTGTTTTGGTCTGAGAAATGCCGGGGCAACTTATCAGAGGTGTATGCAGAAATGCCTGCACTCTCAGATGGGCAAAAATGTGCAAGTGTATGTCGACGATATTGTCATCAAAACTAAGGAAAAATACTCTCCTCGAGGATCTCGAGGAGACATTTGTGAATTTGAGAAAGTATCGGTTGAAGCTTAACCCGGACAAGTGCACCTTTGGTGTCCCGGCTGGAAAGTTGCTCGGATTCCTGGTGTCTAGCCGAGGTATCGAGGTTAACCCGGCCAAATCCGAGCTATTGAGAGCATGAAGTTACCGAAGTGTTTGAAAGATGTGCAGAAGTTCACAGGGTGCCTAGCCTCGTTGAGCCGATTTGTAGCTCGGCTAGGAGAAAAAGCCTTACCTTTGTACCAGCTCATGAAGAAAAGTACCGGGTTTACATGGACCCCGCAGGCCGACGTGGCGTTTGGCGAGCTGAAAAAGATGTTGTCCACTGCCCCGGTGTTAGCGTCACCATTGCACAATGAGCCGATGTTACTTTACATTGCGGCCACAAACCGAGTTGTAAGTGTGGCAGTGGTGGTGGAGCGCGAAGAAGGTGGCAGGTCGGTGCAGAGACCGGTGTATTACTTGAGCGAGGTGATCTCTACCTCGAAGCAGAACTATCCTCACTACCAGAAGATGACGTACGGTGTTTACCTGGCGGTCAAGAAGTTGAAGCATTATTTCCAGGAGCATCCCATGACGGTGGTGTGCGAAGCTCCAATCTCGGAGATCATCGGGTGCAAAGATGCAACTGGCCGAGTTGCCAAATGGGCGATTGAGGTGTCTCCATATGCACCACATTACGAGAGAAGAGACGCAATTAAATCCCAGGCGTTGCCGGACTTCTTTTGTGATTGGGCCGAGATGCAGTATGAGCCACCCAGGCCGGACTATAATTATTGGAAAATGCATTTTGATGGGTCCAAAACAAAGATCGGGCTGGGGGCTGGTATAGTCCTCACCTCGCCAAAGCAAGATCAGCTGAAGTACGTGCTGCAGATTCATTTCTCAGCATCAAACAATGTGGCGGAGTATGAGGCCTTAATCCATGGCCTCAAGGTGGCAAAGGAGATCGGTATCCGGCGTGTAGAGTGCTTCGGCGATTCCGACCTGGTGGTGCAACAATCTTCTGGAACTTGGGATGCTCTGGATGCCAACATGGCGTTATATCGGTTCCATGTGCAAAAGATATCCGGGTTCTTTGAAGGGTGTGAGTACAGGCATATACCTCGGGCAGAAAATGATGCTGCCGACGTGTTGTCAAAGCTCGGTTCATCAAAGAGGCAGTACCACCAGGGGTAGCCCTGAATCACTTGAGAACTCCTTCAATCAAACCTTCTCCTGAATCCGAATCTATTTTCATCCCGGCGGAGCAAGAGCCCGGACCTGTTCCAATGGAGGTAGACGTCGGATGCGTTTGGTCGGACCCGGGGACTGCGTGGCAGAGCTCGGGGACTGCTCATCCAGACTCGGGGACTGGTCGCAGGATGGTGGAGGAAATAATGGAGGAGATTATGGTGGCCGAGCCAATGGAGGTGGATGAGGAACTTTTTCCTTTGCACCCGGTGCCGGAGTGGGCGGAGCAAATTATGAAGTTCATAACGGAGGGAAGCACGCCAAGTGACACAACCGAGGCTAGGAGGATTCAAAGGAGGGCCAAGGCGTACACCATCATCAACAAGGAGCTCTATAAAAGAAGCGTAACCGAGGTGTTGCAACGGTGTGTTGAGCCAGCTGAAGGCAAGGAGATGCTTTTGGAGATCCACCAAGGAGAGTGTGGTCATCATTGCAGCACAAGAGCTCTGGTGGCCAAGGTGTTTAGGCATGGGTTCTATTGGCCCACTGCTCTTGCTGATGCAGAGGCCATAGTCCGGAGATGTGAAGGATGCCAAAGATTTGCCAAGCAAACGCATATGCCGGCTTCGGCGCTCAAAACAATTCCTATCACTTGGCCGTTTGCGGTATGGTGTTTGGATATGGTGGGAGAGTTCAAACCAGCCCGAGGTAACATGACACACATATTGGTGATGGTGGACAAATTCACCAAGTGGATCGAGGTGAAACCAATCCGGAAGTTGGATGGTCATTCAGCAGTGACTTTCTTGAAGGAGATTATTCTGCGATATGGCTACCCCCATAGCATTATCTCGGACAACGGCACTAACTTTGCTGTTGGAGAGTTCGCTCGGTTTTGCATGAACAAGGGAATCCGGCTGGACATAGCCTCGGTGGCACACCCGGAGTCTAATGGACAGGTGGAAAGATCAAATGCTCTAGTGTTGGCCGGCATCAAGGCTCGGCTCATTGAACCACTGCTGAAAACGCCGGGGTGTTGGATAGATGAGATACCAGCAGTACTGTGGGGTCTAAGGACCACGCCAAATCGATCGACTGGCTATACGCCATTTTTTATGGTCTATGGGGCAGAAGCTATGCTACCCACTGACATCGAGTATGATGCGCCCAGAGTGGCAATGTACACTGAAGCCGAGGCAAAAGAGGCTCGGGAGGATGCAGTAGATCTGCTTGAGGAAGCGAGAGAATTGGCCTCATCTCGGTCAGCAATTTACCAGCAAGGTCTCCGACGTTATCATAGCCGGAGTATCAACCCTCGTGTGTTTCACGAGGGAGATTTGGTGCTGAGGTTGGTGCAGCGCAAGAAAGGCCGGCACAAGTTGTCACCTCCATGGGAGGGACCGTTCGTTGTGAGCCGAGCTCTGCTCAATGATTCCTACTATCTTATAGATGCGCAGGAACCAAGGGAAGATGGGCTGGACAACCCCGAGTCAGAGGTCAGGCGACCATGGAACGTAGCTCTACTCCGACCTTTCTACTCATGAAAGGCGCAATGTATGTACCTCGGTTAATCCTTAATAAAAATGTCGGCACTCCGAGGTAAAAGCTCGGGGACTGCCTCGCTCTTGTGCTTATGTTTTATCTCTGTTTGTCAGTTTTGTTCATATGCCGAACTATTTTGAACCTCGTCTCAAACTTCAAGTAATGTGTGCTATGAAACTAATCTTGTGACTCGACTGGCATCTGCCTAAAAGGTAGTCAAGAGCAAAGAGGAAAAAACGTGGGAGACATGAAAATGAACTCGGGGACTCGGTCCAAAATTATAGTTCGGCATGTGTCGTTTACTAACCCCTGTCTTTACCTTTCGTTTATGTCGGATGACTTTGAAACATACCTCGGAATTTACCAAGTACTGTATGCTATGAACAACAATCTTGTGACTCGACTGGCATCTGCCTAAAAGGTAGTCAAGAGCAAAGAATGCCAAACATAGTAAACACGAAAGTAAACTCGAGCAATCATTCAAAAGGATTCGACGTAAAGCTTAGAAAAGCATGGTTCGGATAAGCATGATAGTAACAGAGGTAGCAAAAGGAACTACTTAAGTTTGATTACATCTGCGTCCCGGCATACCGGGGATTTAATGAAGTTTTTTGGCCAAGCATGATAGTAACAGAGTTCAGGTCGAGGCATCAGGAATTACGTCGGCAGCAGCCGAGGTAGCCTGGGAGGTGCTGGCAACGTCGGCAGTAACCTCGGCACCAGCTTGTGGAGAAGCCTCGGTTTCTGCTTCGCGGGTGTCACCATCGTCACCTTGCTCGGCTTCGACGTCGGATTCTGTTTCGTATTCATCCTCTTCTGGCTCGTCATCTTCGGCGTCGGAGTAGGTGTCTCCCTCGCTCAAGTTCTTGGTGTTGGCATATCCAGCGAAGAAGGAAGCCATCTTTTCGCGCCGCTGGATGAGAATTGGGTCCGTGGACCAGGGCGAATTTCGGCGAAGAGTGTCCATCTTTTCGAGGTCGAGCTTCTCGCACCAAGTCATGATGAATTTGAGAGCGGCATCAGCTCCAGCGCGAGCCGAGGATGAGCGCCACTCTCGAAGTCTTTGTTCGGCTTCACGAAGCTTGGCGGCGAGCTCAGGCGTAGTATTGGGAGCATCGGCAAGAGGCCACAAGGCTCGGAAAGCAGACACACCTGCATCAAGGAGTTCGGACCCAATGGTTTTCAAGGGATGGATCCGAGCTTTGATGGCCACGATGTGGTCCTCAATGGTCCAGGCGGGGTTCGTCTCGCTACGCCTCTTCCTGTGCTGATCAGTGATATTGCGAGCCGAAACTTGGGTGTAGGTGAAGTGCTCTGCAGAAGAATAGCCTGTTAATAATGAAAGAAACAGTTCGGCAAAGAGCCAGTACTGTTGAGGACAAAGCAAGGATAAGGGGGGCAAGAAGCTTACCGTCCATTTCTTTGTTGATACGTTCCAGCGTCGGGAGGAGCTGGTTAACCGAAGCTTGAAGGGCTTCATAAGCCTCGGTGGCCGAGGTGGCGCGGGCCTCGGCTAACTGGAGCGCATTCTCATGTTCCTTGGCGGCATCCTCCCGAAGTTTCTTCTCTGTTTCAACAACACTGGCCTTTTCCGCCTGCAGCTGCTCTGTTTCCGACGTCCGCAGCTCGGTGATGCGCTTCAGTTCCTTTACCAGACGAGCTACTTCGGCTTTCTCTAGTTGGAGCTTTTCGTCCAAAGAGTTCTTTTCTGCAAGGACGGCCTTGTGCTCGTCGTGGAGTTTCTTGTGGTCAAACAGGAGGGTATGGAAGATGTCCGTGCGGACGTTCATAGTATTCTGCAAGGAAGAAAAACATAGCTCGGTTAGAAAGGCTATACCTCGACAAGAGTCTCGGGGACTCGGAGTCAAATCATTGGAAAAATGTTGCCGGGGTATGCCTCGACAGGAGTCTCGGGGACTCGTACCCGAGGTGCATGATAAAGTAAGGTAAAATGGTTTGAGATTCAAGCCAAACAATTTTAACTCCGGCGGAGCGTCAATAGTTTACCTCGAATCTCGGGGACTGGGAATGGTGGATATTAGATGAGATACTGCATGAAAGTAAAGAGAATAGGACTTACGTCGATGTTTTGAGCAGCACGCAGGGCAGCGACTTGTAGGTCGTGACGCTTCGGCCGCAGGCGCTGTTTCCCGCAGGGTGCTCACCTACCGGAGCAGCTAGGGAGGCCGAGGAGACCTCGTCTGCAGAATTCCAGTCTGCGTTGTAGTGTTCCAAGGAGCCGAGGCTCTGGTCACTGTCAGTGCGCAGAGGAGGATATCCCCACGGTCCGCCCTGCTCGATGCCCCTAACCGAGGCCTCCAAGGCTTGAGCAGCCTCGGAGCTTGAAGCAGGCCGGTTATCCAGTATAAGAGATGTCCTCCGAGCATATTCGTCGGCCGGAGGAGCAGTCTCATCAACGGGTGCGGCAAATGGAGGAATTCGGCGTGTCACCGGGGAGGAGACCTCGGTGCATCCTTGAAGGAGAAGAGATAGTCAGGGTGCCAGACCCAGATGTTGGTTTGGGGGTGACCTTAGACTTCACCGTCTCTTTCTCTTTCTCCTTGCCTTTCTCCAACGGCAAGGTAGTCTGGCGAACTGGTTTTTGGGGCTGTTGCTTGGGCTGTTGCTTGGGCTGTTGCTTCTGCTGTTGCTGCTGTTGGTTGCGGGCAGTCTGGCTGCGGGGGGAGAGTCGAGGCTCCGGCAAGGCGGTAGCCGGAGTTGGCGCGATTGGTCCCCGCATCCGTTTGAGGACGCGGAGAAGTCTGACCTCGGGTGGGGGCAGATTTCTCCAAGGCCGGGCCAGACCTCGGTGGAGGAGATACGGGGCGAGAGTTCGTCGGGGTGGTCGTGGCTTCAGAGGCACCAACGGGTGCAGTCATGGAGGATACCTCCTGATCCACTTCTATGGGGTCACTGCAACGAAGGAAGATGGTCAAGTGTTAGTACCGAGGTGATAAGTTTAAGCAACAAACTTTGTTGGCTATAGAAGCAAAGCATTACCCATCCGAAGTAGGAAACTTCTTGCCCCCTCGGGCATGAGGAGGATTTCCGGACTTCTTCAGCCGACGTCTCTTGACCGGAGCCGCAGTGGGTCCGGAGGCTCCAGTGGCGGATGGTTCGGCGGCCGAAGTTGCGGCACCAGCGCGTTTCCGGCTGGTTGCTGGAGTAAAGTTCGGAAGGTGAGGAAGGCAGGAGATAGGTACCGCGTTTATTGGTTCCATGACGAGAAATCCCTCCTCGTCATCCGAAATCTCTTGAACTGAAGCTTGTGCTTGAGGCTTACCCGCGGTGGTGACGCGGGCCGAGGCAATGGGCATGTAATCCTCGTTGTCAGGGTCCTCGTTGGATGGTGGGTCCTCGACAGGAAGATCCTTGCCGAAGTGGTCCGCAGGATGGACTCCATCCTCGGCGGTCTGGCGGGAGAACAGCTATATGGCAGACATATGAAAAGGAGTTAGGAAGAAATGGTCAAGATGAACGTCGGTAGCAAGACCTCGGTGGTAAAGGAGTACCGAAGAAAACGTCGGAACAGCGTACCTGTTTTGGTGGCTTGGTCCTGTAGTGGGGTTCCCTTCCCCATGTCCAAGCGTCAGAGATCTTGGACTTGGTGATAGCTCGGACTCGCCGAGCTACAGCGGCGTTGTCCAGTGCAACATGCGTATGGCGGGTTGGATCATAAAGACCGCTCATGTGGCAGATCTTGTGAGTCCTCGCCTGGAGAGGGGAGACCCTGCGCTTCACAAATGTGCAGGCCAGATCGTCAGCCGTCAGGACTTTCCCGTCGTTCGCAGGGTCCTCCGGGTCCTGCCATTTCGCAACATACCCATGGATGGACTTGATTTCGCTGGTGAGAGGGGGAGTGTAGTCCCAGTTGAGCGGTTCGGTAGGAGGGCTGAGGTTAAACACCGGCAGATTGAGGAAGTCCTCTTCGCCGGAGTTCTTCACGTAAAACCACGTCCGGAGCCACTTGCGAACGGTGTCCGGAGTAGCGATACGTGGGAAGATGGAGTTTCGGCGAGGAGCTATGATGGCTGCTCCGCAGGCGGTTAGTAGCTTGGGCAGATCCTTGTTTTTCGGATCCGGGATCACTTGCCGCTTAAGTTGGAAGTAGCGAGAAAAGAGGTCTACCGTGGCTTTGAGGCCGAGGTATCCCTCAGAGAAGGAAACGATGCAGGAGAGAGTGGTGATGGCGTTGGCGGGGAGGTGATGAACCTGGAGTCGGAATTTGTCGAGGAAGCTCCGGAAGAAATCACTAACGGGCAGTCCGAAGCCGCGCTGGAAGTGCGCGACGAAGACCACCCGTTCCCCTTCCTTGACTTGAGGCTCGAGTTCGCCCTCTGGCAGGCGACACTCTACCCCGGCGGGAATCCGCCGAGTCGCCCTGAGCCACTGGATTTCGTCCGGAGTTACATCCGAACCTTCCCAGCCGGCTCGTTCTCCGACCTCCAGTTCGAGGTCTGGAACCTCGGTTTGTTCCGAAGTCTCAGGAGGAGACATCTCGGCAGAATCAATCTGCAGAAGAATGCACAGAAGTTTAGCAAAGGAAAAAGTGAATCTGGAATCTAAGGCTATATCTGGCTAACTCAGGAGGAGTTGGACGGCTATCTAATATACATAGAGGCATATCTATGCTAGGCGAGCATCTATCCGAGGTATGAAACTCGCTACTACCCAAAAAAGTATGCAAGTAAGATCTACCGGAGGAGGTAAATAGAGTTTTATTCAAGAACATATGAAGAACCACAGCGCAAAGAGGAAGAAACCTAGGGCAATGCCTAGGGTATCAGGAAAGGGAGTACATACCGTGAAAACGAGGTGCTGAAGGGCGGCGCCGGTGACGCGGTCGCAGCGGCGACGAAGGAGCTGCTCGTCGGCGGCGGCGGGAACGTGTTTCTTCTCAACCGGAAGCGGCGGCACTGGTGGCGATGGAGGCGAGAGGGCGAGTGAAGGAGGAAGAAGATGGCGAAGTTACCCGTGGGGCCCTACTTATAGCCGCGCGCGGTAACTGCCCGCATTAACTGCGCCACTACCGCGCGGTTATCGGGAGGCGCGGGATCGTGTGCGAGTGGGCGCACGGTTACGCGGTCTGCGGCCGCACGATCGGCCACATCGTGGGCCGCAGAGTGGCAACCGCCCACCCCGGATTTCCTGCGCTGGTCAGCACAAAATCGAGGGGTCGTGGGCGGTCAAGTACTTGAGTGCGCAGGTGCGCTGTTCGGTGGGTCCGGCTGACGAGGGCGGCGTGTGGTCAGAATCTGCTTGGCAGAGGTCCGGATTCCGAAGCCCGGGCAGAGATTCTTCGCCACGTACCTCGGAAAATCTTGAGGCAAGTTGGTGCTGAGTCAGATAGCTCGGAGAGTTCAGTTCGCATATCTACCTCGGATTGGATGGTGGTGTATGGGAGGTACCTCGGCATGACTATGTTGGAGGTCGGTTTAGGAGGTGGTGTAAGGCTTGTTTTGAACCTGCTACGGCCCTCCTTCCGAGGTCGTAGGACCGCACCAGCTTCGGGGACTAATGTCGGGGGAGTATCCCCGGGTAGGGTCAAGGCTTGGCATAAGGTGGTGTTCCAAGTTGTGCCGAGGTACGGAAAGGGCCGACCTGTTTGGGCCTGGGAAGGTCCGAGCTTCATCTTGACCTGGAGAATACAGGCCGACCTATTTTGGCCCAGAGGGGTCCGAGGTATACTGTTGGCCAGGGCCGAGGTTCACTGTCCGAGCTATGTTCTGCCGACCTAACTACCTCAGTGCGGTGGTTTGTGTTGTGGGTGCAGGAGAAGCTGTGGGAAGGAAGTAAGATCCGAGCTAGTAAAAGATATTAAGCGCAAGACCCAAGGTACGGCACGGACGCGCCGAGCTAACCGAGGTGATGGGCTGTAGGTCGGGCCGGAGTCAATGCTCCTGTCACTTCCAGCCGGGTACTAGAGCGCCTGACACGGGAGCGTCTGTCAAGGGCATGGCAGAGGCGTGCTCCGGGTTCGGCGGGCCTGCACGTCTCCGACCGCTGACCACGCGAGGTCTGGGTAAAGGCTACGAGGTAGCTCTGCCAGGCCACGTCCTGTCTCGGTCAGAGGGGACATGCTAGCTCTGCCGTTAGGCTACAGGAGATGGGCAAGCCACGTCTTGTCCCCGACCGAGGTACGGTGGTACGGTGGTGACCGTTGCAGAGGCATGGCAACAGTGTTCTGCGAGGGGCACAATGGTAACCCGGCTGGCCTATATAGTGGGCTTCACCCCCTCCTGCTAGAGGGACTGATCCAGGATCCAGCATCGAAGATCAAGAGAGAGAGAGAGAGGAAGCTCGGAACACCTCGGAGAGACCTCGGTTCAGGCTCGGAGTGCCTTTTCCTCTCTTTGTATCATCATCTTCCACCTCAAGTTCTCACCATTGTATCATCATACAGCTCGAGGAGCAGCTTGTACTTGTCACTTTGAGCTATACACTGACTAGGATAGTGCTGCAGTAGGGGTGTTACCTCCGCAAGAGGGCCCCGAAGCAGGGTACATCGTGGTGTGTTTTGTGTTCTTGCTTTCTTGGTTCTTAGTTCGTGTTCTTGCGTGTTCTTGCGTGTGCACTTCTTGAGTGCATAAACCCTCCCCGGATTCCCCCAACGACCATTCGGCCCCATCTTAGCCATACCTATGGCATCTGCCGTGATCCCACCACGACAAAAGGGGTCAGAGGCGAAGCCCCCATCAACTGGCATTACACCGGGACAGGCTTAGTACTGAGCCCACCGCCTTTGCTTACAGCAATCAGTCGTATGCTCGCGCTACTCGGTGTCTCTGCTTGCACCATCCATCAACGGGTCGCCTCCAGTGCTACCTCTGTTACCACTATGTTGTCCTCCGTCACAAAGGTGAGTGCTTTGTTTTCCTGGTCAGCATACATAATCAGATAGGACCCCTTTTCCCAGAGGTTATTGAATCCACGAGAGGCGAAAGGTTGAAAGGGCATTTCCCTCCCTAATTGGTTTTGGTGTTAATGACAACATCATTGTGGACTAACCATGTGCTTGAGAAATATAGGCTTAATCGAAGATGGCCCAAGACGGTTCGATGCCCTGAAAGCGAAAAGAGAGAAAAAACGGTGTATGACGTTTCTCATTTTCTCGAGTCGTACTAGGTCCATACTATCAAGGGAGTCTGCATCGAAAAGATAAGGATGTAATCAAGTACGTACACAAATCCATTAAAGTGCACTAATTTGTTTGCTAAAATTGGTAGCACGGATAATCCGAACACCGGTTAATCCGATCGCTGATCCGGAGAGTAAAACCCTGAGACGCTCAAGGGCGCATCTCTCTAGTGCCTCTGGACAATATTTGTATTTTATCCTGGAAGATACGGTTTGCTCCCCGGATAATGTTGATCCAACCTCCACTATTTTGGTCCGGACAAGGTGGTGCCCTCAGCTTTGTGAAGATGCAACTCTCGGATTCCCCGGACCAAAGCCCGAATGTGGCCCGAAAAATCCGGCCATGCCCCGCGTAATCTCGGTTAGTCTTTTCAGCAGCATAACGGTTTAATTTTGGGGGCCATAAAAGTAGCTCTTTCTTCTCCAGAGAAGGTGACGACTTCATTCGTCTCTACTCCATTGTTCAAAACTTAAAAACTCCAATTTTGTTAATTCTTTGTGCGGTGCTTGATCGAGGAGATCAAGTTCTACGGGGTCACTAGAGAAAACTGATTCCAACCTACGAGTACCTTGGGAGATCTTGCTACTCTTGGGTTTTTCAGAACACTAATGGAATAAGTGTCTTGAAGCTCGGTCTTGATGGTGAGGAGGTCCAGGATAATCTTGGAGGTTCCAATAACTTGTGGAGATTTCCCCAACCTTGTTTTTAAAGGTTTGGTTGCTGTCTTCAGGGGAACCACATAGTGGATCGAATCACTCCACATTGTGTGGAGGTTCGAGGAGAATAAGGTGAGCCTTGACCGCTATGGGGAGCATTGTGCCTCCAACCTCTCCAACGAAGATTGGCTTCCCTTAAAAAGTGAACTTTGGGATAAATCATCTCATCCATTGTGTAGTAATTGCCAACTCTTTTACTTACTTGTATCTAGGTTTGTATGTTTGTTTATCTTGTATGCTAGATTGTATCCATATCGTCATATAGATTGCTCGCCTGGTTGCATTATTTAGAGAATCTACATCTTGGTTATCCCTAAATTGATAAGAAAAGGTTATATTTTGTAGTCACTTATTCACCCTCCTCTAGTCGACCTCTTTGATCCTTTCAAATGTGTCACGTTGTGGGTAATGTCATCACACATGAAGTATCTTATAATTGTATTGTAGTTTTGAATGAAATAGCAAAAGGTGTTTAACAAGATTGATGTTACTTGAAAATAGGCCTAGGAAAGAGTTTCACTTGCAACCTAGCACAAACATGATAGATCATAAGATAAACATGTAAATTGATAAGATGACAATTAAAAAAGTTAGTTGGTAGATATGTGTGTGGTATTAGCCGCCTCAACAGAATGCCGCCACGGCGGGGTTTAACCCGAGGCCCACGATTCCCGTTCATGATCCCTCAATTATTGAGGTATACACTCCATGAAGCCTTAACATTTTTTGACTCTACCATTTTGGTTAGAACTTTCTCATGTAATCTCACTAGGTTCTGGATTTTTTTCCTCCACGCTATTCCTTGTCTCGTGTCTCTTGTCGTTCCTCAACCTTTTGTGCATCGGGTACCAGTAGATTCATAGGGCTACGGGGACAAAAGAGCAAACCACATCACAAAATATAATATATCTCAATCGAACCATGGAAACGTCTCACCCTAACGTATGTGGGATTCGAGGGTATGCCTCCGCCCCTATCCCATAGAGATGACTAATGATCCATTGGAATCATGGAGAACATATGACTAATAGTGTGTTCGGTTCGAGATGAATGACTGAACCATCTTAAAATCATGCCAAGAATGAATTCTAATGTAGGAGTAAAAGTATATGGTTACTATGGTGGTGATGATGGTGATGGAGTTCCCCATGGTGGAACGGAAATGAATTGTGCATAACAGCAATGGCTCTCTGCCTACGTTGTCCTTCAGATTGTGTTGTTGCCTTCAGAACGTTATTATTTTTGGTAAGTGGGATCTCTACACCTTGTAAAAGTAGGTTCGCTCGTATGAGGGGTTACTCTTATGTGTTTTTTTGAGGCGCGTTACTCTTATGTGTTAGCCGATGGAGATGTGTTTCCTAAAGAAATTCTCCATTCTATGAGCACAATGTGGTTTCGTTGTCCACTAGAAGACATACCAAAAAGAGATTAATGCAAATCTGGTAATTAATTAGTCACTATAGGCAACTATACGGAGTATTCGAAATATCAAGGTTGCACTAACGGATGACTTTAAAATACACTCATCAATAAGACTGTCATCAGTTTTAAATAAGCTAAAATTTCGAACATATTATTTATGCTTTAAATAAGTATGTTCCTATGTAACCTAATTAAATAAAACTTGAACTACGTGTGTGTTAAATAAAATTAAAAAATTAAAAAAAATCATATGTGTAGATAGTTCTATTATAAGAGATTATGAAAACTATACTTCCCCATTTATGTGATGGTATTCAATTTTGAGTAACACCTAGATAAGCTAAAATAATCTAGAAATCAGAAGGAATAGAAAATACATAACAATACGAATCTAGAGAAAATCTCTAAGAAAATGAAAATTGGTAGGTCGTTTACATCAATTGTTGTTCACTGCAGAGAATATCTCCCTAATCACTTCTGTACTTTCAATCAAAATTCAAAGTGACTAGTTTACGTCGTATTCTATTTTTGGAATTTAATGTAACCTCTATTTGATATATTTTCTAAATATATTTTTGTCATTTTTATGAGGTGGCATAAATTTTATATTATATTTAACTAACTAATTAAGGCGTGTAGTGAATAGGTTACCTTTAAATTATCGAGCATGTCCAAACATATTATAGAATCTTGGACTACATCTATTGATCTTGTAAAATAATGATTTTAATATCATATCTGGTATTTTCATGATTCAAATGGATTTATGTTTATTTAACGGAAGTATTTCAAATATGAACTACATGTATGTTAAATAAGATTTTGAAATTATATTTATTTCCTACATGCGTGCAATTTATATGTTTTTTTACTTTAGAAAATTTTATCATTTCGTTAGTAGTTTTTATTTTTAGTACTACCTAAACAAACCCCTAAAAATTTGTAAATTATAAGGACAATATACGTAATAGTAATACTCAAGAAAAAACATCGAGTATATCAAATTGGTAAATCATTTGCTTCACTTGGTGTTTATTAGAAAGAAGATCTTCAAGATCACTTTTATCCTCTCTAACCAAAAATTTAATTTTTATAAATTTAATTTTACCTTTAGTTACTTTTACAGTTTGTAAAATAATTTTTCATTTTTATGCAATGGTATGCATATTAGATTTGATAAAATAACCTAACTAAGGCATTTTTATGCAATGTCAAATTATCGAAATGTTCCAACATATTTAAGGAGGATGTGGATTAATTTATTGTTTTGTATTAAATGACATTTAAAAAAACTTCTTGGACATTTTCATGATTTAAATTGATTTCTACCTATTTATCAGAGTTATTTCAATCAGATCTTAAATTACAATGAAATTCATATGTCTACATAGGTATATCAAACTATGATGGGAAAACCAAATGTTTGTTTACTCTAGGATGGTGTATTCTCATTTCTTTAAGAGTTTGGGCATCACCTTTGGTGACTTCCGACCAATTTCATGCCAATGGAAGTTCCGCATCTACTGACATGTCCTTATTACCAGCCTATCAGACGGAATATATTAAGGTTCGGCTAACACTTCCACTCATGAACCCCTTAGTTTTTGTCAATAAAACAATATTCAGTACATGCATGGTAGACTTCAAGTGGCATCTAATTTGTACCCACCAGATACTATTGTGAATATCTTCCACGGCTAGTTACGTGTGTTGGATCACAAGTACAGGATTCTCACTGGGGGGTCGATTTTCGTAATATGGTCGCTATGGCTAAATAGAAATAATTTTGTATAAATTCTTCTTTTTTGCATGTCATTTTTTTGAATTTTACTATATATATTAAACCAGCAAAGAGTACACGATTACATCGATTACAAAAACAATACTAAAAGAGACGAGCAAATCTATGAGATTTCAAGCCCTTTCTTCTTCCATGACACAATCTTGTACTTTTCTGAAGCCAGTCGTAGAACAACGCCGAATACACCAAACCATAGACCTGTGAATACCAATGAAGGTTCTCCCCTTTTAATTTTGAGCCGCAATGCAAATGTGTACCAATTTGCTCTTTTTGTTGTCACTTACAACGTTTGGAGAAGAAAGACATGTTTATGGAGGTTTGCACACGGTGTAGAACGTGGCGAGTGATAGTTTTATCGCACAACATAGTACCTATACATATCGGTTTTCCACCACTTTAGACGCTTTTACGAGCATTTCATACACTTGTGTCGTGCCTACCATTTTTTTATGTAGTTGTGTGCATCCTAACAATGCAGAGGATGAGTGTGAATTCTTGTAGCTTGTATCACATTGATGTGAACTTTTGAATTTAATTAATCAGCCTTTGTCAGAAAAAACTGACGGACCGGTTGCCTTGTAAGTGGAAGTATCCCCGTCTACGGTCAAACTAACACAGTTAGGGAAGTCAATCGTCATGAGAGGGATTTTTTGGTAGTAGTTATTAGTTGCTAGGACCATGTTTTCGCTCGAATGCGAAGAATCTGTCAGTACTCGAAGTATTTCAGTATATCAAAGAAAAGGTCGAGGTTCCATTTCTCATGGACGTAAGGTTTTTTTTCCAAAAAAAAGGATAGCCATGGCCTCCACATCGAGATCAATGCATACGAACCTTTTTGCCTTATTATGTTTTCAGAAGAGTACAACTCATAGGTCGAATGAAATTAATATGAAACACCTTTGCATCAACATGACATGTTGTCAAGCCGCCAGCCGCACCGGTTGTATATATCCCATGCTACTGTTTCAAAACGGCTGCACCCAAAATCCGTTGCTTGTCTGTACTCCGCCAACCGGGAAAATACCACACACAGATCCAATGAGTGGGAAAAGGGATAACCTGAAAAAGGAGGAAACTTTTGATGTGTTAAAAACAAGTTCTTTGTGGACATTCCACTAGCCCAAAGTAAAGCACAATCGTGCACTCGGATTTGAACACTATCTTTCTTCACCACTCCATTCAACCAATTTCTGAACAATTTCATTAGGTTGGTTGGAGGAAATAGATTCAAGGTCATGTGCTATTCGCCATATAATTTTTGCAAATGGACCAAACTAGTGTTGTTGTTTCATCCTTATCACAAAAAACAACACTTGTTGCTTCCCTATCAATTTCTCTTAGCCACATATACTTAGTTCGAATCAATTTCAGTGAAGAAACCACATGAATATATTAATTTTCCGTGATACATTTATTTTTCAAATATTGGATTTATTAAGTCATGATACATGGATTAAACCAAAAAAAACAACGGATGAAACCCCATCTAAACACATTCAGGTGAACGGACAAATCAATATCCATCAATCGTTGAACCAAGTGAAGCCATCTCGAGATTTTGTTCGTGTTAGAGCTCTTCAAAATCCACATTAAGAGGGGCTTTCTATATAACACTGGCCACCAAAATTTCTTTTCGTTGGAAAATATTATGAAGTGATGGGTAATGATGTGAAAGAGGTGAATCTCGGAGCCACGTTTACTCTGAGAACCTAGCATTCTGTCCATTTGCAATTTGAAAGGACTGTAAATCGTCCATGACTCTCATTAATCCTTTCCAGATGGTGGAGTCCGTTGGTTTTGCTTGTACCTGTGATAAGGTTTTAGAATTATAACGTGTTTATTTTGGAATAGCTGTTGCTACCTTCCTTCCTCGTTTTGAAGTTTAAACAACCACTTGTTGATTCAACATTTATTTTTTATGCCTAAAACCTCCACTCCTAAACCATCTTTATCATTCGGTTCTACAAATGATATTCCACTTACTTAATCCATATTTCCTTTGTGGACATCACTTTTCCAAAAGAAATTGTGTCAAGGTTATGATCCATGAAAATAATTGTGTCATCGTCATACTGGAGGATCGAAACCTGTCCTCAACGAGATGAGGGATTAGGCCATCCGCTTATCCATCCTTTTTGGCTCCGACAATTAAGATCGCCAATATATCCGCAATAATACCGAACAAAGTAGGGGAAGAGAGTCTCCTTGTCTTAAACCTTTTTTTTCAATTTGGAAATAGTGACCAATGCTATCGTTAAAGTTAATGTCCAATCTCCTTTATGAACAAAATGATAAGTGATCAGCCGCCTTACAGAAGGCTGTGTTGAAGTGAACTGCAAGAGGTTTGCTCCATATAACTAATTAATGTTACTGTATTGATTGTGCTAATTTTGACTTTATGCATTTTAGGAATAAAAACAGAAGTTGGTACTACTGCTCGTACTGTTCATTCATATCACCCGGTCGGTCATAAATATACTACATTGCAGGTTTTTTTTGGAAAGATGGCAGTTGGTGACGTGACATTATGGGCATGGGGCGATATGCCCTGAGGGAGAGGGCACTAACATTATCATCAGAGCGAATATTCTGCAACTAGTTGCACCCGCACCCTATTATTGGATGTCCTATTTTCGAGTTTTCTAAAAATACGAAATAAATCATGGACATTGGTTATGTTATTTCTTGGGCATTCACAAATTTGCATTCCAAAATATGACCATATGTGTTCTGTGCAAAAAAAAGAAGACACAAGTGAATAGTATCGTGTACTATTCATTCCTCATTTCTCTTTTTTGTGCAGGCCACATATTGTCAAATTTTTGGATAAAATTTGTGGATGCACGATAAACAACATTAGCAATGTCCACGATTTATTTCACATTTTTTAAAAACTTAAAAGTGCGACATGCGGAATAGGGTGCGGGCGCAACTAGTTGTAAACTTTAGTTTCCTCATTATCACACGCACCTTCAACCAAAACCTATGACGTTTGAAGCTTAAAAAAATTGTGCTGAGTCGTGCATATTGGTTTGGTTCCCCAAATTTCCTTAGAAAAATGGGCACAACTGTTCATCGCGCAGAGCATAGATAGATTCCTTCTGGTGCATTTTGTTGGGTTTCCCTTTATTACTGCCAGCGCCTAATTCGTCGATATCTTATGTAACCCAACTAATGCTAGTAATACTTTGATCTCGGTCTCACACCTCAACCGTAAAAAGGAAAGGAAAAAAAAGTTGTTTTTTCAAACAGAAAAACCTCCTGGTTCTGATCGCACAGTACAATTGAGGATCTTGTGGGATTTCGTACTGATGAATCTCATTATTCCAGATCATCAAAACGACGACTTGATGTCATAGGATCACCGAGTCACGCGCTACCGGCTATCCGTAAACGGGATTTAACTCGCGACTGCCATTGATACCAAGTTGAGAGGTGCATTGGTGCGCCCCCCGCTCGAATGCTCGATCGGGAAAGGAAAGGTGGGGGAGGAGGAAATGAGAGGGGCGAGCGGTAGCTAGGCAGTAAGTGGCAGTAGCAGAGCTGCTGATGAACAGCCAGCCGGCCAGCGCACGGTGCCACCTTCAATTTTCTCGCCGGCCAACTACCCTACCCCAGCTCGCATCCTCGATCCATCAAGTGAGCTTGGCCGCTCCCTGTGTTATCTTGGTTTTTCAGTTTTTCACGGGATTTTGAAAGACCAGCAGTCAAGCGCATGGGGCTATGGCCACCGGCGACTGACGGGCCCGGGGACGCATCCTGGTCGATCCTTGTCATGCCTCCTTCTGCTGTACTCGCTCGCCCACGCTGCCCGCAGTAAATGGCGGCAGGTTTCTGTATAGTAGTACTGCTCCCTCAATTCAACTGTGCATCATGGATCACTTCAAACCTCCGCAGATATACTGCTTATTTCTTCTTCTTTCTTGCATTTATTTACACTTTCTCATTGTGCGCACGTAATTATCCTAATTTGGTAGGCCCAGCATATATCTAATTGATCTAGCCTACTTATATAGTTTTGCACCAACATGATCGCCGATTAGCCTAACTACTGCGCACTTAGAAAGGGCAGTTGGTCGATGAGAGGAGGCCATTACGCCTAGATGGCCATGCCTATCTTGGTCCCTGGCGTGGGAGCGAAGGGATCGGAGATGTCGATGCTGCGATTTCCACATACCGTACGCATACGCGCTACCCCTACAGACGATGTTGCCCGGCCGTTGGAGCGCGGCAGATACAGCATTGACTGCTCACTGCATGCGTGCCCGCTCCGTCGCTCATCTTCCTGCAGCGAAATTAACTGAACGGTCTTCTGTCTGTCCAGGCAGCTGGAAATGTGAGAGCCACGCATGTTACATGGCTGACCATGCAATGCAAGTATACCCAGTACGTACCAAGGAGTACTGCGTGCTCAATTTGTTGAGGGACAGCCATGGAGGACTGGAGTAACTATGGGCCTATAGCCAGCTGCAACAGATCTCACCGTACGTGAATGATTCCATCCATCAGACCAGAGGGACAGAGTTTAGCTGGCAGAGAAAACGGGAAAGATACTCAAGGTTTCAAACAGTGATCGGGCGCAGCTGGCTTTAGGCCCATAGTTACTCCAGTCGTCCATGGCAATTATTTGTTAATACCAGAAAACTTGAAGTGTTTAGGATACTGTGATGCGACTAGAGTCGACACTTAAGCTAGTGCAATATAGAACGCCATTCACGCCGCGCAACTAGAGTGCGGCAGCTTCCACACCACACACTCCTTTAATCATAGCTACACGAACAAGAAAGATGTAAACTACCTTGAGTATGTATTTTGTTTTTCATAATTCTAGAATTCAGAGCCTTTTTAGAAGGTACATTGTAAAAACACCTTAGGCCTTGTTCGGCACACAGGTTTCGGCCGGTTTTTGAGTGTATTTTCCCGGCCCAAAATAAAACACCAGAAAACACTGGTGGGCTGTTCGGCGGGCCGGGTTTGGTCGGGCTGGCCCGGGAGAAACCGGTCGAGACACGTCGGGTTGGAGGGGATCGAAGACGCGAGTATCCCCTCGCGTTTCTTCCGTGTCTCTGCCATCGCGACAGGAGCTCTGGCGGCGCGGCGTCGCCTCCGCCTCCGCCGTCGCTCGTCACCTCCACCCTCCGCCGACGTGCAAGACGTATTATTCGCCGAGATAAAGACCTTCCTCATCTTCTGGCGCCTTCCTCCCTCGTGCCGCCGACGGATTCTTTGATCCCGCCGCCGCCGGAGCTCCTGACTGCGCCGGAGCTCTCGTTCTTTGCCGCCGACGCCGACTTCTATCAGGTCCGCCTCGTCCCGTTCTCTCTCGATCTGACCGTGTTTTTAGGGTTTCCATGCGAGATGCGACTATATAGAAGAACTGGTAGTTCTTGATTCGGTTGTATTGTGATATGGCTGATGCACGGGGATGCTGAGTTTACTTTGACATTATCTAGATGTTACTTTGAGTGCCGTGGAAGAGATGCTGCTCCTTTGTCTGAACCTGATTTAGTTCTAGTTGTGTTGTCTTGCCTTCATATTGCCTTAAGGCTGCACAGAATAATTTACGATTGATGGATGTGTGCCATCATGAACAAATCTCGGAACTGACACTATATCATGCTTCCTGTAGTTAAACACTTGATCCATATGATTAGCAACATGCCGATGTGAGATCTTGGGTCCTGGCATTAGTTCAGTTTATTGTTATTTTTCCATAGTTTCTGATGCTGCATTTTGTAATGAAGGTTTCCATAGTTTCTGATACCTGTATCATTGTATGGTGCAATGAATATTCCCCTGTAGCCCAGTGTGGTTGGCTCTCATCAGAGTCGTGATGAGAAGACTTGCGGTAATGCGATTGATTTAGATAGAACGCGCTATCAATTTGTTGTTATGCGGGAGGATTTTATCAAGTTGGGCGCCATGAGTTGATGTCTAAATGATTCAAGGTTGGTTAGAAATAGTATGTTTTTGTTAATCTGAGATGAAGTTCTTGTTAAACAATGGGTTGTTTGGTAAGAAATAGTATGTTTTGGTTAATCTGAGATGAAGTTCTTGTTAAACAATGGGTTCTTGTTAAACAATGACTTCAGTAGCTGTTTTCCTGATCGTTTTGCTGTGTTGCGGACACAAAGAACATTAGTGCTTGACATTTGTAGCATTGTATTAGTTTGGTAAGAAACGCAAAAGAAAAACAGCAAGTGAGGCAACATGTGTAGCTAGTTTGGCCTCTACACTTCAGAAATTGAAAATAGGGAATTTCATGGAAAGCAATGGCCGAATTTCATGGATGGTGTGATTTTGTACACAGCCTGATCACATAGTGGTACTGGTAAATACTGCATGATTTAACAATTTCTTTGCTGTCAGATGTGGTTACACTCAAAGTTCATCTTCTCTGAGATTTAATATGCAGGATAATTAATCCTTCTTAGAGCAAGCTGCTGCATTACATTACTTTGCCAGAATAATAATGAGAATTTCGTTTTGCCACATGAGAACATTACTATTGTTTCTTTCCCTTTTCATTTTTGTATGCACATACTGAATCAAAGCCTCAGCTTAGCCTTGCTTTGCATGCCCAGAATTAAAGCCTACCTAGTATCTTTATATAACAAGTCCTGCTACACTAGAATCCAAGCTGCTTTATGTCATTCGGTGAATATTGAGTTGTTATGTAATACGAATCAATTGTATTCTCTTGTTCTGATTATTTCTTATTTCTTTTTTGTATCCTTGTAGCTACCAGAACCTCCGGTTATAGTTGGGGTGGACGAGCCGCCGCCGTCTTGGAGCCCCGTGAGAACACCTGATTTCGGTATGTCCATGTCCTCAGCTTATGCATGTTTGTGCCCTTTCTACATTTTGCCAATGCTTATGCGTTTTGTACTTTAGTTCTGCAATGAATGAACGGAGCCTATAGCGTGCTAGGAAGAGGAAAGCTGATGATGAGGAAGAGCTGTTGTTTTTCATTCTTCCTGCACTGCACTTCTATCTGACACACACAGAGAAGATTAAAAGGCATAGTTCTGTCTTGTACGGCAAGAACAAAGTTAGGGAATTGCTAGATGGCCATCTCATGAATTGCTTGACAGCTTTTAGGATGGAACCACATATATTCAGATGGTTGGCATCTTACCTGAGAGCTGAGAAGTTGATAGAAGATAGTACTATCAAGGTGGAAGAGAAGCTTGCCTTCTTTCTCTATATGATCTCACATAATGCATCATTTCAAGACTTGCAACTGAAATTTCAGCATAGTAATTCGACCTTCCACGACTATATCAAAGAGTTCTTCAACATCATCCCCATCCTAGCAACTCGGTTTCTGAGGCCTCGATATATAGATGAACCACATCCAAAAATTGCTATGGATGATCGGTTCTTTCCTTACTTCCAGAACTGTATAGGTGCCATAGATGGTTCTCATGTGCCTGTCAGTAGAACTCCTCAGCTTCAGGCTCCTTGGCGGAATAGGAAGGGCTCCCTTAGCCAAAACGTAATGTTTGCATGTGATTTTGATCTCAATATCACATTCATATCATGTGGATGGGAGGGTTCTGCGACTGATGCTAGAGTACTCAGCTCTGCCATGTTGAAAGGTTTTAAAGTGCCTCCTGGAAAGTTCTACCTTGTTGATGGCGGTTATGCAAACACACCATCCTTTCTTGCTCCATACCGAGGTGTGCGGTATCATTTGAAAGAGTGGGGGCATGGGCACAGAAGGCCACAAAACCACATGGAGCTATTCAATCTCAGACATGCCATAATAAGGAACCATGTAGAAAGGCTCTTGGGTATTCTAAAAAAGAGATTTCCTATTCTAAGAGTTCCAACCTTCTATGCAATCGAGAATCAAGTGAAGATTCCGGCAGCCACTGCAGTTATCCATAATATTATAAAAATGCATGATGGAGATGAGGAATGGCTTGACAACGAACCTGAAGCTGTAATAGACCCAGCATACTTCGTGGATGTACCCAATGATGATGATGATAACCCTCAAGCAAACAACCACCAGGAGAACAATGTGCAAGGCAACCTTTTGAGGGACCAGATTGCATTTCAGATGTGGAATGACTTTGAGTAGTTGTAGCTACTAGTTGTCTACTTATCTTTATCATGTAATAAGGAACAACTAGTTGTTTTTATCTTGTAATGAGGAACTATTTATGCTTGTTTCGGTTATGCTTGTTTAGGTCCTGCACATGTTATTTCTGTCATGCACATGTTGGTTCGGTTATGCTTGTTTAGGTCCTGCACATGTTACTTCTGTCATCCACATGTTGGTTCAAAACAACACTTCATTTCTGTCTACCTTTCCTCTAGGTACGAAACCAAGGGCCTCATGGAATGCTGCTCTTGAGAAATCTCTAGTGGATATCCTGCATGAACACAACACAAGCTACTATAGAAGTCAGAATGGTTGGAGTAGTGAGACTTGGAACACCATGGTTAAAATCTTCCTTGCTAAACATCCCTATGTTCAAGTGACAAAGTCCCAAATTCAGACAAGGAAAAAGACCTGAAGAGAGATTATAGGATGCTAAAGGATGCTCGTAATCAAAGCGGCGCAGGCTGGAATGAAGCCGAGTTCAAGATTGAGGCTGAACCACATCTTTGGGAGAACTTGGAAATTGTAAGTGCTGCTGGATGTTTGACATTCTATTGTTGCTAATGTATGATTGTCACCTGTTTGCTAACCATGATTTCCACATCTTTTGTAGTCATTTGGGCAAAGGATCAAGAGATTCAAGATCAAGTCCTTCCCAACTCTATGAAGGTAAGCTATGTACTATTCTTACAGGGCACTTCAAAGCATCTCTCCTCTCTGTTGTTCAGTTGCTTATCATCTTACTTATCATTTTGTAGGGAGTATTGCTACTGGAAATTTCAACTTCACATCCGGTTCGACCTCGGCACCTACACCATCAGATGTGACAGAAATTGAAAGTGATGGCGACGAAGATATGGAGAGACCTCAAGGTAGTACTGCTAGGGAAGAGATTGATGATGACCTTCAGATGTTGGATGAAGGTACTACTGCTCAAGTGAGGCCTCGAGTGGAGCATGCTCAATCAAAGAATGTTGTTGGTGGTTCAAGGAAGAAGCCGAAGAACAGTCAAAGAAGTGGAGCTGGAGGTGGAATGGTGCAAGTCATGGAAAGGCTGGTTAATATCAAAGAAAAAGAAGCTGAAAAAGAATCTGCACAAGCCTTTATAATCAGCAGATGCATGGATGACTTGAAGAAACTAGATGGTGTCACAGCTCGCGACAAGATCCCAGCCTTGGAGGTTTTCAGAAATGCAGACAACCGTGAGATGTTTGTCAACCTTGTTGCGGATAATGATGGAACAGCGATCGAGTGGCTTCGTGTCCAGATAGCCAAGCTACCTTAAGGTAAGCTATTTTATATGTTTATTTCTGTACTAGCTGCTTTATATGTTTCTGTTCAGTCTCACGAAATTTCCCAAAAACATTTATGTTTCATTCTTTTGCTTAGATACAACATGCTGTTGCTCCAACATTCATGTTTCATCTTATTTATATACTTATGTATAGCTAATTTCGTGGTGAGTAGAAAAATTACAACCGTGCTAGTTGTTCTTTCTTAAGAACATGAACAGGAATTTAGATACAACATGTTGTTGCTCCACATAGGCATGTCTCAACATATATGATCATTTGAATTGGAGCTGCTACCTTGCTTTCACTTCAAGTCTTGAACCAGAAAATGTTAAGGAATTGCTAGATGGCCATCTCATGATCATTTGAATTGTACGGCAAGAACAAAGTCAGGGAATTGCTAGAACAAATGTTGTTGTTGTTGTTACTTGTTCATGTAGAATTGGCTTAACCTACTACGCCTAACTGCAGTGAATGTACATGCTCAGGTGCCCAGATTGCAGAACATGTGAGATAAACTCTATTGCGGCGAAACAAGCTTCAAAGTTTCAGATTTTGTTCCTGTGCTTGATATACTTCATGAGATGATGAACCATGAATTTAAGACTGATGAGATGTTTTTGTACTTGTGCTTCAGATGTTTATGTTCCTGTGCTTGAGATATACTTCATGAGATGATGAACCATGAATTTAAGGCTGATGAGATGTTTTTATGCTTGGTCTAAACCATTGTTGTATCCAACTGATGATATATTGTTGTTCTGTAACGATGCATGAGAGGTTGCGTACCTAACTGCTACAAAGACTAGATTTTTTGTTGATGAAACTGGCATTTGTATGACTGTTCAAACCTGCCCAACAGATGAGTTTTTGTGTTCAAATCCTGTAAAAAAAGATCCACGTTATTTGCTGCTGCTAATGTGCTGTTAAACACCTGGGTGCAAACCCTGTCCACCGAACAGTTGGAGGGGTTTTGGGGCGAGTGTTTTCACCTGTGAGGTGTTTTCGGTGAGGGAAGTGTTTTCACCAAATACACTAGGGAATTTACACTACAATACCCTCCAAAACATGTGTGCCGAACAAGGCCTTATGGTTAAAACATGGGAATGGGATGCCATGACTCTTTATGCTGGAAAACCCTTTCTGCTGGTAAACGAAACGTGGAACTATTGATGCAGGACTGAATGTTATAGATGCTCTAGATTTTTTTCTCGACAATCCAACAGGAGAAAAGGTCCCTGCAAGATGGTGAGGTCTATAAATTGGATGCGTAGGAAATTTGTGTATTAAAATAAAAGTAGTTTTTTCTAGCGAGAACAATAAAAGTAGCAATGATCTGTTTCGTTGATCAAAGGGTCGGCCTTTACTAGACGAATTGTGATGCATTAAAATTCTTCACAACAAATCGTATGAACAAACCTTAGTTCAAAGTTAGTGTCACTTTTACGTGTGATCAATATAGGCCACAACGATATATATCAGTATTGTGTTGGATGAGTGTTGAACACAAGACATCTTACTAATGCCATATTAAATTGCACGCATTTACCAACCGGTTCATCCAAAACTTCAAAGGAGTTGAGAAGGACTGGCAAAAAACTAACACACCCAAGCAAACCCTTTTAGGCCAAGAATGTCCGGATTGCTCGGGCATTTGACTTTGACAAGGTTGCTACATATTTTAGCAACACCATTCATGTCCGAAGACTTGTGTTGACTGTGTGACCTCTTTTGATAACCACAAAGAAGTAAGGGATTGTGGCTTAATATCTTTTTCATTGTTTTCTGTTTTTATTTTTATTTTATGTTTTATTTTTGTTTTCTTTCCTCTTTTTATTTTCTTTTTTTGTTTTTATATTAATTAAATGCTTTGACGTTCTAAAAAAAATCACGGTTTGGTAATATTCACGATGTCCAAAAAAGAGTTCGTGGGGTTAAAAAATGTTCATTAGTTTGAAAAAATGTCCATGTGTTTAAAAAATAATCTCACGTAATTCCAAAAAAATCACCAATTCGAAAATATATTCCTTAGATTTTTGAAACTGTTTATGGATTCAAATTTCTATTTTACAACATCGAACTGAATTTTATGAACGAACATAAACTCATTATTTTAGGATTTTGTTAAAAATGAAAATAACTATTTGAGCCACTAAGGCTGGCCAGGAAGTCTGCATTTGGAGCTGGCCATGAAGGCTGTCCTGCAGGCGGCACCGGCATACAGCCCGCTGCGGGCGGTATATATAGGCCCTCCGAAGATTAAGCCCGAGGTTTTGCAAGAGAAGTTACTCTCGGGCCTTAACTTCCCACCGCAGAAGAACCCATGTCGGCCCAGAAAAAAAATCAGCGGCAAATTGATTTCTATGTTGCCCTCAAAAAAAAAAAACTGATTTCTAAGCAATCGCTGAATGAGAACCAAAGCCGGCCCATGCTGCCGACCTGTGGTCACTTTTCTTTGTGAGAATGCAAAACAAAACAGAAATGGCGACAAGACTAGAGGAGAAGGTAATTTATACAGCTACACGGCGACGGCGGAGACAGCAGCAGCTTCAGACTGAATGCCAAATTATCCACTCGGCCGGAACGGTAACGTAGGTACATGTCGGCAGCGAGCGAGAAAGCATATCCGTCCCGATCAAACTACCATACCGCTCCGTAGCAGCAAATGATTCGAGCGGGGGGACACACTGCACGCACCGCTCCAGGGCGCTGTCGCCGAATCTAGACCGCAAACCCACATGGCCCCAGTAAAATCGTTACTAATCACGGCTTCACGGGTTGACCAGACCTCAAAAACAGCGCCTCGCCGTCAGCCCCAACAAAGCAGCAGCAGCAGCCTGGCTGCTCTACTAGTTCAGTTATCACCATCGATCGATGACACCTGGGACCCGGACACGGCTGCGACCCACCACCTGTCAGTGAGACGCGCAGAGCTCGTGGTGGTTCCATTTGTGCGGCCGAGTGGAGGGCGGTCTCGTTTTGAGGCGATGCCATCATGAGCTCTCGCGTCTCGTGATGATTGGGCGCATAGCATAGCATAGGTGGCTGATTAATTAATTAGGAGGCCTTAATTAGACACCGCCCGCCACATGGGAGGCGGTCTTATCCATGAACGATGCATTGATCAGCTTAACCATTGTTTGTTTCTTTCGGCGTCTTGCAAGCGTGTCACTGGCGTGTGGGGCCATGATACGGCCGTAAAGTCCAAATCGTTGCACCTGTCCTAATTAAGCTGTCCGAAATATTTTCCTGGGCCCCCTCCCGAAACCCTCCCTCTCCTCCCGCGGCGGTCGGTGCGGCCCCTTCTCTCCTCTCCTCCCGGCTCCCGTCCAACCTCTCCCCTTCCGCCGCCGTCGCGTGAGCCGCCGAGTGAGGCTCGGGCGGTGCCGGCGGCGGCGTTTTCCTCTACCCGCGTTCGAGGGCGGCCGCGCGGGGCGGCTAATCTCAGGCGGCGGTGCGACCCAGGCGGCGGTGGTCCGACCCCGACCGGGTGGTGGCGTCTCGGCGCCGGTGCACGCTCGCACGCGGGGCGGCGCGGTGCGGTGGGTAGCAGCGTGCATCGGGCGGCGACGGCTGGGCCCTGTGGCTCAGATCTGGGCCCATCGGGCCTCATCTGGGTCCGAGCGGGCCGCCCTGCTCAGAGGCACGTTCTGCAGCTAGCGGCGAGGTAGAGGTTGCAGGGGGCAACGGCGACGACGACCGGCCTGTTGCAGCGTGGCGGCGAGCTTCACAGGCCCAGATCGGGCCCGGTCAGACCCTATTAGGACTGGTGTGCCCCGTGGGGCTTTACGGGCCCGCTGGGCCCGGCCGGACCTGATGGGGACTGCTGTGCTCTGTTGCCGCGTCCGTTCGACTACCGTCTTCGGCGGTGGAGGTTCTTCCCTCCCGCGTGGTCGTGGTACTGCTGACCCCGGTTCATACTTCTCCTCACCCTCGTCTTGCAGACCTCGTGACGGCTACTTCGGTGAGACGGTGTTGGTGGCTTCGGAATCGGTGTGGCGCATGATTGGTGGGCGACTAGCTAGTCTGGTGGTTTCGAGGCTCGTCCTCGCGGGGCTCCTGTGCTACCGATCGTACGGGGCTGTGGATGGGGTTTCGAGAGAAATCCATCTCGATTAGTCCGACACCGGCGCGGTGCCGCCTCCGGGTGGCATCCTTCCTTCCTGAAGGTCGTCGGGGCTACCCTTCCCTTCCCTCCGTGTCGGGGGAAACCCTAGGACCGGTGCCTGGTCCGGGCAGCAGCGTGGCGTCCCTTCTTGAAGGTGCTGCTTGGTACTCGTCGATTTGGTGATAGGCGCGTGGTGGTACTCTGTTGGAGAGGGCGCAGCGATTGCGGGTCACCTTCGTTTAGTCGATCCACCTATGTCTCCTTTTTGTTTCTTCTTCTTTTCTTTAGGTGTATGTTTGTTGCCGCCCCAGCATTGCAAGTCTGTTGGTTGTATCGGGTGTTTGCTATATTTATATAGCAGGGTTACGACCTATTTCGTCTAAACATCATAAATCGATCGACAAAGTGGCATTGTTGCCGAATTAAAAGGCTCCTGCGGATGCTTTGCTTGCTTTCTCGTCAGGCTCCTCTGGCCCTGTCAAAGCCATAGCCATATACAACGACCAGAAGTAACAAGTGTTCCACGAGTACATACATACGACCATGCATGCATGGAGCTGCAGCTAGCGAGGCGGCTAGCTGGGCCACATTTTGACGTGATCCGTTCCGTTCGCTGCGTGGAAAGATCCGGTCGAGTTGAGCTTCGTCGCCGGCGGCGGCAGGCCGGTGCCGGTCAGCGCGTGCATGCCAGTAGGATTTCCGTCTGCGCGTCCTGGATCCAGCGCCGGCATGGACGAATGGATGAATAGATGGCCGGCGCCATCAGGGAACAAGTACAACCGAGGAACTCTGATGTTTCCTTCTGGCACGTGTTAAACGATGTTCTTTGGCTAGAATACGACTCAAAAGGAAACAGTTGTACAAATCGCCCGTTATTTTGACAACCGTCGTTTTCACATTGAGAAGAGTCGTTGTTGCGTGACACGCGCGTATCCGTTTCATTGGATTTGGATTGTGACCCTCGATCGAGCCGATGTATCGATCGTGTGTACATTTTTCTCTGCAAACTTCACAACAACTCATTAAACGTAGTACTGTTCTCTCACGTCTTCATTTCTCACCAGTGGTTGTCACGTCCCCAGTCGATATCACGATTGTGACAAATTCAATGTTGTCACCATATATCTCGTGGTAGTTTACCAAAAAAAAAAATTCGTGGTGCTTCCATCGCCTAACACGTCATCTAAGATTCACCTTTTTTTTTTAACATAGATTCACCATTTAAAGAGACCTAATTACCAAATTGTATGCACAGATCCTATAATACTACCTCTGTTACGAAATACTGTATAAGATGTTTTGGTTTTCTCGCTTTTATCAGATTCGTATGCATCTAGAGTCTAGACGCGTTTTATTGTGTATATCCACTCTTTTTTTGTCGGTACGTAGTCCACATTGTAATATCTAAAACATCTTCTCCTTACGAACAGAGTGAGTACATCTTAAGTTATTATGTTCACAACATAATTATATAGGCTTGAACCGCCGGCCTCGTCGAAAACTATCAAGACCCAAAAAGTTCATCCACTACTCCCTCTGTTCCTAAATATAAATATAAGATGTCTTAGCCATTTCACATGTTGACTAGATGAGTACTGAAATGAGTGAACATACGCACTAAAAATTGTCTAGGTACATGTATATACATGTGAATCAAACATCTTATAGTATTTAGAAATGGAGGGAGTATTTATTTAAAAATATATCCACACAAAAATCATAGCGGCTAAATTTTTTACTTACCATGATAGACTCATCACCGGAACTAGTAATTCGAAAAATGTCCCGACCTCACAAAGAGTGGAGTTATTTTGCAAAATATCTTTGAGAATCACTTCGAATAAAAAACAATGGAGCGGTTTATATCCTCGAGACTTATCTTCGAGTATGAGAAGGGAGTGCCTGATCCGGGAGAACCTTGTGCCGTTACAAAGCTATTGGATTAGCCAAGAGTGGATATTGGAATTGTTCGGAAGCACTGGGTGCTCTGATACTTCCGGACTAATCGAAGGTTCCGGGCTACACAGATCGTCTCAAGATCTACCACTAGCTAAAAATCTCATACATTGTTTGATGAGGTCATGGAGAAAAAAAGGCTCAATTGCAGTGACCATTGTGTAATTTGTTAGCCACGACCTTTCCAACACAGAGTAAAACAACCCCCCTCACGTCGTTTTTCTCCTCCATGTTGGTTATGTCAATCTTCTCATATTCGTCCCCTAGTTTATTTCTACCATTGACTAACTTGTCATTCTTGCTCAGTGGAATAACATTTCCATATAGGATTGTTTAGTTAGTTGCATTTCAGACAATTCTCTGTATTTATATGCACTTCCCTAAAATGGACGAATTTGTTAAAAATTTAGTTGCCTACTGACCCCCCCCCCCCCCCCCCCCCCCTTATTGATTTTGTAGCAATTGAGGTGACACGACCACTTCATCGTTGATTTTATACTTACCAATAAGGACAGGAAAGAGTGCAAAGTAACATGAGGGCTATCAAAAGAAGCACTTTCACGACAATGGCAAGCCACGTCAAGTAGGACAGAGAGGCAAGGCTTTTTGTGGACAATGAGTACTCCTCGACGAATATATCGACTACGTTCATATGTAAAATCATACTCGAAACATTCCCGAGTTGCGTCCGTCGCAAATACCTCGGATGCTGCATGCATAGTGCAAAGGTAAGACCCGCCGAACTTTCGAGCTGGGCTAAGGACCGTTCCAGCAACGCCAATCCTTATACTTTCCGTGTCAGCAGACATGATGAAAAATCCCGACGGACGCGTTGGGTAAAATTCAAAATTATACTGCAGATCGACTCAGTAAGACCTCCGTGGCCTAGTCGAATCTGACCAGTTTGTTCCAGATTCGAGTCCGGGGACTCGAGTTTGATTGAAAGCTAGTAAGGTGTTACCCAAATGTGTAGTTAACCAGTCCCGATCCGTCGAGTGAACTGGGCCTGCTAAGCTATTATCCCTTGATCATCATAAGCAAAAACCACAGTCGATGAAATACTCGACATAGCCAACATGTGCTATTCATACAGAATTCCAATTATAATATACATAATGCTAAGCATATGACGTGCACTTACGAACGAGTCCATCCCGATTATTCGAGTCAGACAAGTACTCGGGGGTTACTGACAAGGATATACATCTCGGGTACCCTACCGTGAGGGTACCTGGTGCACGTGATGACTAAAAGCCCAAATAGCGAAGATACGACTCGAAGCCCAAGACGAGAGGCCCAACAAGATGGAGTACCTTCCAAGTTTAGACATAGACATAGTCGGTTTATACTTTTCTTATGTGTAAACTAGGTCGGTTACAAACTCCCGAGACCCAGCCTATTTAAAGGCTGGGAGGGGTGCCGATCTAGGACCAAGCCATACTCGAACCACCAAAACTCTTGCGAGATCGTCATCTCGCGGGAGCCACCTTGTAATCTCATAATCTCCAGCGATCAATAACAGACAAGCATGAAGTAGGGTCTTTACCTCCACCCGAGGGGCTTGAACCTGGGTAAATCTTTGCCTCTGCTTATCAGCCGACGAAACTACCAGTACTACCACGTTCTCTCACCATAATCTCAAACCTAGGTCCTTAACCATGGGATTTGATGAGGGTACACCTCGTCAACCACCTTGAGGATGGTCTTGAGTAAGAGAAACACAATAACAACAAGATTCAAGGTGACCTCGAATGAGAATACCAGGTCGGATGAGTTTCTTGATATTTTCCAAGGTTTCAATATCAAGATAAGAGATTGTGGTTGCTTATAAGAAACTTAAGACAAATTTCGGTAACTATATGCCTACGTAAGACACCATGATTGAGAGACTCGAAAGGGTAGATTTAGTTGTACACATTACATTAATGCATCCAAAAGCGGTCGGGGGGGATTAAAACTTTTTTGACTAATTCCTAGAGTGACTGGTCGAATGACTCGTTCAGAATTTAGACCGTCTTGTCGGGTGTTAAATTTTTTTACATGACATTCACTGTTTTTTTATGCTTTAATCACAATTCAACATAATGACAAGTTTATAATCCAAACGATGTATAAATCACAATCATACAATCTAATTAACATACATTAGGATCATACATCATCAAGTCATCATTTCAGAGACATCTTAAGAACAATGAGTAGAGATTTCTGGCACTAGAGCTCCAGTTCTCCCTCTATTAGAATAAATCGGTTTTTTGTAAGTTTCAAAAAACTCTAAAAAAAATCTTGCATGTTTTCAACTATTTGTCTCACAAACATGCAAAATCTCGATTTGAAATACTTCATATTGTGACCTACACAAAAGTGACAAATGTGTGGATCTAGATGTACACACTTTCAAATCTCCAAAATATACAAGATTTTGTCATTTTTGTGTAGCTAAGAATGTAAAGTATTTCAAATCGAGTTTTTTCACGTTTGTGGAATGCATTATTAACAACATGCAAGATTTTTCAGACTTTTTCAAACTTATGAATACAATTTTTTGAATATGCTTTTAATAGAGGGAGCACTAGAACTCAAGAGCCAAAATGACTTTCCGAAGAACAATATTGTAAATTGAATGTCCAAACTACATTGTGACACCAAAAGTGGAAGTGTGAAATAATACAAACTTTACAAGTTGATACCGGAAAGAAAGAAATAGATTACAGAATATGTACATATATCAAAGAAAATAAAAGAAGATTGCATAGGAATAAAAATGAAAACTCTAATCTAAGCGAGGATCTTGATCTTCTAGTTTCCTTCTTATCCATTCAAGCAGCACAAGGAACACAAGCAAAAGAGATGAAAGAGAGTATATGTAGGAGAGGGATTTCTCTCAGATTTGCATAGGAGTGATATGCAAGTTCATTATAAACAATTTGGAAACCACTTATTCGTATATGTTCTTATCCATTGTCTAAGCCACACACTTGTATGTGATTGAATATATCCATATCTTTCAGATACAGACCCCCTCTTCATAGTACGGATCTCGTTACGACTCAAATAAATCAAATCGCCGGGCACCGTCTCTTTTATATTTTCGATTTTAGGGGCATTGAACCATCTTGTGCCATCTTCGAATACGCCTATGATGCTCAAGCACATATGTTTGTCGATTAATCATGTTGCTATTAACAGTAAAATAATCGAGGGATGGAAATGCCCTTTCACCAGCCGTTGGTCGCTCGCCACATGTTCATGTCACGGTACACATGGAGAGGCTTGCGCTAGGGACGTTGCTGATGGTGTATGACACGTCGAGGCTCGCCATTGACCGTGGCGCCACAACGCACCTCTGGCGAAGAGGCTCGAAGTTGGGGAGACCACGGGTCGCGTTGCCCGGAGCTGTAAGGTCCAATAATGGTGGTTCTTAGGGATAGGTTGCTACGTACTTCGCTTGCCGGGGAGACCATATGTCAACGGAGGTCCATTGGATCTTCGTGGGACCTTGCCTTCTATACCGTCGTCAGAAAAGAAACCGCGACCTACCTTGCTCGAAGGCGGCAACGACCGAGTCTCCCAAGGAGATCCTGGAGGTGCACTCCATGGGATGCATGGAGACATTGGAGGTGGAACGGGGAGGGATCGGCGGAGCCCAGAGACAACATTTCGTTGATCCATAACGGGCTCGGCTCAGTCCGATAGAGTCGTTGACCAGCTCATCTAAAAGAGAGATTTCTACCGACAAATCTAGCCCACAAATTTTATCTTATCAAAGTTTGCTCGAGAAACCCTTTTTTTAAATCAAATTTGGAACATATTTTTTTAAATACCATCAATCGCAATGAACTTGTGCCTATTTCCTCAATTGCAAATCAACTTCAGCATTAAGTGTCAAATAGCCTAAGTGCAAAAGAAAAGAGAGTGTGTCAAATAGCCCTCCAGGGTTAATGTAAAGAAGGGGTTCGAGATCACGATACAAAGGGTTGAAACCAAACCCCTCCTCCAAAAACTCTGTACTACAACAGGTACATTCAACCCGGAGCATCTAAAAAGGCTCGCTGGAGAGTCGAGAGTTTGAGACCCACAGATTAAATCCAGCTCGGGTGGGTTTTCAGTTCAATTCAGGAACGGAGACAGAGCATTTCCACGATGATCTCATCATCCCTGTCCGCTGTCGAGGCAAGATTCGCCCGGTGAAATTTGAAATTTGGAACCCCGTCCTACTCCCGCAGTTTCACACTGACACGTAGCATTTGCCCCTCCGGTCCCGGTGAAAATTTTCGCCGTCGCCTCGCTACAGCCACATGTTGAGAGCTGGTCTACCTGACCCGCTCTCGCTGTAGCTCGCTGGTCCTCTTCTGTCTCTCACTCAGTGCTGTCCCATTACCGTTCACCTGCTGCCCACCTCCATTTCAAAAAAACAAAACGCAGCCAGATCTAGGGGCAGCCCGGTCTTTTCCACCCTAGTAAAACCTAGTCGAATCTTTCGGTCCTCTGAAACGCGGTGAAAAGATGGAAAAATATGTACTCCGCACAGAGAGAGAGAGGAAAAACAAACAAACTTGGCCGCACACGCCACCCGTCACATCCGTCGCTGTCCGGCGGGGCCACGCGGGGCGGGCCCACGGGACAGTGACAAGAGAGGTAAAGCAAGCAGGTGAGCAGTACTAGTAGGAGCGAGTGACCCCCCGACGCAGTCCAGTCCAGGCAGCGGGCCCCGCGGATTTGACCGGTCAAAAGGTGTGGCCACCCCAAACCCCAATAGATCCATCGATCCCGAGCCCCCAGGCGCCACCCACGCGACGGGACCGAGTCCCACGACACGGACAGGCGGGGCCAGGGCAGCGTGGAGGCCCACCTGTCAGCGGGCGGGGACGGGGGTAGAGCGTTTTTGTGGTGGTGCTGGTGGGTTGCTTTGACTGGCCTCGGCAGCAGGCGGGGCAGGCACAAATCATTTCGGCGTCCGCCTTGGCATTGGCATGGTGGTAGAGCAGAGTACTAGGAGGGAGGAGTACTATCGCGTTGCGTCCCGACAACCAAAAAGGAGGGAGCTACAGGGGAAAGGAGAGGAGGCTGCCGGGGGAGAGAGGGAGAGAGGCCATACATACAGATACAGGGCGAAGGAGCGGGGTAGCGAAATCTCTTGTCACAGGGGAGAATCGAATCGAGGGATCTCTGCCGAGGAGGAGGAGGTATGGATCGATAATTAGGCGTCTGCTCCCGTTCTCCGATTTGGACTTGGTTTTTTGGTTAGGTTCTTCTTCCTTGGGTCAGTCAGCGTCTGTCTTCGAGGACGCGTTCTCTGTCCGTGTTCTCTTAAGTCCGCGCAGGCAGCGCGTGGCGTGTTCGTCTTGCTTCTGGCGGCGACGGCTCCCGTGACCATCTGTAGATTATCCCTCGAGGATCTGTGTTATTCCTGGCGGATTTACGAGGCCATTTTTCGCGTTCCCTGGCAGATTTTGAGCGAGGATTTTTTCCGGATTAGCTAGACTTCTCTGAGGCGTTCGGGGTGTTCTCGCGAGATTCGTCGGCCTTTGCTTGTGGATTTGTATCGGTGTTCAGTCCGCGAGGAGCATTCGTAGGGTACTAAAGTATTTCTGGTATTTATGGCTACTTAGATCATTTATGCCGTCAAATCGTACCCAGTACTGCTTTGCTTGCTTGTGGCCGTTCTGTTTGGTTGCGAGAGAGGCTGGCTGGTGCTTGCCAATGAATATGGCCTCCTAAGTCCTAACAGATGCAGAAGGGAGAAGATGCCCCGACTAGGATATGTTTGTTAATTTCCTGCGACCGCATTCCTCTGCTTAATGGTGTAGCACTTGCCGTGTTCTTTAGCCGCAGTTCTGAAGAGTAAAACTGCTTACCTGAAGAACATGGTTGCTGCGCGCAGACCCTAATAGTTATGCTATTTAGGCACAGTTGGCTTTTTCACCAGTGTGAATTCATCCTAAATTCTGTTATTGCCCCATGTGAATTCACCTAGTACTATCGCGTTGCGTCCCGACAACCAAAAAGGAGAGAGCTACCGGGGAAAGGAGAGGAGGCTGCCGGTTGGGGGAGAGAGGCCATACATAGATACAGGGCGAAGGAGCGGGGTAGCGAAATCGAATCGAGGGATCTCTGCCGAGGAGGAGGAGGTATGGATCGATAATCAGACGTCTGCTTACCTGAAGAACATGGTTGCTGCGCGCAGACCCTAATAGTTATGCTATTTAGGCACAGTTGGCTTTTTCACCAGTGTGAATTCATCCTAAATTCTGTTATTGCCCCATGTGAATTCACCTAGTACTATCGCGTTGCGTCCCGACAACCAAAAAGGAGAGAGCTACCGGGGAAAGGAGAGGAGGCTGCCGGTTGGGGGAGAGAGGCCATACATAGATACAGGGCGAAGGAGCGGGTAGCGAAATCGAATCGAGGGATCTCTGCCGAGGAGGAGGAGGTATGGATCGATAATCAGGCGTCTGCTTACCTGAAGAACATGGTTGCTGCGCGCAGACCCTAATAGTTATGCTATTTAGGCACAGTTGGCTTTTTCACCAGTGTGAATTCATCCTAAATTCTGTTATTGCCCCATGTGAATTCACCTAGTACTATCGCGTTGCGTCCCGACAACCAAAAAGGAGAGAGCTACCGGGGAAAGGAGAGGAGGCTGCCGGTTGGGGGAGAGAGGCCATACATAGATACAGGGCGAAGGAGCGGGGTAGCGAAATCGAATCGAGGAATCTCTGCCGAGGAGGAGGAGGTATGGATCGATAATCAGGCGTCTGCTCTCGTTTCTCTGATTTGGATTTGTTGTTTGGTTAGGTTCTCCTTCCTTGGGTCAGTCAGCGTCTGTTTTCCGAAGACGCGTGCGTTCTCCATCCGTGTTTTGAAGTCCGCGCAGCGCGTGGCGTGTGCGTCGTGCTCCTGGCGGCGATGGCTGTAGTCCTGTGACCATCCGTAGATTGTCCCCGAGGATCTGTGTTGTTCCTGGCGGATTTACGAGGACATTTTTCGAGGCTCCTGGCGGATTTGCGCGACGATTTCTGCCGGATTTAGCTAGACTTCTGTGAGATGTTCGGATGTTCTCGTGAGATTCGTCCGCCTTTTGCTGTTGATTTGTGTCGGTGTTTAGTCCGCGAGGAGCATTCGTAGGGTACTAAAGTATTTCTGGTATTTATGGCTACGTAGATCATTTATGCCGTCAAATCGTACTGGTTTGCTTGCTTCTGGCCTCTTTGTTTGGTTGCGAGAGAGGCTGGTGCTTGCGGCTTGCCAATCAATGGATGGCCTCCTAACAGATGCAGCGGGGAGGAGATGCCCCGACTACGATAGCTTTGTTACTTCCCTGCGACCGCATTCCTCGGCTTAATGCTGTAGCACTTGCCGTGTTCTTTAACCGCAGTTAGGCACTTAACTTTCTGAAGAGTAAAACTGCTTACCTGAAGAACATGGTTGCTGCGCGCAGACCCTAATATTTATGCTATTTAATGGCTTAATGGTGTAGCACTTGCGCGCGTTTTCACCAGTGTGAATTAGTTCTCTAATGTCTTCATCCTAGATGTTCTTATTCCCCCATGTGATTGATGTTCTTAATTGGACTTGCAGATACACCAAAAGATCCGCTGCTTCCTGTGATTTGATGCGCAGCTGACTCTGCGAGATGGCTTCAGTAGGCGTAGCTCCAGCTGGGCACAAGAGCAGCAGCGGCACCAGCATGGGTGTTGAGAAGCTGCCTGATCAGATGAATGATTTGAAGATAAGGGATGATAAGGTCAGATGAGCTTTACTTTGATGGGTCTAGTGCAATCTCTGATTTCTAGTAGTAACATACTCACCTGAATTACATATGCTATGCAGGAAGTGGAAGCTACTATTATTAATGGCAAGGGAACAGAGACTGGTCACATAATTGTCACAACTACTGGGGGCAAAAATGGTCAACCCAAGCAGGTGACTGCTGGATGTCACATTTGATTAGGATTAGAAGCTTTTTGTTCTTTTTTGTTTGTCTGCAACTCTGGATGCATGATTACATCATTAGAAGCCAACAACATAATTCTGGATTGCCAAATGTCCAGAACTCCTGCATTGTTGCTAATTTCTTCTAATGCTAGCTTTTTATTAGTTTATTGTGCTTGACAACCTGCGTGGCTTATTTTCATTATAATAATATGTTGTTCTTGGATGTACCTGCAGACCGTGAGCTACATGGCTGAGCGTATTGTTGGTCAAGGTTCATTTGGGATTGTGTTCCAGGTTAGTTGCAACAACTTCAGGCTGACTTATCATTTGTTAGGCAGCCAACTCCTTTCTTGCCCATTGTTTGTTTTTCTGTCTTAAGCCAACTCTGTACAAATTTTATTGTGACTACCTATATACTTGTGTGCAACTGTGCATACTTGGAAATTGTGTCTAATGTGACCTTTTTGCAGGCTAAATGTTTGGAGACAGGTGAAACTGTTGCTATAAAGAAGGTTCTTCAGGACAAGCGTTACAAGAACCGTGAGCTCCAGACTATGCGCCTTCTTGACCACCCAAATGTTGTGGCTCTGAAGCATTGTTTCTTTTCTACAACCGAGAAGGATGAACTGTATCTAAACTTGGTTCTGGAGTATGTGCCTGAGACTGTTCATCGTGTTGTCAAGCATTACAACAAGATGAACCAGCGCATGCCACTTATCTATGTGAAGCTCTATACATACCAGGTAATACTTCCTTTGTGGATAGTTTGCTTGATACACATATAATAGCCTGGTACTTTGTAGTATGTTCAGTTGCATAAGAAAGCAGAGCTGTTTTGAAATAGCCTTGGTTAGCTCCAAATCAAGTTAATTTTGCCTGCCATGAATTAATCCAATATTTATTGTTTTTGGCAGATATGTAGGGCACTGGCTTACATTCATGGCAGCATTGGAGTTTGCCACAGAGATATCAAGCCCCAAAATCTTCTGGTATGCTGAATAATTACTCTTCTGGTACCAAAAACCAATCAGACTTCTTCATCTGTTAATTAATTGCTTACTTTTAACTACAGGTAAACCCACATACTCACCAGCTCAAACTGTGCGACTTTGGGAGTGCAAAAGTTCTGGTAAGAATAAAATATTCAAGTAAACACATTTCTTATTTCACTTGCCACTTAAATACCTAATGTTATCTTCTCGCTAATTTATAGGTCAAGGGAGAACCGAACATATCGTACATTTGTTCCCGATACTATAGAGCCCCAGAGCTCATATTTGGTGCTACTGAGTACACTACAGCCATTGACATTTGGTCTGCTGGATGTGTTCTTGCTGAGCTTATGTTAGGGCAGGTAAGAAGCATACTTTCCTTCGTGCATCTTGACAGTAGCCCATCACAACTCAGCATTACACTTTTGAGTTTATACTGGCTTACAAGATCATTGTATTGGACAGCCTCTGTTTCCCGGTGAAAGTGGTGTGGATCAACTTGTGGAAATTATCAAGGTAGGTTCCACTTCTAGTGCTTTGCAATTACTTTCCTTTTGATTTTCTAGGGATAAAGTTCTTAACACAGAATTTGGTCGTTTGTTGCAGGTCCTTGGTACCCCTACAAGGGAAGAAATTAAATGCATGAACCCAAACTATACGGAGTTTAAGTTCCCACAGATTAAAGCACACCCATGGCACAAGGTGCAAACATATCTAGTGCTGTTTATATACTGGTAGGAATTGGTCTTTATCAGTTAAGGTACTAACTCATATGCATTCTTTAGGTATTCCATAAAAGGATGCCTCCTGAAGCTGTTGATCTGGTCTCTCGGCTCCTCCAATACTCGCCCAACCTAAGATGCACTGCTGTAAGTATATTATAGTGGACACTAAATGGTTGAAACACACAAAATACTACATTGATGCATTAGTCCTGCAATAATATTGCGAGCTACAGTATTTTACTAATAACTATATTTATTTATTTATTGTCAGGTTGAGGCACTTGTTCACCCCTTCTTTGATGAGCTTCGGGACCCGAATACCCGCCTTCCAAACAGTCGTTTCCTGCCTCCTCTTTTTAACTTCAAGCCCAACGGTAAATTTAGCAACAGTGTAATTCTTGCTCTGCTTACTAGCACATTTGTTAGCTAGATGTTGAGACCAGTACCTTACCTTTTATGTTTCTCTTCAGAACTGAAAGGAATCCCAAGCGATATTGTGGCGAAATTGATCCCGGAGCATGCGAGAAAGCAGTGCTCCCATGCAGGATTGTGAGAGCTTTTCTCATGACTCAGTGGAACTTCATCGACAAGTGCGCATTTCCCTTGGAATGTTGGTAGGGCAGCATGGTGATGAACTGATGGTTGAAGATGTGAAGTTCCGTTCTTGTATGACCACTCCTTTGTTGACTTGTGTAGCTGAGTAGTATGCTGCAATGCAAACTTGACAGTGTAACTGGTTCACCTTCCCTCCTACTAACCCCCCTTCGCCTGAGAATTGAGATTGCCATAGCTGATATGTAATATGTTCTAGAGCAGTATGAATGTATTTATGGTAGTTCATGGATCCTTGTGGATTTTCCTAGTTTCATTGATCGTCAGACTCTGCTACCTGGTTTTAGATTGTTATGCTACCTGTTGCTACAGTAGTACTTTGTACTTGTTGGCTCCTATAGAGTCGTGTTGTGCAATGTGAGACGATTTGTTTTTCACATGTCTGGTTAATATGCTCAGCTCTGAATTGTTGATCTCTGTTGAATGAAGCTGTAAGTTATGCAAGTCAGTTCATTCAAGCTCCATCTCTGTTGAATGAAGCTGTAAGTTATGCAACTCAGTTCGATCAAGCTTACAGGGTTATGCATGCTGTTGATTTGGTTGAAATATTGCAGCGGGAAATGCCTTGGCTGAATTGGCAGATTTGTGTGTACAAATAAGTTACTTGAAATAGCATGGGAAGTTTCCAAAAGTTCTCAAGGAAAAACGTGCAAAGTCTACGTATGTGCACGAGTTATTATCCATGGGATTATTGTAAGAAAAGAAAATCGATCTCGATTGTTGAACCGTAAGAAATTACGTTTAATTCAAATAGTCCTACTGTAGAATTTTTCAGAACATCACTTACGGTCTTAGAGCATCTCTAGCAGTAAACGCGAACCCGCAAAACAGTTTTGCAGGTCGTGCAACTCGCGTTTTTTGGCTCGAAACGCGGCGCGGCGGAGCAGAAACCGCAAAGCAGAACCGCAAAACAGAACCGCCGCGCCGCGTTCAGAAACTGCATATGCAAAACATGAATTAGGCATGAATGTCGTAGTATGCCAAATTGCTTACAAATTCGACATTAATATAGCAAATAATAAAGTTCCTTAATCTAAAGACGGCAATTAACATAGTTTTCCATCCGTGTGACCAAAAAAATTGCTTCCAAAACACCATCGGCATCATCGACTCAGGCCTGCCCCGTCCACTTCCTCGACCTCGTTGTCTTCTTCGCCCGTGCCACCATCGACGCCACCGTCGACCTCGTTGTAGCCGTAATTGCCGAGCGGAGGGTTGTCGATATCAACCGACCCAAGCATGTCCATGAAAACTTGCGTGCTACAAGAAGAACAAATTCAGCTTGCCGAGCGGATGGGTGCAGCGGCGCCGGGGACGGGCGCGGTGGATAGCTCAATTTTGAAGAATAAATTCATACCTTTCGGTCCCGTCGCCGGGGACGGGCGCATTGGACTTCGCGGCGGCGGCGGCGCTGGCCCTGATCTTCCTGCCCGCCTGCCTCTTCGGCTTCGCGGCGGCGGGAGTGCCCGCGGCAACCACGGCGGCGTTCGTAGCCGCAATCAAAACTTGGGCCGCGCCTGCGGTGCCCAATCTTCTCTGCTTCGGCGCCGCCAATGGAGCAGCGGTGGCGGCGGCGGTGCCGAGCTCTCCGCGGCCCGCTGGATCTGTCGATGGCGCCTCCCCGACGCGGACGGTCACCAGGGACGGGTCGGAGGCGCTCATGGCCGGTCCGGGGCAGGGCGCGCGGTGGCCGGAGTGGGGGAAGAGAAAGAGGTGGCGGCGGCGGCAGTTCAAGGGCTGAAGCTTCCCTCGCGCCAACGATACAAGGGGATGAGGTTCCGGCTGCGGGTCGGAGGTGGAAATCTAGTTTTCTCGGTTTCGAGGGCTAGATTCACGGGCCCTGCAAAATCTTTTACGGGTCGGGTAATTTTGTGGGTTCTGTTCTCCGCCTTTTTGCGGTTTTATTACGCATCGGGCGGTTATTATGCGGGTTTCCCCCTTTTGCGGGTTCTGCTAGAGATGCTCTTACGCCAACCTACAGGTGATTCAAGAAGAGGGTAGAGCACTAGAGCAGGAGAGGAGAGAACAGGGGAGAGAGGAGGCGACGAGGGAGATGCCGCTGGGCAAGTACTACTGCGATTACTGCGACAAGCAGTTCCAGGACACCGCCCCCGCCCGCAGGCGCCACGTCCAGGGCTCCCAGCACCAACGCGCCCGCGCCCTCTGGTACGACACCGTCCGCCGCCAAGGTTAACCTTCTCCCTTCTACTCCCAACTCATCGCCTGCGGCTCTGACGCATTTCCTCGAACACCTTGGCCGCCCTCGCTCTTCTCAACCCTAAACCTAACCCGTCTTCTTCGGCAGAATCCCTCGCCGGCGCATCTCCCCTCCTTCAGCCCGACGGCCCGGCCCTCGGCCAGGGCGTCTGCAACCACTTCGTCCGCACGGCACGTTCCTTACTGCTTCTTAATTTACACCATCTTTTGTTTAGTTACAGCATTCTGCACTGCATGTGGACATGTGGTTGTGCCAAGATGAACTCGATGTCAACTGTTAATAATCGGTGTTTTGCGGATTTCCCCCTCTGTGCACATTTGCAAGCAATCAGCGTTCCGTTGTGAATACTCCATTATTCAGTGCACGCTTGTTCAGTTAGCTGCTTGATGATGTTGCAGGGGACATGTAAGTTTGGGGATGCATGCAGGTACTTCCATCCGAAGCCACATGCTGTTAACCCAGCATTAGCTCCGTCTGGTGAGTTTGCTTTCATGTGCTATTCTGGTACCATGGGATTGAGGTGAATGCATTATGCATTATTGATATGTTTACAAGATGTATGGCCTGTAGGATGCAACTCATATCCTAGTAACTTGTTTCACAATGCTAAAACTTGACTTAAGTGAGTCAACTTTAGGTTCTCTGGTGGGTAACTACCTAGACTTCAGTTTGATCGGTACACTTTTCAAGATTCAAGAAGTACTTCTTTATTCACATACTTTTACCACAGAACAAATGGTGTATGCCAAAAATTTGTTGGGGTGTATTTTGACTTCTGTTAGTTCTCCCATGGAGTGTACATTGGTTATTAATTTATTATGCGAGTTGTGCTTGAATTGTTAGTTGCAACCCATAGCCACTTATTTTGACACGCTAAATAAATTCTAACTGTAGATTGAATTTAGTACTTGGATAGACCTGATGTTCTGAATTCCTTTTATTATTCAGGGCCTGTCCCTGGAGCAATGGTGCATCAGTCCAATTTTCTTGGAACTCAACCCAATTTAGTTGGATACCAGGCAGTTGACGGAAATTCTTTTTCAGGTGATCTGTTTGTTGCATGAAACTATTGCCAGACATAATACTCCAATGAAATTTCTAGCAGCCACTTGAAAACAAAATTATGATATGGAACAAGCTATCTGCTCAACATATTTTCCATTCAGTCAGCTGTCATGTCTGGATCAAACCCATGACATACAATCATTGAATTTAGTCCTTTGCATACTAGCAGGTCCATTTGCGTGCTTCTACCAATCACAAATTAGGTCCAGTTTTAGATGTTCGGAGGCAATCTAATTGCAAGCAGGTCTGTCTGGTTGTACCTCTGGGTGACTAATAATGGATGAAAACTGATTACTTGAGTAATTTCGTTCACTTAACAATCTGTCATCACCTTCCTCTAGCCATGGCAACTATCCTTGAGAGCTTTTGCCGAAATACTGAATTTTGATGCTTAGAAGTACAACTCTTGCCCTGGTAGCATAATAAGTGTTTCATCTTACTTGACCTCTTTAATAAGCTTCATGTTGATAATGTTACATTCACATTCACAGGGAGCATACTAGGTGGGCACACTTCCTGGGGCACCTTACCTCCATCCCTGCAACCTCCCCCAGAAGGTGGCTATCCTCCGCTTCCTTTTGTCGACTGGGGTTGAAGTGTCACCTCTCTGAAATGTGAACCATTTAGGATGTTCTATATTTGACTAGCCATAAAAATGCGCTGAAGAAAATTCAGTAGCAATGGGTGGTTGATTCATGTATACAAATGGAGTTTTATTGGTGGTGCAGTAGTTCTGATATGTTGAACATTTCTACTCGCCATTCAAGAAATTAACCGACGTTTGTTTAGACACAAAATACTTTATTTTCTGCAATGTAGACATGAAATACATCGGAAGACATGGCCAGCTATCTTCATTGAGACTGACCGGTGCTCTAGTTATTAATCTGAAATACATTGAAATATGTTGGCTATTTGGCTAACCAAACGAGATCAGATCGTCTGCATCCAAGCGGATTGGCGATTGGAAAGGGGCCAGCTCAAGCAAGCAACCAGCCACCGTTCTTCCACATCATCATCGCTGAACCAGCATCCCTGGTGCTTGACCGGACGGTTTGGAGAGAACATCACAGGCTGCTTCAGTTCCTCTGGCACCTCCCTCGCGCAGAGAATCCCCTCATCGATGCCACCAACAATGGCCTGCAGAAGGAGCAGGAGGGAAGCCAGCTCTTGATCGATGCTGGTTGCTCACTTTGAGTTGGAATGATGGTAGCAACAATTCTGAAGTAGCAGCTACATATAGTGAGGTGTACACTCAGCTGCTCCTTTTTCTTACTGGTTTTAGGTAAATTTGCATTTCTTGAGAGACACCTGTTGTGTGAGGAGGTTTTTTCTCTCCTTATTCTGTCTGGTCACAGAAAGGTTATGATCTGGGTTATGGTCGTTGGGTAGGTGAGCCCATTGGAGTGTGGTTGGTCATGACATTGTGGAAAACAGACTGCGAATTGCCTGATTCTTTTCACCGTGTCAAGTGTTTGTTCATCCAACATTTTCGTTGCGCTTTTAGGTGAACTTGTTTATCTCTATTTTTTCCTGCATTTGGTTGTGGCGTGTAGATATGTTGTTGTTGCCTAATCGAATTCCTCGTCCGTTCATTGGATTGGTACACTGCACTAGCTGATAGAGTATACATCTTGATAATGCTCTTCTGGTCGTACCAACTGCAGGTCTAAGACGACTAATTTTCCTTTCTAGAATGAATTGCACAAGAAAATGCCTGCAATATAAATTACATGCAGCTTAAAATGCTCTGCAAAATGCAAAAAGCAAACACGATACATAATCATATTCAAATGGATGGCAGAAGAATAAACTGGATGCACCGGCACAAACGTTATTAAGAAACACAAGGCTGTGAATATGTGACGGTTTAAACCCAACCATTCTCTTGATTTCTTTTCAAGATAAACAGTCGTTTATCCCATATCAAAGGTGATCTAGATTGCAACTCGTTCGCTAACAACTCCATAAACATTTTTGGAAATCGTGTGGAGATTCTACTTCTTAGCAGTCCCGCTTTGTGCCCAGTGGCGGACCAGTAACATCTCAGAAGGCTGGCCAAACTACAAATTTAAAGGTTTAATGCTAATTTCTGTTCAAATCGCCATGAAAATATACTTTTTTTTACAAAACCATGAAAATATACTTTGGTAAGGCAACAAGCATTCGGCAAGCCCGGCAAGTGCCCCGAGAGATGTTGGATCAGCGCATGCTTGTGCCAACATTCCCTTCGTTCTGGATCATCCTCAAGCAGCAAGTGCGAGATGCTTTGTCAGGCTTCCAAACAGTACTAGCAAGATCTTACCGTCCGATTTTATCCTGTGGCTTGCTTCCTGTCACACTGTTAAATCTAGAGCGCGTGCAGATCTGACGGCAAATAACCGAAGAATTCACTACTTACCATCCGGTAAAGCACCTTTTTTACGGAGCGCCGTCCGGCTTGCTTTGTTGATCATCAAACATCATTACATTGTTTGCAAGAGCTCGCAAAATAAGAGTAGGAGGGTCATCGCCCCAATTACATTAGGAATTAGAATTTTTTTTGCGAAAAGGACATTGCCATTAAAAGAAACACCGAACAGTACAAAACATTTCAACAAAAACGAAAATTACAATGAGATCCTTGAGATGCCCTTCGTTTTCAACCTTCAGATCATGTCGACGGCGCGCCGCCGCTGCCGCTCCTCTCAGAGCCGGCCTGACGTACACTAAGCTTTACAGCTCATGGGCTATGACATTGGCTTCCCTAGGATTCTTATCAAACCCACTTGCCATGATTTTGCAATCCTCAAAGATGGCCGAAGATGAAGTTGCCGAAAATCCTCCCTCCTTTAATCAGATTGCATAATTAACGTCCAATGATGTGAGCAAGAACCAGGCCTTCCCTTAGAGCATATGATTCGGCCACGGTGGAAGCCAGCATATGAATAATGGGTGTAAATAATACTCTAAAAATCACACTTTTACTCATATTGCTCTATGTTCGAATTAAATATAGATATACAAAAAAAATGGGTGTACGTTTGTACACCCATGTACTGATCGCGGATCCGACCATGAAGGCCTCCACAAGATCGATAGTGTGACATGCTGCAACGATACATGATCCTCTACTATCTATTATAATCACCCCTACACCTCCATGATTATAATCAGCATTGAAAGCGCCATAAACATTTATTTTACCTCATTTTCTAGTGGACACTTCCATCCTTCTCGACGAATCACAGGTGATTTCTTTCTCGCCCCTCAGAGATTGTACCTGAATGAGCACAAGACTGAACTCTCTCACCATGAACAAATCTGTCGCCTCTCCCACCATATAACCTAAGCACCTGTGTCTGTGGGCACCAATTATGCTACCCCGAGATCAGTAAACAGACTCGGACGGTCATTGGAAATAATCAGCTGTTGCAGCCCCACCGAGCCACACCTGTCCGCTCTAGCCCAAGATGATGCCATAGTGCCATACCTCTTTGGCTCTTTAGCTCTTTTACAAGTGTGAGTATGCCAAATATCTTCACAAGCTTCATTGCATATCGGACACCCACTTAGTTCACTAATATGACGATTCGTCAATACACAAAGACATGGAATAATTCCCTGTAGAGCCCTCCACCAATCTTTATTTTTGCTGGAATGTCTAATTTCCATAGTTTCTCCCACATAGGTACATTTGATCCTTCTTCTTCAGATGTTCTTAGTTTTGTCCAAAGTGACGATCCCATTGCAGGTGGTAGGCAGAACTTATCGAAAAAAATCCCTGCTTTGGTAGAGTGCCAGGGCCGGCCCTGACATATCAGGGCCGGGGTGCAAGCCCAAAAAATGGGCCCCCTGCCAAGTACCACTGCCGGCGATCCTCTTGCCGGCTTGCCGCTGACCATCGGGCACCGCCTCCTCGCCGGCCTCCCTCTGCCTGTCACTACAGCATATCCGCTATTTTCCTTGTGGCTTGCGTTTGTTGTCTCTCTCAATACTATGGGGATTGCGGGAATGAGGAAGGAGAAGTAGAGAACAAACTGAACCCAATCGGATGAACAAGAACATACTAATCTAAGGGGATATATATGAGGGCATTGTACTAACCGTTGCAAATGGACGAGGAATTTCTTGGCAATCAACAAATCAGGATCGCCTTCTCCATTAATAATTTCCTCAATTTAGCTAGAAATCTCGACCGAAAGCGACGCTCCATCGTGAGCAGTGAATGGGGGATCGGGAAGGAGTCAAGGAGAAAGACTAGGAGAGACAGCGAGCGAGAATTCGATGCGACGAGGTAGGCGGCGACATGGACGGTAGACTGGAATCACTGCTACGTGCGGCTGTAGTCAACCTTGATTGCGTTTCCTACGTCTCAACTGATGGCAATTACGGTGGGCTGAATAGCTGATTTCTCCGGGGTTTTTTTTCCAAGTGAAGGCCTGGCTGTACGTAAGTAATGGGGGCCCTGGCAATCGGAGGGCCCTACCTGCTCAGGGCCGGCCCTGTAGAGTGCAATGCCATAAAATTATCTGTACCTTGCGGTGCCATGGAAATTTGGAGAATCCGGTCTACATCAACCGGTCAACATAAGCTCTCTGATCATAGTCTCATCCCAGCTCCCGGTCACCGAATCATTAACTCACAAACTTTAGTAGCAAGGATATTACCAAATGTAGTAACCTTTTGTTCATGACTTGAAGGATCTGTGTTCCATCACCTACTCCCCATATATGACCGCTTTTAAAACATCTGCCACTGCCAACACACTCCGCCAGGTGAAAGAACTTCCACTTTTTGAGTTGCATTAAGAAGGTCTCCATTGGGATAATATCTAGCTCTCATGACACGGGCACACAACGAATATGGTTCCGACAATAATCGATAGCATTGTTTAGCTAACAGTGCTAAGTTGAAGATACAAATCCCCGTAAAGGCTGCAGATACGAAAATAACGAAACTCCATACCACCTCTTTGCTCCGGAACACATAATTTCCACCAAGCATGCCAACGAATCTTCTTATGGTCTGCATCGTCAGACGTCACCCCACCAATATTGTGCAAAAACATCCGTCATTCCTTTACAAATGTGTTTTGAAATTTTGATTAGTGTCCTTGCGACAACCTGTATAGCTTGTGCAATATCCTTAAGAAGGGACTCCTTTCCGGCTTTCCCCCATTGAAAGCATCTTTTCTTTCCACCCAGGAATTATCTTCTGAAATCCGGTAAAGCATCTTTAGTTTTCTTTTTTTTGCGAAACACAGTACAACGCAGACGCTCATATACACGCGCACATACTCACCCCTATGAACCCACACACGCACACCCTACCCCTATGAGCACCTCCGAGAGACTGAGTCGGCGGGTTGAGTCTTGAGATTGACGAAGTCACCACGGGCGCCTCGCTGTCGACGGGAACGTCGCCTCCAACTGAAGAATATTCCGCCTTAAATGAGAAACACCAGCGTCAAACCTGGGGTTTGAACTCTGGTGTGGGCTGGGGTACAACCATCCACCTAACCATCTTGCTACATGCAAGTTCTCAGCATCTTTAGTTTTCCTTACTTTCGCCTTTATGTTTCCCTCTTTTTATATGAGTTGTAAGGATATAAAGCCATTGATATCCAGCTCTTCGGCTCATCTTCTCTTCATCCTCCTCGTCAGGCATCGCTCTCCGTTCGCCTCTAGCCTCTCCCTGCTGCAAGGCCCTGGTCTGCGACGTCTCCAACGACGAGACCCTGTGGACTCCCACGATGGAGTCTATGTTACGTACGTCGTCAGCATCATCAGCGCGCCATTAGGGGATCACTTCGTCATTGCAGAGCTCCTGATGCACACCACCTTCACCGACAACAACCAGGGCTCGACGTGCACCCCGCCGATACTGGTCGAACAACGATCGCTGGATCACGATGGTTCACGCACCTGCAGCTCACGTGGCACAAAATATTAAATTAATCTAATTAGGTCCTGGGAAAACTAAACATTATTAATCTATATTAAATTATTAATTATTTGAAATTATTTTTCGTACTACGGTATTAATGACTATAAATTCTATTATTTATTGCACTATTGACCATATAGAAATGTTTTTTTTTGTAATGTTCATTTTATACAATTGTAATGAATATCTTCAAACAAACTCCTTCCTTGGAACATGAAGGGTGAGCATTGGGGCAAGTTTTGTGTTGGTTTCTGCTGGAGCAAAGAGCGGCGTGCAGATGCTGGATATATATGTGCAATAAACTGAACAATGTTGGATTATTAGGCATAATTTTCATGATTAATTCCAGAATATAAATCATGATCACAAGAGCTACTAACATGTTAATCTCGAAAATACTAGACGTATTAATTAACATGAACAGCAGCAAGACATCTATGAACACAGCCATCGGAACGTGACGAACGTACCGAACAATTGTAGATGAAGTAGCCGTTGGAGCAGCAACGGCAGTAGCTTGAGCGGCGACAGGAGCATCTCGAAGAAGACGACGTTGGAGACGAGTCGCCCGCGGACCCGGAGATCGTCCAGGAAGTCGAGCCGTGATGAAGAACTTGAAAGCAGTCGCGCGGGGCGCTTCCCAAAAACCTTATTCGCCCTCTCCCGTACAGGATCACAAGGACAAGTGGTTCCGGAGACCTGCTGTCCCGTTCACCGGTGCACGCCGGCGCACGGGATGGAGTAGACTACGGTGGCGGCGCAAGGCACGAGATTGGCAAAACCTAGATTGGTTCGGTGTGTGACGGCGCACGCAGTGCAAGGCAATATATAGTGCGGCTCGGGAAACCCTAACAGGTACAACGTGGGCCAACCACGTCGCACACGTACGAGTTGGATAGCAGCCCACGATCCGGGAGCTACCCGAACTGGCAAAACTATACGCGTACGCAAAAACTCGTTTTTCCCGAACAGCAAAAATATAGGCACCGGCTCGGCTCATTCCCGCAACCCGCGGCGTGTCGTGACGAGACGGACGTACGGCGGCGGAGGAGGAGGAGGAGTGCACACGAGAGAGCCTTCTGTTCTCAACTAGCACACCAAGTGGTACAACACTCCACCTTATAAGGTGGTGTTTGTCTCCTCCAACTAGCAATGTGGGACTAAACTTTAGCACCACATTGCACCTCCAAAATTCTGCCATGCACAAGGGCCACACATGGGCCAATTTGAGATTTTTCAGAATTGCTTATTTGGGCTCCCCACTAATGGGCCCAAATTTTAACAATCCCCCACCAGATCTCAAATTCCCATTTAGAGATTTTGCCAAACCTCGTTTCTTGTTTATATACCAGTGTTTCAGCAGAGACTGTTAAGTTGAACTTCCGCCTAGAGGTTCAAGCTACATCTACCAGCAACTTGAACAATGGACGAACCTTGAATTGCAAGTTTGGTGCCAATAGACTTCACTCAAAGTCATAACCAGTACGTGGCTGCCAGTAGCCTACCCCGCGGGTGGAGCATATGCGTCATACTCCCTGGTCTCTTCATGAGCTTACTAGAGATCACCCAAATCTCATAGACTGCGACGTTTAACAGTCGGACTCATATAGGTGTGTTCTTTCAAGGTCGCTCTGTAGGATAGCACATTTACTACGAATAGCCAACAAAACACATTAAGGCATATTGCCAACCTGCCTTACAGAATGTGAGAGTTATGCATCTTTCCACGGAGAGGGTTATAAAATAACTCTCCTCTGTTAAACCACTAGCTTGTTCTTCCCAGGTCCTAATTCACGGGATCTCCGATCACATAGGTTGGGTTACCACTATGGTGTAACGCTCACGGGTCTCAACCCCATTTCCCTCGATGCACTATCTATCACATTACGTGATAGTCCCTTCGTAAAGGGATCTGCCTGGTTTTTGTCTGTTTGAATATAACTAATAGTTATTACTCCGGAGTTTCTCATTTTCCTGACAGACTTCAAACGTCTTTTGACGTGTCTTGATGACTTCGCGTTATCCTTAGCACTGTTCACTTTCATGATAACCGTTTGGTTGTCACAGTTCATAAGGATGGCCGGTAATGGTTTCTCAACCACCGGCAAGTCCATCAAGAGCTCACGCAGCCATTCTGCCTCAACAGAAGTTGTATCTAAAGCAGCAAGTTCTGCTTCCATGGTTGACCTCGTCAAAATGGTCTGTTTGCAAGACCTCCATGACACTACGTGTCGCAACAGTGGAACATGGGGTTCCCCTAGTACTGCCAAAGTGGGTCCACCCCATGTGGGCCCAAGTTGAAGATGGACAAGACCAAGACTCAAGTCAAGCTGGCGGGTTCACCGTCAAGACACGCAAGGCCTGCATCGACTAAGGGCTCCGGTCCTGGGGACCTTCCGGGTCCCCGAATCAAGCAAGAAGGCCAGGAAGGACCCGAGAGCCCGAGTTCCCGGCAGGAGGCCAGGCTCCCTCCGGGTACCTCCTACGTCCTGTGGATAAGCACTCCACCTCACACGGAAGACTTGGGAAGCAAGGCGAAGGCAGCGCGGGGGAAGCACGCCCCGTGGTGGTGTCAGCTCCTGTCCACCCCAAGGCGGACGCTCCCACCTAACCCAAGGGAGACGCTAGGCTGAGGAGAGGCCACGTCTCCCCCTAAACTAGATGAGGAGGGTCCTTCACCCCGAAGGTCCCTCACGCCCCTCACGTGACCCTGTGGCAACCCCTTAGCCTATAAAAGGAGGACCAAGGCACGGAGGAGGGGGAGGTCGAACCAAGGACGAACACAAGCTAGAACCAGAGCAAGACTAGACTAGGGCTGCGAAGGTAGAGAGGAAGGTGATCTCCTCCGGGTCAGGATCTGTCCTTCTTCTACCTGGCCAAAACCCTTCCGGGTACCCTGCCGGGAGGTTCCATTGTAAGCCACACTATGAAGAACTCATCAATCCAGACATGCAGGAGTAGGGCTTTTAGCCTCCGGGCGGCCTGAACCTGGGTAGCTCCTTGTGTCCCTTTGGTTGCATGCTTTGATCGTGGAGAGGAGAGCTTGATCTAGACTCCGCCCAAGAAGACGATTCTCAGCCTCCTTCGCGCCCCGTGCCGAACCTAAAAGGGGGTATCCTATACTCCCGGTGTCCGTGCAACGAGACACGACATCTGGCGCGCCAGGTAGGGGGCGCAAGTGCTGGATTCATCTTCATCAAGTTCATCGGCAAGTTCTTCGTCAAGCATGCCTCCAAGGAAGAAGGGAGATCCTGCGGCGTCCAAGCCGGTCTCTCCCTCACGCACCCAAGCTTCAGCTGAACGTCGTGCTGCTGGCGCACGGCGGAGCGCCTCTCCGTCCCCGCCTCCCATGGAGAGGGTGGCGCCGGACGAAGTGGACGGTCGCGACAAGGACAACGGCCCTGGCGGAGCGGCGGCTCCAAAGGGCGCCACCATGCCTCCTCCTCGCTCAGGGGAGAAGAGCGTCTGCAACGGCACCGGCAAGGAGCCCACCGCTGGAGGAGGGAACCACGGCGTTCGCCCCAGCGGGGATCCACGAGCATCCAAGAGCAAGACCTCCGCGCACTCGCCTTCGGACGTGCAAGCTCGCCATGATGCTCTAGTCGCTGCCAAGGCCCTGATGCAGTTCCCTCCAAGCAGCGGCGACCCCAAGGTCTACCAAGAATGGAGGACTCGCGTCGAGAGGCTCCTCGACTTCGCCGATGGTGGTCCGTGGGTCGAACCCACTCAAGCTCCCACCGTCGACAACCCCGGAGCAGCACAAGACAAAACACGTGATCCGCGAGGCCAGCCTCGTGGTGAACGTCAAGCCAAGACGGCGCCTCCTCGCACCGCGCCACCGATGGCTGATCGGCTAAACCGCGATCACGGCGAGGCCATCTCCATCGGGTCGTCTACCTCGCGCAACCCAGATCTTCGTGACGAGCTCAACAGCCGTCAGAACGAGGATATGCGCACCCGCATCGAGCGTCGCCGAGAACGTCACCGCCGGGAAGATCGGGGCATCGACCTCGCCGAAGGCTGCCTCGCCCTCGCTCCCGAGTTCCGCCACTTCAACTGGCCCAAGAAATTCAAGATCGACGTTCTCCGCTACGACGGCACCACGAACCCCCGGGACTTTCTGCAGATCTACTCTCTTGCTGCGATGGTTGCCGGGGCCGACGAGGTCATGATGGCCAACTGGTTCCCGTTGGCCCTGAAGGGAGATGCCCAGACTTGGCTTCTCAACCTTCCCAAGTGCTCCATCCGTTCCTGGCGGGCACTGAAGGAGCAGTTTCTGGGGGCTTTCCAAGGCGGGTACGAGCGCCCGGGGGCTCCCAGTGATCTCCACGACTTCAAGCAGTTGCCGGGTGAAACTCTCCGCAAGTTCATCCAGCGCTTCACCCAGAAGATGAACACCATCCCGTGCATCAAGGAGGAGTTGGTGATCCAGTCCTTCCACGCCAACGTCCGCAACCCCAAGATGCGCGAGAAGCTGAGCATCCATCGCGTCGAGTCTGCTCGTAAGCTCTGGGAGCTTGCAGACCGGTGCGCTCGAGCTGAAGAAGGAGCCAAGTTCCCCGGGGAGGATGAACCCGAGGACAAGGCCGCTCCAGCAAGAACAAGAAGCGGGACCCTGGACCCGACAAGCGGATCTTCGTCACCGAGCCTCTTCCGAAGAAGACCAAGCCCGCGCCGACTTCCGAGGAAGAAGGTGAAGGTGATCCCTGGTGCCACATCCATCCAGAAGGCAACCACTTGCTCAAGGACTGCCGCATGCTCAAGAACCTCGCCGTCCGGGAGCAACGCCGAGCTGATGGGGTCAGTCAAGACGGTTGCTACAACTGCGGCACTGCCGGGCACATCGCTCGTGACTGTCCCACGGGTCGCCAAGGCGGAGGCGGCCGTGGATGGTACCGAGGCGGTGGCCGCGGGGGCCGTGGAGGAGGACGCGGCGGTCAAGGTGGTCGCGGGTACAACACTCCGGAGGCCGCCCACGTCGGCAACGGGGAAGCTCCGGCTCCCCAAGGAGGCAACGGCGGCAAGTATCAAGAAGTCACGGGAGTTGTCGGGTGCATCCACGGAGGGTCTTCTCTGCCTCCCTCCAACGGCGCCTGCAAGAGACTTGTCCGGGAGCTGAACGCGGTTGCTTCTGCTCCGTCCAAGCCCCTGGACTGGTCTAGCCAAGTCATCACCTTCGACCCAGAAGACCACCCTGCAAACACTGCCGGGGTCGGGACCCTGCCGCTGATCGTGTCGCCCGTCATCCACAACTACAAGGTCACCAAGATGCTGGTCGACGGAGGCTCCAGCCTCAACCTGCTGACGGCGAAGGTCCTGGCTGTCCTTCAAATCCCCCTGTCTCGCCTACAAGACACTGGGGTGTTCCAAGGCGTGAACGGAAGTGTTACTCGACCCCTCGGGAAGATCACCCTTCCGGTCACCTTCGGCGACTCCAAGAACTTCCGCACCGAGGAAATCGTCTTCGACATCGCCGACACTCCGCTACCGTACAACGGCATACTTGGCAGACCTGCTCTGGCCAAGTTCATGGCCGTCTCCCACTTCGCCTACAACATGCTGAAGATTCCGGCGCCGTGGGGCGTGATCAAGGTCAAGGCCGACATCGACGATGCTATCTACTGCGTTCACCAGCTGAACCAGACGGTGGCAACCACGGCGGACATCCCTCAAGGTGTACAGGAGGATGATGATGGGGCTCTCCCCGGGGGCGAAGGGCACCCCGGGGGCTCCACATCTACTCCACCCAAGAAGGCGCCATTCCATGGCGATCCGCAGCTGACCAAGAAGGTGGCGCTAACCAGCGACGGAGTTCGCTCCATCACCATCGGCGCCCGCCTCACCGACAAATAGGAAAGCGCGCTCGTCGCCTTCCTTCGGGAAAACTCTGACGTCTTCGCGTGGGAGGCATCAGGTTTACCCGGCGTACCAAGGGAGGTGATCGAGCACAAATTGGCGGTCAATCCGGGGGCTCGCCCCGTGAAGCAGGTTCTCCGGAACCAAAGCAAGGAAAAGCTGGAATTCATCATCGCCGAGGTGGACAAGTTGATAGAAGCTGGTGTCATCCGGTCGGTTCCCCACCCAAGCTGGGTGGCCAACCCCGTGGTGGTACCGAAACCCATGACCTTCAAGTGGAGACTCTGCATCGACTTCACAGACCTGAATAAGGCCTGTCCCAAGGACCCTTTCCCCCTGCCGCGGATCGACATGATCGTGGATTCCACGGCCGGGTGCGAGCTGCTGTGTTTCTGGATGCCTTTTCCGGGTACCACCAGATCATGATGTCACTCGAGGACCAAGAGAAGACGGCCTTCATCACTCCCAAGGGCTGCTACTGCTACACCCGGATGCCTTTTGGCCTCCGAAAGCCGGCGCTACCTTCCAGCGCGCAATGCAAGCATGCCTTGGGTCGCAGCTGGGCCGCAACGTCGAAGCGTACATCGACGACATCGTGGTCAAGACCCGGTACAAGGACTCCCTCATCCAAGACCTGCACGAGACCTTCGAGAACCTCCGCCGGGTCAACTTCAAGCTCAACCCCGACAAGTGCGTGTTCGGGGTCCCCTCCGGCAAGCTGCTGGGTTTCCTGGTCTCTCACCGAGGGATCGAGGCGAATCCGGACAAAATCAAGGCAATCGAGCGCATGGAGGCGCCCCGGCGGGTCAAGGACGTACAGCGCCTCAACGGGTGCATCACTGCACTCGGGCGCTTCATCTCAAGGCTTGGGGAGCGGGCCTTACCGTTCTTCAGGCTGCTCAAGAAGTCAGGCCCCGTGGAGTGGACCTCCGAGGCCGAGGAAGCCCTGCAGTCCCTTAAGCGCTACCTCGCCTCGCCACCAATCCTCGTGGCACCAGAAGAGAAGGAGCCCCTACTACTGTACATTGCTGCCACCAACCAGGTGATCAGCGCTGTGCTCGTGGTAGAGCGTGACGCTCCTCCGAAGAAGTCAAGCAAGATCAAGGGCAAGCGACCCGGGAACTCTCTTCCGGGCAACCGTGCAAGAAAAGGCTGGGGTGACCAGGGGTCTCATGATCCTGGCGTCACTGCAACTTCACCAGCGACGCGGATCCCGTCGGGAATGGAGAATCTCCCTCCGACGAGACTTCGCCGGGGGCTACATCGTCCCCACCCCAAGACGTCGACGAGGGGAAGCCGAGCCCTCTCAGGACTCGGCGACCCGCAAGGTGCAGCACCCGGTCTACTTCGTCAGCGCAGTGCTGCGCGACGCCCGGGAGCGGTACCCCATGATGCAGAAGCTGCTGCTGGCAATCCTCATTGCCTCCCGCAAGATGAGGCCGTACTTCCAAAGCCATCCCATCACGGTGGTGTCCAAGTACAACCTAAGAAGCCCCCTGGAGAACCCACTTGCCACTGGTCGCATATCATGGTGGGCCATGGAGCTTCAAGGTTTCGGTCTCAAGTTCGAGCACACGGACAACATCAAGAGTCAGGCGCTGGCGGATTTCACGGCCGAGTGGACCGAGACGGCGTTCGACGACCCGGAAGAGGAAACCTGCCTCCCCGGGAAGGAAGATCCTAGCGCCTGGACATGCACTTCGACGGCTCCTACACCAAGGGGAAAGGAGGTGCTGGGGTTGTCCTAACCTCACCAACCGGGGACCGGCTGAAGTACGTCGTCCAGATGCACTACCAAGGGAACATCTCCAACAACACGGCGGAGTACGAGGGCCTGCTCGCAGGACTTCGTGCTGCCATCGGCCTCGGCATCAACAAGATCGTCGTCAAGGGTGACTCTCAGTAGTCATCAAACAAGTGAACAAGGAGTACGCGTGCCCTCAGATGGCACCATACGTTGAAGAGGTCTGGAAGCTGCAGCGGCGCTTCGACAACTTCCGGGCTGTGTACGTCCCACGGGGAGAAAACACGGCCGCGGATGAGCTATCGCAGGTGGCGTCCAAGCAAGAACCAGTGCCTCCCGGGATCTACATCGAGGTCCTCAGGCGACCTTCGATCCCGCCCGAGAGGCTCGCGACAAGATCTGCGCCGGGGGCTGGCGACCCTTCTACCTCGACAACACGGGTAGCCAGCCCAGAAGCTCAAGACCCGGCAGCCCCTCCAGCGGAGGAAGCTATGCTTTCTTTCCGTCGGATGGTGCTACCGGTGGAAGGAGCCCACCCACCCTGGGCCCGGGACATCGTCAAGTACATCATGGAGCACGCCCTCCCGGAGGACGATCACGACGCCGAGCGGGTGGCTCGTCAAGCCAAGCTCTACGTCATGATCGACGGCGAGCTCTACCGGCGACGGGACAACGGAGTCAAGCTCCGCTGCATCCCTCAAGAACAAGGCCAAGTACTGCTACGGGACATCCACGAAGGCACATGTTCAAGTCATGTGGCATCAAGATCACTGGCGGGTAAAGTTTTCGTCACGGGTTCTACTGGCCAACAGTCCTCAGTGATGCGGAGCAGCTAGTCAAGACCTGTGAAGCCTGCCAATACTATGCGAAGAACATACATCAGCCGGCGCAAGCTCTGCAGCCAATTCCAATCTCCTGGCCGTTCGCGGTCTGGGGGCTGGACATCGTGGGAAAGATACCGAAGTCTGTCGGGGGCCATGAATACCTTTTCGTGGCCATCGACAAGTTCACAAAGTGGGTGGAAGTGATGCCAGTACCAAGACAGACAGCTCAAGCAGCCATCAAGTTCATTGAAGGGATCGTGTACCGCTTCGGAGTACCCAACAGAATCATAACGGACAATGGCTCTCAGTTCACAAGCCGATCCTTCCTCAACTTCTGTGAAGAGCTGGGAATCAAGGTGTGTTTGCCTCGGTGTCCTACCCAAGGTGCAATGGGCAAGTGGAGCGAGCCAATGCGGAGGTCCTAAAGGGTTTGAAGACCAAGGCCTTTGACAAGTTAGAAGACAAGGGCAAGAACTGGATTGAGCATCTACCAAGTGTCTTGTGGTCCCTCAGAACCACACCAAGCAGAGCCACTCAAGAAACACCATTCTTCCTTGTCTATGGAGCAGAAGCCGTCTTGCCAACAGAGCTCAGGCATGGATCCCCCCGGGTACTTGCCTATGATGAAGACGCACAAGCTGAGAGGAGGATTGATGACATCAACTTCCTGGAAGAGGTGCGGTGCCGAGCTTCCTTACGATCTGCTCGATACCAGCAAGGGCTCCGCCGCTATCATGATCGCCATATCCGTTCACGGGTACTGGAACCCGGAGACCTGGTTCTCCGCAAGAAGCAGAAGCTTGATAACATGAACAAGCTGTCCTCCAAGTGGGAAGGACCTTATCGGGTGACGCATACCCTGAGACCCGGAGCTGTTTATCTGGAGGACGAGAAAGGCAGGCCGGAGGGCAACGCCTGGAACATCGAGAATCTCCGGAAATTCTACCCCTGAATACGAACATGAATCGCAGATAGTTCGAGTCAACTAAGCACGCCCAAGGGGCTAGTGTTCTGTATAAGGGTGTAAGAATCGTCGCCAAGGAATAAAAGATAAGTTTTTCAATTCCGTGAGCCTCTCTTGTTGTCGTGAAGTGTGTTATCCGTAACAACCCCCAAGCAGGGGGCTGACATGGTGCCGGTGGCTGACAGGTCGAGCGCGAGCAGCCTATCAGTAGGCGCTGCCACCTGATCGTGCCGTACTGCCGCGGTAAGAAGTGGAACGGGCAGTGCTGTGTTTTAAAGAACCTAAACACAGAAATGCACATTCAACTTTGCTTGCGGGTTGCTCCGGATGAAACACTTTCACGACATGTAAGGGAGGGTCCATTCTTTTCCTACTGAAAGTGTGTTGTGTGTAGCGCCTCTCCCGGGACAGGAATGGATGCTGAAGAGCGGCTCAGGAGCTGGATACCCGGGAAGGACAGAGTAGATCAAGGCACGGCAAAAACCAGCTAAGTCTTTGCATGTGCATCTGGCATTCTAGGCATAATATCTCGCTCGGAGTCAATATACCACCAACCTGCGCATGCTTGACAGTTGATGAGAACCTTTGCGGGGGTAATGCGTCCTCCCCGGCGAACGGTCAGATTTCCCTTCTGGCCTAGTACCCGTGGCTGTGGAGTGGACTCCCGGAAGGCATAGTGCTCTTAGGGGTGCTGCTACGGTGCGGGCGGTCAGAGCACTTGTCACCTAAGAGATCTCCTCAGAAAACTTGACGGCGCGTTAGTGCAAAGGAGGTTTGGGAAATGACCCCGGGAGTTGAGCCCTAGGATTGCATTCATCTGAACTTACATTCTGAGTTTACAATTCTGGATTACATTCAGTCGAAGCTTTTCCTGGATACATATCTAGCCTATGCTACTAAGGCCAGCTCAGGGCTCCTGGCTGTGCAGCTCTGTCTTTCTGTTTTATTGCCTGCCGGGTGCACTCTCCCGGGGACGCCTGGGATGAAGGAGGGCATTCGCGCAGGATCTTCAGGGGTCCCATGGGCCGGGGAACTTCCGGGCAAACCCCGGCACATGCTGGCTGCAGAGGAGGTGCACATGGTCCACGAACTTATCCATGATGTCTTCCTCATCCTGTACGAAGGGAAGAAATCGAGTCAAGGCACAGGATCTTCCCAAGGGTCGTATTGCCAGAATCAAGGCGGCCTTACCTTGAAGACATCGTCAAGATCGCAGAGGAGGCGGATCAATCTCTGATTGCCTGCGGCCTCCTTCCATAGCTCCATCTTGATGGTGTCCTTCCGGTCGCCAGCGCTACCGATGCCTCCATGGCGGCAGAACCGGCGATGTTCCCCACTGCAGGGAAAACCAAGGAGACTCGAGGGCGAGGATCAACCTCGTCCTTTCTAGTGGCTCGGGCTCCAGCTTCGCTGGGTGCCTCCGCCGCTCCTCGAAAGACGGACGCCGTCGACACATCGGACAAGGCCCTCTCTGCTTCGCCGGACATTGTTCTGCGGGACGAGGGGAGGCAAAGGAAGAAGAGGAGCGGAGCAAGGCGAGAAGATGTGGCGAAGGGGTGGAGCTGGATGGTCTTTTATAGGCCTCCCTGCTCCACCTACCCCTTGACGCTACGGCTGCTGCAGTAATGGGAGCGCGTTTTGCAAAAAACTCGTTCTCATTCACACGGACGCGACACGAAGACAAGGAGGAAAACAAGATCTTCTTCATTTACAAGGACTACAAGGGGACGATCTTTTTTACAACAAAAAGGTTGGCTCCCGCCGAACAAGGAGCACCGCCGTACAATGGAAGACGCTACTTCCAGAAATACGACGTCAAGGCCGCCAAGGAGGAGGTCAACGAGATCTCCATGGCGCCCGTCCGAAGCTCCTCGCCTTCAGGAAGACGAGCTCCCCTCGACCTTGATGTCAGATGAGTTTTCCTCATCTTCATCCTCGTCGTAGGAGCTCGAGCTGCCGCTGCTGCTCTCCATGCAGCACTCCACGCGTCCGCCATCGACACCGAAGATCTTCACGGAGAGCGTAGCATCTCCGTCGTACCGGAACACCAAGATGTCCTCCGTCGCCATCGCGAAGGAATCCGGCAAGAGAAGCCGGCTGCGAGGCCTGCGGTTCAGATCCACGGCGAACTCGAATGGCGCGAAGCTGGTATGAACCATGCTCCTAGGAAGAGGGGTAGCGGTGCCGCGGCCTCCACGGCCGCCGCGACCGCGAATCCCACGACCTCGCGGAACACCTCGACCACGAGCGGAGGGGCCACTCTCCGCAGCAGCTGAAGAAGTACGAGGGCGTCCGACTCCTCTCTTCGCTCTCGCCATTGGCGCTAGCAGCTTGTGGGGAGGCCTGGAGTTGGACCAAGGAAGAAGATGACCGAACAGGCTAGGGGTGCGCCTCGCTTTTATAGCCGCGGCAGCGCCTCTGCCACGCATCTCCTCGGAGCGGGGGGGCCCTCGCAGTTATTCCTCCGTTAGTGGGAATCGAGGGGGCCCTCGCAGTTATTCCCCCGAGCGGAGTAACTCCAAGACCTTCAAGACCATCAGTGAAGCGAAGCTGAGAAGACCAGGTACCCGGGACCCACTTTGACCTATCTTTAGGCCATGGCCCCGGCAGCTGGAGTAAGAGCCACCGGGACCATGCCCGGGGGCTACTATCGCAACAGTGGAACATGGGGTTCCCCTAGTACTGCCAAAGTGGGTCCACCCCATGTGGGCCCAAGTTGAAGATGGACAAGACCAAGACTCAAGTCAAGCTGGCGGGTCCACCGTCAAGACACGCAAGGCCTGCATCGACTAAGGGCTCCGGTCCTGGGGACCTTCCGGGTCCCCGAATCAAGCAAGAAGGCCAGGAAGGACCCGAGAGCCCGAGTTCCCGGCAGGAGGCCAGGCTCCCTCCCGGGTACCTCCTACGCTCCTGTGGATAAGCACTCCACCTCACTACGGAAGACTTGGGAAGCAAGGCGAAGGCAGCGCGGGTGGGAAGCACGCCCCGTGGTGGTGTCAGCTCCTGTCCACCCCCAAGGCGGACGCTCCCACCTAACCCAAGGGAGACGCTAGGCTGAGGAGAGGCCACGTCTCCCCCTAAACTAGATGAGGAGGGTCCTTCACCCGAAGGACCCTCACGCCCCTCACGTGACCATGTGGCAACCCCTTAGCCTATAAAAGGAGGACCAAGGCACGGAGGAGGGGGAGGTCGAACCAAGGACGAACACAAGCTAGAACCAGAGCAAGACTAGACTAGGGCTGCGAAGGTAGAGAGGAAGGTGATCTCCTCCGGGTCAGGATCTGTCCTTCTTCTACCTCGGGCCAAAACCCTTCCGGGTACCCTGCCCGGGAGGTTCCATTGTAAGCCACACTATGAAGAACTCATCAATCCAGACATGCAGGAGTAGGGCTTTTAGCCTCCGGGCGGCCTGAACCTGGGTAGCTCCTTGTGTCCCTTTGGTTGCATGCTTTGATCGTGGAGAGGAGAGCTTGATCTTGACTCCGCCTAAGAAGACGATTCTTAGCCTCCTTCGTGCCCCGTGCCGAACCTAAAAGGGGGTATCCTATACTCCCGGTGTCCGTGCAACGAGACACGACACTGCGCCACCTCCAAGAATAAATGCATATCCACTTGTGGCGTAGAGCTCATCAACATCTGAGATCCAGTTCGCATCACAGTATCCCTCAAGCACCGCAGGGTGCCCTGAATAGTGAATCTCATAACTCATTGTACCGTTCAGATAGCGCATGACCTTTTCAAGTGCATGCCAATGATCAATACCCGGGTTAGACATGAACCTGCTCAACTTGCTCACAGCAAAAGAGATATCAGGTCTCGTCGCGCTCGCAAGGTACATGAGTGAACCGATCACTTGAGAATATCTTAATTGATCTCTCGTTTCCTTTTTGTTCTTTTGAGTGTCACACTGGGATCATAGGGTGTTGGAGAAGGCTTGCTGTCTATATAACCAAAGCGGCTCAAGACCTTTTCAACATAGTGTGACTGCGTTAACGTAATCCCACTCTCATCCCTAATCAACTTAATGTTCAGGATCACATCAACTTGTCTCAGATCTTTCATATCAAAGCTCTTTGACAGAAAAGACTTGACCTCATTTATCACTATCATGCTTGTACCGAAAATAAGTATGTCATCAACATACAAGCATAATATAACACTATCGCCCCCACCATGGCGATAATACACACACCTGTCAGCCTCATTAATGGCAAAGCCTGCAGACGTAAGAGTGCTGTCGAACTTCTCATGCCATTGCTTAGATGCTTGCTTCAGCCCATACAAAGATTTTAACAATTTGCACACCTTTCTCTCTTCACCTTTTACCACAAACCCATCAGGCTGATCCATATAGATTTCCTCTTCCAACTCTCCATTAAGGAAAGCTGTCTTTACGTCCATTTGATGAACGATAAGACCATAGGAGGCAGCCAGGGAAAGTAGTACACGAATGGTGGTAAGTCAAGCAACAGGTGAATAGGTGTCAAAGTAATCTTCGCCTTCACGCTGGGTGTAGCCCTTGGCCACAAGCCATGCCTTGTACTTCTCAATAGTACCATCAGGCCTTAGCTTCTTCTTGAACACCCACTTACAACCCACAGGTTTGCAGCCGTAGGGTCGTTCAGATAATTCCCAAGTTCCATTAGAAAGAATCGAGTCCATCTCATTATGGACAGCTTCTTTCCAGTCATCAGCATCAGGAGATGCAAATGCCTCTGCAATGGACGTGGGAGTATTGTCCACAAGGTACACAATGAAATCATCACCAAAGGATTTTTCAGTCCTCTGTCTCTTGCTCCTCTTGGGAGCTGATTCATTGTCATCCTTCTCAAGGACTTTCTCAACATGTGGTTGTTCAGTATGATCAACAGATGTACTAGGTTCAGCTAATATCTCAGAAGAAATTCTAGCAATGATATGCATATCCTTCATAGGAAACGTGTTCTCAAAAAATGTTGCATCACGAGATTCCAAAATAGTATCAACATGCATATCAGGTATCTCAGATTTAACCACTAAAAATCTATAGCAAATGCTCCGCTGAGCATAACCTAGAAAGACACAATCCACTGTCTTCGGTCCAAGTTTACGTTTCTTAGGAATTGGAACATTGACTTTCGCCAAACATCCCCAAGTACGAAAATAAGAAAGTGATGGTTTTCTCCCAGACCACTCCTCGTAAGGTGTCTTCTCTTTATCCTTGTTAGGAACTCTATTCAGGACATGACACGAAGTCAACAAAGCCTCCCCCACCATGCCTTAGATAAACCAGCAGTGTCCAACATGGCGTTCAGCAAGTCGGTCAGCGTGCGGTTTTTCCTCTCGGCAACCCCGTTTGATTGGGGCGAATAGGGAGGCGTCCTCTCATAAATAATACCATGTTCCTCACAGAATTCATCAAATACGTTGGAGAAATACTCGCCACCACGATCTGACCTAAGGCGTTTGATCTTTCTCTCTAATTGATTTTCTACTTCAGCTTTATAAATTTTAAAGTAGTCTAAAGCTTCATCTTTAGTGTGCAACAAATATACATAACAAAACCTAGTAGCATCATCGATTAAAGTCATGAAATATCTCTTATCACCTTTTGTCAACACGCCATTCATCTCACATAGATCCAAATGTACGAGTTCTAGTGGTGCCAAGTTTCTCTCCTCGGCTGCCTTGTGAGGCTTTCGAGGTTGCTTAGATTGCACACAACTGTGGCACTTAGAACCTTTGGCAATGGTGAAAGTAGGAATTAAATTCAAACTGGAAAGTCTACTCATTAAACCAAAATTAACATGACATAAACGAGAGTGCCAAACATTAGCATCCAAATCCACACTGCCACAAATATGGTTTACTGACTTATTACAAAAATCCGATAATGAAAAGCGGAACAAGCCTCCGCACTCATACCCTTTACCAATAATTGTCCAAACTTTGACACAGCTACTTTATTGGACTCCAAGACTAATTTAAACCCATCTCTGCATAGAAGGTAGCCGCTAACGAGATTCTTGTTCATAGTAGAGACATGCTGCACGTTCCTCAGCTGCACGATCTTCCCCGAAGTAAATTTCAGATCTACCGTGCCAACACCACGAACAGAAGCATGTGATCCATTCCCCATTAAGACGCTTGAATCTGCGACCTGATAAGAAGTGAACATAGAGATGTCAGCACATACATGAACATTAGCACCCGTATCAATCCACCAACATGGAGATTGAAATACTGAAAGCACAATCGGTAAATTACCGTACCCATCAGCATTGCTAGCGGTCACGACGTTGACATGCTTTGGCGCCTTCCCTTTCTTGTCTGCACGATCTGGGCAGTCCACAGAGAAGTGTCCGGGCTCTCCACAAGTGTAGCACTTTAGCTCAGATTTGTTCAGCATCTTCTTCTTCTTGAAAGAAGTAGTCTTGGTAGGCATGTTGAAGGAAGGCTTGCTCTTTGCCTTGCTCTTGCCATGGTGAAAGTTCTTCTGCACCATGTTGGCGCTAGACTGACCTTCACCACCTCTCTCAGCAGTGTCCTTAGCCCGAGCCTTCTCCTCAACATCAAGAGACGCTATCAGGTTTTCAACCGATATCTCCTGTCTCTTGTGTTTGAGAGTTGTGGCGAAGTTCCTCCATGAAGAGGGCAACTTTGCAATAATGCATCCAACCACAAACTTGTCAGGTAAGACACACTTAGCGTGCTCAAGCTCCTTAGCAATGCACTGTATCTCATGAGACTGTTCGACTACAGAACGGTTGTTAGCCATCCTGAAGTCATGGAAGCTCTCCATGATGTACAGTTCACTGCCAGCATCTGCTACACCGAACTTAGCGTTCAGTGCCTCCCAGAGCTCTTTGACATCTGTAATGTGCATGTACACATCAAACAACTTGTTGCTAAGAGCACTCAGAACGAGTCCCACAAAGGCAGTATTGATTTCCTTGAACTTGTTCTGATACTCGTCAGATATAGTTCCTTCAGGTAAACCCTCACTAGCCTCGAACACTTTCAGAGATCGCAACCACAGTGTGGTCTTGTACTGCCATCTCTTAAAGTCCACACCGGTAAACTTGTCCGGGCTCAGTGATAACCCACAAGTATAGGGGATCGCGTGTAGCCTTTTCGATAAGTAAGAGTGTCGAACCCAACGAGGAGCTAAAGGTAGGATAAGTAATCTCTCAAGTTCTATCAACCACTGATACAACTCTACGCACACTAAACGTTTGCATTATCTAGGAAATAAAACTACAGTAGCAATACGGGTATGAGAGGTAGCTTTGCGAGATAATAAATGCAAGAAAGTAAATGTTAGTGCTGCAGCAATAAAATACACTAAGTAACCTTAAAATAACAGTACCATGAGTGTGGAAAAGTGGTGGTAATTGTGATGGCTTTGTCCAAGATTAATTAGTGAAGGTACTTGGTTCATTGTCCTCGATGCAGTTTTCCATGTGGGAGAGGCTAAATATACATGCACTCCACTACTTGGGATTACAAGTACTATATGATTGGATTGTTTAGCAAGCATCCGCAAATACTAACAATGCATTAAGGTTTCCCCAACCATAGCCTTAAGTTCATGGTCCTCTTACTCCCATACGTGCAGCTAATCGGTTCGCGTTCTCAGGTTTCTGTCACTCCGGCAGAACTTCCCCCGCTTCGTTTACAAATATTACCAACCCTAGGGTGTTTGATCCATGCGCGCACAAATATAATGGACACCAAAGGACAGTACCATATAGACATACAACTCTAATGAAGCTCATGCATGCAATTAAGCAATCAAAAGACAAATAAACTACGGAAACATGATGTAAATCATAGGATAAATATTATAGCATCAAACACCATGTTTACATAGGACAGTACAGAGGTTTATGGGAGGATGAACCACTGAATACAAGGAGGAGATGATGATGGAGATGGCGATGAAGACGGCGGAGAGCGCAGCGAGGAGCGCAGGGCGGCGGCAGCGGCGACGGCGGCGCGGGGAACTCCTTCCCCGCCGCCGGCATCATGGGGGAGCGCCGCCCCTTAGCCTCCCTCCTTCATGGCTTCTTGGAAGCCCTCCCCCATGGAGATGGGATCCATGGGGGAGGCAAAAACGTGGCTTTTGGTGACTGAAATTCGTGGGCGGAGGAGTCCTCCACGAGTTAGGTTTCCTCCCTTTATATATCTTCTCGGATTTCCGTCACCCCTTTTAGGGTTCCACCAAAACGGGCCTACAGGCCGCGTCCGAACTCCAATTGGGCTGATCTCAGGCTTAAAATCTTCGTATGGAAAATTGTGACAACTTTCGTAAGAGCCAGGTCTCCATTTGACGTCATCTTCGAGGGTCAAACTGACAATCTTCGTAAAAAGTTCTCAGACAGATTTCAGGAAAGTCCCAATTCGACTCCAACAAGGTTTCCTCTTGTATTATTGATAATTTCTACACATCAAATAGTAAAACAAGAACATTGTGCACTTTTGCAACCATTAGTAGGTTAGTCCAAATAAATAATAAACTTAATATAAAAACAAGTGCTAAAAGCATAAAAATGGCATGAAACAATCAAAAATTATAGATACGTTTTGGACGTATCACTCAGCGCATCAGATAGATGTCCCATGTTTAACTCAGGAAATTGCCTATAACAAAAATAAGGTTTTTGGATTGTTGGATTATTAGGCATAATTTCAATGATTAATTCCAGAATATAAATCATGATCACAAGAGCTACTAACATGTTAATCTCGGAAATACTAGACGTATTAATTAACATGAACAACAGCAAGACATCTACGAACACAGCCATCGGAACGTGACGAACGTACCGAACAATTGTAGATGAAGTAGCCGTTGGAGCAGCAACGGCAGCAGCTTGAGCGGCGACGGTAGCAGCTCGAAGAAGACGATGTTGGAGACGAGTCGCCCGCGGACCCAGAGATCGTTCAGAAAGTCGAGCCGTGATGAAGAACTTGAAAGCAGTCGCGCGGGGCGCTTTCCAAAAACCTTATTCGCCATCTCCCGTATAGGATCAAAAGGACAAGTGGTTCCGGAGACCTGCTGTCCCGTTCGTCGGTGCACGCCGGCGCATGGGATGAAGTAGACTACGTGTGAGGACCCCGGATTAGGTATCCGAGATACTCGTTATGTTTCCTGCAACAATCCCATGATCAGTCTGTTGTTGCACATAACTCGAATTGGCATCACAGAACACCCATAAATACCGAATAAATATACTTACTTGATTGAAGTCATAACTTCAACAGGTACTTGCAGCGGAAATCACCAAACAACGTGGAGCCCAAGTCATTTGCCTTAACCCTACAGGCAGCTGACTGGGAAGCGCCCTAGTTCGCATTGACGTCATTAACCACTTCTTCTTCGAACTGCTCCTCTTCAGAATCTGGCTAAGACAATAGCCAGGGACGAAACCAATATGAGTACATTTGAATGTACTCGCAAACTACCCCCGGAATGAGCATGCACTACTCTTTTATAGCTTTAGTGGCAAACACCACATAAATCACTGTTGCTCTTTATAAGTAAAACATGCGAACCAAAATAGATGTATATAAATGCAAGCTCAGAGGATAGCTTGCCTGATTTCAGCATGATGTTCCTGGACTTCTCCTCGTTGATCAAAGAAATAAACTCTCATCCTTCTCCGATAAATCCTTTCCAAATACCACCCCGGTAGCGTTTATCTCTAGCGTCGCAACATGAAAATAAAACAACACGCAATAAGCAAACCAAACCACAAGTGGCATACAAACAAGGAACAAACCACAACATAGCACTATTTTAATCAAGCAACAAACTAAGATCTACATTTACAAGGGCATTATACTAATCAGGAGTATAACACCATACACATGCCAAAACAAGAGGGCACAAGGACATCCTCAACTAGAGGTAATTAACAACCATTTTTACTAATCAGGAAATACTTCAGACAAAAGTTAAACTACCAATTAATCTTGGTAATTCCAAAATATCTCACCAAGTTAAGGTGGATACACTAACAAGATATTTAAGCTAGTACTCAACTCAAGTCCATCAAGTTCATCAAGCCATGCAAACATATTACCCATACCAATATGTCTAACAAATACCACTAACAGTACTAACATATTATCACCTTCTAACAGTAATAACATGCAAACAACAGTACCACAACAATCATTAACCAGCAAGGCACACATATTAATCACACACAATATTCTCACATTAAAATAAATAAGCATAGCAATTCTTAATTACTAGAGGGAAAGTTATATAGGGAATAAAACCCTAACAAACCCATGACTCACATGTAGTTCCCCCAACATGCTAGCAAAACAAGGAAACATGTCATAACAGTGGATTACCACCACACACATGCTAGGAAACACATTTGTAATAATAAAGTTATAACACAACAACTAATAAAGTCCTAATAAAAATAGGCAGAAAATGCCTAAACCTTATAATTAGCACCACAGTCAATCAGTGACTCCTAAATTCAAACCAATTTAGGCATATGTTCTCCTATACATATAGAAGACAGACCAATTGGATTCATTCCAAAATTCATCTCCTAAAAATCTATAAAAATCACCAAAGAGCTACTGATGTGTTTTTAAGAATGAATAGAACTTTTGTTTTAGGTTTCATTTGCATACAAGACCAATAGATCTGGAAAGGTAGCATCTCAACCTATCCAGAGAATTTTAGTTTGCAATATTTGGATATATAAAACTCTAGATATTGAATATTTAGTGCAAAACATACTTTTTATGAGATTAAATCTAGCACACACATAACTACACATTTTGGAAAATGGCCAGTGCCACATGGTTAAGAAAACACATATGAATGCTACAAAATTTGAATCACTCCAGTAGCTATCACAAATTTACCACAAAACAATTAAAGCTACACTGCAAATTTACAGGAATTTAAACAGCAAAAATAGATCACAGAAAAATAAAAGAAACGGGCCAGATCTGGCCCAGATCTGGCCGAGCAACACTGGAGCTGGCCCAGTCCGCGGCCCACGCGCACGGCGAAGCGGTACGCCTATCTTCTTCCTCGCGCACACGCACGGCGGCGCCAGACGGCAGCAGGGAGGACGGCGAGGATGGCTACGGCGCTCCGGTGATCCTAAAAATAAATGGCGATGTCCTAGGGTTAGACCGCGAGGAGGGGAGCACAGAGACATGAGAATGGCGGGGAATGGAGGACCGTGCAGCTCGTGAGCTTCCTCGACGTTCGGCGGCCGGAGATGAAGAGAACGGCGATGCCCCGCTCGATTCGTAGCTTCCCGCGACGATTCCATGGGCTAGGATGCAGAGGACGGTGTGGCGGAGCTTCCGGTGCGCTTCGATTTGCTCGGGGAGCCCTGGAGCGGCGGCGATGCGGCGTCCACTGCTAGCTAGGGTTCGGGTCGGGGAGAGGAGCAGAGAGAGAGAGAGAAAGAAGAGCGAGAGAGGAAAAGATCCGAGGGAGAGAGAGACAGCACGGCGTCGAGGCGGCCTTATCCTCCTCGCAGGACAGCGGAGAGGAGGGGGGGTCCGGGCGGGCGAGCGACGGGAGGACGACAACGGCATCGTCGGCCACGGGCTGCTACAGAGAAGACGGCGTTTTGCAGAACGCCCCCTGGCAGAACTTTTCCCTCTCACAACTAGGTCCTTTCCTGATTTTCTTTTATTTCTTTTAAAACCAGTAGCTTTTAGGGAATTTATTTAGGGTACTTAAACATTTTATAAAAATTTGAGAAAATTCATGTAGCCTCCCATATACATGTAGAAGCTCCACAAAAATTGTCTTTTGAAAATAAAATGTTTTGAACCACATTGGTTCGTAGGGTTTGAATATATTATTTTTGGATAAAACCAATTTGACAAATGGAAATATCTTTGTAATTGGAGATTAGATATTTTGGGGAGAGAGTAACATGATGATGAGATGGTTATCATCCCATTCCTGGATTTTATAAGATAAAGTAATTGTTATACCAAACTAGAGAATTAGGTAGAGAGGGAATTTAAATAAGATCATTTCTTTTAATCAAGAATTTTAATTTGAGGGTGTAAGTAGTCATAGGGGTCTTGTTTTGTTTTCAAGTCACACTCCACCATTGTGATCAGTGTGTTTTACTTTAGTGCTAGGCATAGCTGAGGAATTATCCTCACAAGCAACAAACACCACAAGATCCACATCACAACATGACCACACAAATCAAACCACAAGATTCAATCATACCACCATTTCCACAATTAACAATACTATCTTGTAGAAATGATCACACTCAATTATGACAAGATGATGTTTTAAGGAATATCTCAACTCATAACTTAGTAGTTTTCAGAAGATTTGATGAAGAGAAATATGTGGGGTAATATATTTCCCACTAGTGTTATTTTCAAATGGAGTAAAAATAAGAGTTTATAAAATGGGAGTTGTATACAAATGCAAAATCTCAAGTTTAAAAGATAGATAGGAGATAGCATATAGATCTCCACATTTGTGGGAACACATAGTTTTGGAAATACTTTTACTTTCTCAAATAATGATTATTAGTTTTGGTTGTTGCTAAACCAAATATCATTGAAATGGAGTTGGCCAAAATAAGAATGGAAAAGATACATGGAATATTTTTCTTGTCATGACATGATCACCAAAGTTAAATATATTTTTATATTGGTTGGGTCTTATATTTACTAGTCAAACAACTTAAACAACAAGTCACACAAGGTCAACATAGCAATGGGAAGGAAAACACAATCATTAGTGAAAACATTTCAAAAAGTTTTTGTTGGTTCTGAATTTTGGGTCTGGTAAAACTAAGTTTTTCTTAATTCCAAAATTTGGGATGTGACAGCTCTTCCCCCCTTAAAAATAAATCTCGTCCTCGAGATTTGCCCGGTGGTAACAGGGGAGTACGAGGGCACGGTTTTTTTTTTTTTGGTTGACTACTCTTCCGAGGTCGTTGCTCCTTCAGTAAGGTCGCCGTGAGAGATCTTGACAAATTGATGTTGCGAGGCTTTCTTTGTCGATGATCTTCTGTGCTGAGTTCAGATCCTTGATGATGGGGTTGACTTGAAGGCATCGTCCTTCTTGGGTAGCTTGACGATTTTCGTCTTGGGTGTCATTCCTCGGTGCTTGGGGTCGGTGCAGATATCACTTCCTGATATTTTCTTCTTACGAGGGTCACAGAGGAGGACGCATTGTTTTCAGGATGCGTCGAGCCTGAGCACTCGACTCCCTCTGGTTTCTAGTTAGTAGAGGGATGTTATAAACTTCTAAGGCATCTGACTTGCTTGGTGGTTGATGTTGCCAACAGCAGGTGCATCCGTTGTTTGATTCTTCTTAGTAACTTCCGGTGGATCTTCTTCACGCTTTTCTTCCTTCGTCTTGGCGGGAAAAAGGCTGGTCCTGAAAGACTCCTTTGGGTATGGTCTTCATGAAGCTTCGCAGGGGTCTTCACAAGTAAGTTAGAGTTCACCAGAATAGTTAGGGTTTCCGGGAAAACTTTCTGGTTGAGGGGCTTAAGTTAGTTTTCAAGGGAGTTGGGTGCTATACTCAGAACATCAAACTTTACATAGGCCTCTAATTCTCGAGTCTTCAAAATACCATTCCAACATCTCTGGTAAGGCCACTACTATCAACTAGTTAATTGAATCATGGCTTTTGCCCAAGCTAAAGTTATTAATCCACCATCATCTTCCTTGGCATAAACTCTTTATCATAACATATTTCAATCTATCTGATACCCATCAAACCTTTCATGCATAGTCCCCCCATTACTTCCTATCACAAAAATCGTAGTGATCCACCAATTATTTCTTGATTGATTTTTTTTTCTCCCCAGATAAGCATATCCCATATTATCTTACTCCTTCAGGTTGCCATTTTCTCACGATCATATCATTAAAGCTAAATAAAGCATCCAACAAACATATGATCATACCATCAAGAATTGACCCACTTTCTAACCAAATTCAGATTTTATCTCCACAACTTTTGGGCCTTGATCTCTTAATCAAAGATAAAAGATCTTTCTAAGAATAATCCAAACAGAGCGTGACAAGCTCTGGAAACTACTGTCACCTAGAATGTCTTGCTACTAGACCACGTCATATTGATTCCTCGAATCCGATAAACATTCACTTATCTCCCACCAATTATTTCTTGCATACAACGATCTACTCAATTTACTAACTCATCTTTGACCACTTCCTATAATTCCATAAGAATTTAGTACAAAGGTCACTTGCTCTAAGAATCACCCTAAACATTCCAACACCGGAGTATTCTTCTTAATTTACTTGCTTCTAACCAATCCAAACATCGTTTTACCCGCAAGTGCTTCCTAAAAATCCAATAACTTTCACATTTACTTGTAAACCTTAAATCAAGGGTCACGTCTTCTAGCTCCAGATAACCACCAATGGTTGGGGACCACAACTGGTTAGCCCCAGAGTATTAATCAAATATATCATCTGTTCAAACCCAATTATTTTATCGACCTCTTCGAGTTTTCACTTCTATTCTAAACACCAAATTTTTGATATTACCAACATCATCCACCAAATTCTGATCTCAACAACTAGATTCTTAAGGGATCCTTTTGCCTAATAATCTGATAGCCCAACACTCTTATATCTTCCAAAAGCCTCCTTCGTACCAACTAGTTTTGAGTCGTCCTCTGACACCTCTTTCCTTTGTCTAGAAAAAGCAGTTAGTATTTTTGCAAAATTTGGTTAGATGAGAGATCTAAAGTTAGATAGATTATGTTAGTTATGTTAGTTTTCATATTCTTTTGGTAGTCCGACGGGATACGACCAGTGTCATCTACCGTCGGGTCTTGAATCTTCATCTTTCTCGATGGCTTGATGTGGTTGTACAAAACGACGTATGAAGGCCGCTATCCGTTTTGCAGAAGGTCACAGAGTCTTGGGTTAGAGAGTATTCCATACCTTGCCTCTCTTACTAGGGGAAAATTTTCTGAAGGGTTTTCTAAGTCGGACTTTTGAAAGGATACAAAAAGTACATCTATGGCCAACAAGGCAAAAAGGTTTTGTTGCTAACAGTCAAAATAAAAGCAACAGATAAAAGTGCGGTTACTTTGGGGCTCCCGACAAGGCGTGTTTTGTGAAACACACAAGGAAAACAACACACAATAAATGCAACACACAAGCAAAGATCAATCAAGGCACTTTTAGCACCAACAGACGTTTAATACCGTGGAAGATGGGGTTTGCTCAAGTAAAACGAGCTTATCTTATCGATCCTATGGGTCTTGGTGAAACAGGGCTGTTGAAGTCTTCATTTTGTCGCCTTAGGCTTCAGCGGGAAAAATTGAGATTGTCGAGGTAGTAACCGAGAGGAATTGTTGATATTGAGTTGAGGTCTTCGAGACCTCTTGCGTGGTTGACATTGACAATCTTGGTATTTGCAGATCAATCACCTTGATGTTGAATGTTAAACATTTGAGATGGAAGCTTCTTCTTGTAGGTACTAGCTAATCAGGTCTCACTTGGGTTCATCGTCAAGTACTTTGAACGGGTAAGAGGGAGTAGAGAAATCCTTGGAAAATCTTAAATAGAGGGATAAGACTCAGAAATATTTGAGAAGGTGAGAAGAGTGGAAGCTATTTTCTTGGGCTTCCTTTGATAAAAACATGTTTTTGTTAACAATATATTTTTAACAAAATATTTCCTTTCCTAACTAACGTCCATGCTAACTAAGGTCTGTTACAGTCAGGATGGCTCTGATACCAAGTCTGTGAGGACCCCGGATTAGGTATCCGAGATACTCGTTATGTTTCCTGCAACAATCCCATGATCAGTCTGTTGTTGCACATAACTCGAATTGGCATCACAGAACACCCATAAATACCGAATAAATATACTTACTTGATTGAAGTCATAACTTCAACAGGTACTTGCAGCGGAAATCACCAAACAGCGTGGAGCCCAAGTCATTTGCCTTAACCCTACAGGCAGCTGACTGGGAAGCGCCCTAGTTCGCATTGACGTCATTAACCACTTCTTCTTCGAACTGCTCCTCTTCAGAATCTGGCTAAGACAATAGCCAGGGACGAAACCAATATGAGTACATTTGAATGTACTCGCAAACTACCCCCGGAATGAGCATGCACTACTCTTTTATTGTTTAAATAAAACTTCGTTTGCGTTGAAAACTATATATCCTTGTTGAAAAGAGAAGGATATACCTTTGTTTATTAAAACTTTGTTTTGAAATCTCTATATCTTTCTTGAAAAAGAAAAGAAGGCTTTTAGAACTTTTCCCCATAAATCTGACTTTGTAAGAAAACCTCTTTAAAACTTTTCCCGAAACATATCTTTGTTGAAAAATGATAAGAAATCTCTTTTAAAACATTTTCTCGGAAAATCACCATTTTGTTTATTTCCCCAAAACTCCTCATTTTTCGACCATAACCCTTCATGGTCTTTCAACCCCAACAACTTCCTACCGGCCCTTTGGTATAGTTGCATAAAACATTTTTCCACTTTTAAATCACAAAACTCTGCACTTCTCGACCATAGCCCGTCATGGTCCTCCTCTTTTCCAGCAACCTCATACCAGCCCGTCGGTAGAGTTGCAGATACAACACATCTCCATTTTATTTTCAAATCTCAAAACTTTGCAAAACTTGCACATGGTCTTAGGAACAGTCTCCCAATTGTCCATATCCGAGGACTCGGCTATTCGAATAGTTTTAACCCTCTGCAGAGGTAGCACGCTTTTTGCCCACACCCATCCGGTAACTCATCGTGTCAGCCACGTCCCGCCATACAAGGTGTATGCGAAGTTGAGCCACCGACCATAGCCTCTCCTTTGCTCATGCTAGTATAGGATCCTTCCCATATGACACTTTCCATCAACACCCAGTCCAGTTTCCCGTCGGAAACCCTAAGTGTGAGGACTCATATGTTTTGTCTGGCGGTGTATAGGGGACATCCTTCTATCCTCCTCCTTATCTTTCCATAGAGTTTGAGCGAGGACCCAGGTCAGGGTAGGTCCTCAGACCATCCCCTCATGCATAACGGAGTCATCTCCGTCGATGAGGCATCCCATACTAATAAGAGCAAATTATATGACTAAGCCCTTTCCCATATGTGGGTAAATGTGGTCGCACAGGGTAAGATTGGTCGTCATGGTTCTAGGACACTGTGCATTTTTCATAAACATCACCATTCTCCATTTCTCCCCTTCAACACCGACACCTCGGCATTCCATAACCACACAAGTATTTTCAAAGGAGTTTTGAGTAAACAATATTTTTCCCATCCTATAGTTTGAAAAAGAATTTCCATCTAATATCTCCATATAGGGTGTCAAAATAATATACTTGTAATTTGGAAAAGGGTTTTCAAAATCATAGCTTTAGTGGCAAACACCACATAAATCACTGTTGCTCTTTATAAGTAAAACATGCGAACCAAAATAGATGTATATAAATGCAAGCTCAGAGGATAGCTTGCCTGATTTCAGCATGATGTTCCTGGACTTCTCCTCGTTGATCAAAGAAATAAACTCTCATCCTTCTCCGATAAATCCTTTCCAAATACCACCCCGGTAGCGTTTATCTCTAGCGTCGCAACATGAAAATAAAACAACACGCAATAAGCAAACCAAACCACAAGTGGCATACAAACAAGGAACAAACCACAACATAGCACTATTTTAATCAAGCAACAAACTAAGATCTACATTTACAAGGGCATTATACTAATCAGGAGTATAACACCATACACATGCCAAAACAAGAGGGCACAAGGACATCCTCAACTAGAGGTAATTAACAACCATTTTTACTAATCAGGAAATACTTCAGACAAAAGTTAAACTACCAATTAATCTTGGTAATTCCAAAATATCTCACCAAGTTAAGGTGGATACACTAACAAGATATTTAAGCTAGTACTCAACTCAAGTCCATCAAGTTCATCAAGCCATGCAAACATATTACCCATACCAATATGTCTAACAAATACCACTAACAGTACTAACATATTATCACCTTCTAACAGTAATAACATGCAAACAACAGTACCACAACAATCATTAACCAGCAAGGCACACATATTAATCACACACAATATTCTCACATTAAAATAAATAAGCATAGCAATTCTTAATTACTAGAGGGAAAGTTATATAGGGAATAAAACCCTAACAAACCCATGACTCACATGTAGTTCCCCCAACATGCTAGCAAAACAAGGAAACATGTCATAACAGTGGATTACCACCACACACATGCTAGGAAACACATTTGTAATAATAAAGTTATAACACAACAACTAATAAAGTCCTAATAAAAATAGGCAGAAAATGCCTAAACCTTATAATTAGCACCACAGTCAATCAGTGACTCCTAAATTCAAACCAATTTAGGCATATGTTCTCCTATACATATAGAAGACAGACCAATTGGATTCATTCCAAAATTCATCTCCTAAAAATCTATAAAAATCACCAAAGAGCTACTGATGTGTTTTTAAGAATGAATAGAACTTTTGTTTTAGGTTTCATTTGCATACAAGACCAATAGATCTGGAAAGGTAGCATCTCAACCTATCCAGAGAATTTTAGTTTGCAATATTTGGATATATAAAACTCTAGATATTGAATATTTAGTGCAAAACATACTTTTTATGAGATTAAATCTAGCACACACATAACTACACATTTTGGAAAATGGCCAGTGCCACATGGTTAAGAAAACACATATGAATGCTACAAAATTTGAATCACTCCAGTAGCTATCACAAATTTACCACAAAACAATTAAAGCTACACTGCAAATTTACAGGAATTTAAACAGCAAAAATAGATCACAGAAAAATAAAAGAAACGGGCCAGATCTGGCCCAGATCTGGCCGAGCAACACTGGAGCTGGCCCAGTCCGCGGCCCACGCGCACGGCGAAGCGGTACGCCTATCTTCTTCCTCGCGCACACGCACGGCGGCGCCAGACGGCAGCAGGGAGGACGGCGAGGATGGCTACGGCGCTCCGGTGATCCTAAAAATAAATGGCGATGTCCTAGGGTTAGACCGCGAGGAGGGGAGCACAGAGACATGAGAATGGCGGGGAATGGAGGACCGTGCAGCTCGTGAGCTTCCTCGACGTTCGGCGGCCGGAGATGAAGAGAACGGCGATGCCCCGCTCGATTCGTAGCTTCCCGCGACGATTCCATGGGCTAGGATGCAGAGGACGGTGTGGCGGAGCTTCCGGTGCGCTTCGATTTGCTCGGGGAGCCCTGGAGCGGCGGCGATGCGGCGTCCACTGCTAGCTAGGGTTCGGGTCGGGGAGAGGAGCAGAGAGAGAGAGAGAGAAAGAAGAGCGAGAGAGGAAAAGATCCGAGGGAGAGAGAGACAGCACGGCGTCGAGGCGGCCTTATCCTCCTCGCAGGACAGCGGAGAGGAGGGGGGGTCCGGGCGGGCGAGCGACGGGAGGACGACAACGGCATCGTCGGCCACGGGCTGCTACAGAGAAGACGGCGTTTTGCAGAACGCCCCCTGGCAGAACTTTTCCCTCTCACAACTAGGTCCTTTCCTGATTTTCTTTTATTTCTTTTAAAACCAGTAGCTTTTAGGGAATTTATTTAGGGTACTTAAACATTTTATAAAAATTTGAGAAAATTCATGTAGCCTCCCATATACATGTAGAAGCTCCACAAAAATTGTCTTTTGAAAATAAAATGTTTTGAACCACATTGGTTCGTAGGGTTTGAATATATTATTTTTGGATAAAACCAATTTGACAAATGGAAATATCTTTGTAATTGGAGATTAGATATTTTGGGGAGAGAGTAACATGATGATGAGATGGTTATCATCCCATTCCTGGATTTTATAAGATAAAGTAATTGTTATACCAAACTAGAGAATTAGGTAGAGAGGGAATTTAAATAAGATCATTTCTTTTAATCAAGAATTTTAATTTGAGGGTGTAAGTAGTCATAGGGGTCTTGTTTTGTTTTCAAGTCACACTCCACCATTGTGATCAGTGTGTTTTACTTTAGTGCTAGGCATAGCTGAGGAATTATCCTCACAAGCAACAAACACCACAAGATCCACATCACAACATGACCACACAAATCAAACCACAAGATTCAATCATACCACCATTTCCACAATTAACAATACTATCTTGTAGAAATGATCACACTCAATTATGACAAGATGATGTTTTAAGGAATATCTCAACTCATAACTTAGTAGTTTTCAGAAGATTTGATGAAGAGAAATATGTGGGGTAATATATTTCCCACTAGTGTTATTTTCAAATGGAGTAAAAATAAGAGTTTATAAAATGGGAGTTGTATACAAATGCAAAATCTCAAGTTTAAAAGATAGATAGGAGATAGCATATAGATCTCCACATTTGTGGGAACACATAGTTTTGGAAATACTTTTACTTTCTCAAATAATGATTATTAGTTTTGGTTGTTGCTAAACCAAATATCATTGAAATGGAGTTGGCCAAAATAAGAATGGAAAAGATACATGGAATATTTTTCTTGTCATGACATGATCACCAAAGTTAAATATATTTTTATATTGGTTGGGTCTTATATTTACTAGTCAAACAATTTAAACAACAAGTCACACAAGGTCAACATAGCAATGGGAAGGAAAACACAATCATTAGTGAAAACATTTCAAAAAGTTTTTGTTGGTTCTGAATTTTGGGTCTGGTAAAACTAAGTTTTTCTTAATTCCAAAATTTGGGATGTGACACTACGGTGGCGGCGCAAGGCACGAGATTGGCAAAACCTTGATTGGTTCGGTGTGTGACGGCGCACGCAGTGCAAGGCAATATATAGTGCGGCTCGGGAAACCCTAACGGTACAACGTGGGCCAACCACGTCGCACACGTCCGAGTTGGATAGCAGCCCACGACTCGGCTCGGCTCATTCCCGCAACCCGCGGCGTGTCGTGTCGAGACGGACGGACGGCGGCGGAGGAGGAGGAGGAGGAGTGCGCACGAGAGAGCCTTCTGTTCTCAACTAGCACACCAAGTGGTACAACAGTCCACCTTATAAGGTGGTGTTTGTCTCCTCCAACTAGCAATGTGGGACTAAACTTTAGCACCACATTGCACCTCCAAAATTCTGCCATGCACATGGGCCACACATAGACCAATTTGAGATTTTTCAGAATTGCTTATTTGGGCTCCCCACTAATGAGCCCAAATTTTAACAAACAACTGTGAAAATAAAAAATAGGCTGCGCTACATATCCACGATGAAGCCATATACATGGAAGTAAGTTTTGCTGGGCATTACTCATGAAAATTTCTTTAACTCATGGCCGTTGGTTTCTGGCATTATTCATCTTTGATATGCACAAGTACAGTAACATGCCCGTACTAAATCACCTTACTAATTATCATAAAGAGACTTGCGAATTGTAGAATATGAACGTAAAAAAATGTCGGCCCGAAACGGACCGTGAGAGCTCAGAGGGAAGAGAAGGAAGTGAGGTGAGCTGAAATAGTTAGAGCATCTCCACCGACGCGCCCAACTGCGCTCCCAATAGGGTTATTGGGCGCGCCGGCACAAAATCGGCCCCCAGCGGCGCGCCCAATAGCCCAAAAGTTGCCGGCACGTCCCAATAGAGCGTCCGACAACCCCGTTTCGCGTCCAGGTTGACGCAACCGGACGCGCCGGCAACCGCGGCAACGCGCGCCTCGTCGATTCCTGATGGGCGGGCCTGATGCATCAGTGAGACGGGAGCGGTCAGCGCAATTTACTGCGGCCGCTGAGCGGTTTCCTGACGCGTGCGACACGTCACGCCTTGTCTTCCCGACGCGCGTTGCCGGAGTTACGACGCCTCGGGAACCGACGCCGGAGTTATGGCGGAGTTTCCCGCGCCGCGTTCCCGCCATTCGTCACCCACGACCGTCTAAAAGAAGACGCGGCGCCGCTCGCCGTTTTCCACTGTCGCTCTCCTCCTCTCTTCTTCCCCCTTTCTGCACAAATCCACCGGTGATGGCGCACAACGACCAAGCGGGAGGCAGTGGCGGGGGCGCGGCGAAGAGCTGCCTCTAGAAGGAGGAGGCAGCGTTCTTCCACCGGCATCGCATCCCCGTGCAGCCGAGGATGCGCCTCCCCAGCAACCGCGCCGGTAGCTCCAATGGGTGGACGCTGTCGGCGCTCAGGTACGTCGTCCCTCCGTTGCCGGAGAGGGAGCGGCTCCAGCAGCTCATCCAGCTGCGCCGCCGCCAGATGACGCCGGAGCAACGGGCCGACCCGGAGTACGCGGAGGACAGCCAATACTAGCCCGCGTTCCTCACCGCTCAGCGGCAGTCGGCGATCGACGACCACCGCGGCCCCGTGCGCCCGGCTCGCAACAACAGCGAGTCGTGCCGCCGCTGGTGGGAGGGGCGTAACTTCCACGCCGTGATGCAGGAGTTCGGGTACGCCGCGGCGGGCGGTCTCTCCCGCGACATGTGGGAGATGACGCCGAGCTCCTCCTCCTCGCACAGTTCGTCCTCGAGCGCGCGCTCAACGACGCCGACGACGCCGCGCTTCGTCAAGATAAAGACGGAGCCCACGCCGCCGCATGGGGCGTCCTGAAGATCAAAGACGAGATAGGATGGTCAGCGTCGTCCCGGGGCGGCGTGACCATCCGCGATTTCGGCCCGCCGGTGCCCCGTGCGAAGGTGATGGCCGAGCCGGGGATGGCGACGTCGTCCGGCAAGAAGCGCGCTACCATGCCGCCGCCGCCGCTGACGGACGAGGAGGCTGAGGCCCAGTTTTAGAGGGACCTCGCCATCGCCCAGAGGCTGTCGTTCGACACGATCCAGCCGGCGACTCGAGAGTTCGCCGAGCACTGGTCGTGCGTCGAGTACAACATCGTCGACCTCGACGCCGAGGTCCAAATTGCGGCTGCGCTAGCGCCACCCTTGGTGAAGGAGGAGGTGAAGGAGGAGCCGACCGAAGCGCCGCCGCAGCAGGAGGGCGGCGCGTGGAACGTCGAAGACGCGGTGGCGGCGAACGACTGGGACCAGTTCTACGGCTACTGGGGACCAGCAATTAGACTAGGTTTAGTTTAAATTTCGCCGTATTTTGTAAAAACTATCGAAATCGAATGAAATATGTTTAAGTTTGAATGAATTCCATCGTCTCTTTTTTCTTCTGAAAAAGCTATTGGAAGCGACTGGTGGGGCGCGGCACTCCCATTAGGCGGCAACGGTTGCCGGCGCGCCCAATAGCACCTGTCCAGCAACTTTGTCGGACTCTCTATTGGGCGCGCTGGTGGAGATGCTCTTAGTATCAATTTGCTCCTCTTCTATTGCCCCCTTTATATAGGGAATGAACAAGCTACTAAGCTAGCTGTCACATCTGACTTGACGTGACAGGACTATGATGTCAAGACTCGTCGCCACTTTTGATGACGTCACAGACTAGAGTGCATTGTGGATGATTCCACTGACTCAGAACCACTGTAAAGAATGACAAACTCGTCCTATCTAACTACTCTGTACTAGGAAGCACTGTAGAGAATGACAACCGACTAGGCAACTCCCTAACACACCACCGAGGTGTGGCTGATTTTTTTAATCACGGTTCCCAGAAATCGAGGTAGATTGTTCACGCATCAACCACAGAAAGGCTGATGTGGTAGATGAATATAGAAAACACGTGGCAAACTCCCTTAAGATCATTGTTACGTCGTTATCTCTTCTGCCATGGAGTATAAACCGTGGTAGATACAGGCCTCGCCTGAATCATGATTATGGTTAGATGGGCCAGCCTGTCATGGTTAGATGAGTCAACCTGTTACTTTGAAGTATACCTGGCCATGGGATGCCCGGCCCGAAATTCCAAGGCCTGGGCCTGAGATTTCGGCCCGAATGTTGCCTGGGCCTGAGCCTGGGCTTTGCATATTGGCGTTTTAAGGAAGAAACCCGGCCCGAGCCCCGAAAGCCCGATGGGGTTTTGCACTCGTGGGAGGGCCTGGGCCTGAAATATAGGCCCGAAGGTCAGATGGGCCTGGGCCTGGGATTTTGCCCGTGGGCTTTTTTAGGCCCGGCCCGACCCATGGCCAGGTATACTTTCAAGTGGACTGATTCGTTAAGGTTAAGTGGATTAACCCGTTTAGTTTAAATGGGCTTGCCTGTTAAGATTAAGTGGGTTGATCTGTTAAGATTACGTTGGTTGGCCCACCCACTAATTAAGGTTAACTGGATTGGCCCATTAAGCAAGTGGGCTACCTCATTGAAGGTAGGTGGGTTGGCCCAATTTTTTAGGCGGGCCAACCTGTTTACTTAGGTGGGCCGACCTGTTCCCTCTCGATGGGCCAGCCCATTTAAGTTAGGTGTGTCGGGCCATGTAAGTAAGGTGGCTCGGCCCATTTATGTTAGGTGGCTCGGCCATTTTATGTTAGGTGGGCTGACCCATTAATGAATTGTGGCCTACTACTGTTTGGCCCACTGCGGGGCCAATACTCCATGGAGACGCGGTAGGGGTTTTGGCCTATTTTGGCCTGCTTTTCTATTTGTTGTTGGTCCACGCATCAATACTTTAGTAGTCCACATGGTTGCATACCAAGGTGACCACGCGTTCATTTCTTGTTGGTCCATGTGTTTGCTGGTTATTTGTCATAAATGGACTAACCGAATTTCCTTGCGGCTAGGCCGCGCTAATAATCATCGCGGCTAGCAAACCATCGATCATAAATCACCAGGTAACATACACAATTATCGGTGTGTCCAGTTCATTCATACCTTACCTATACAAAAGGACAAGTCTCATAAAATTGACATCACAAACAGGAAACGACCACCGTGTTCATAACAAGTGCAGAAAAATGCGCCAATAAAACATGCTCAGCGCCAGAAACCATTTCGTAAGACTGACCAAGAGATTCACATTTCATGGTTATCAACAAACAACAAACCACACAAGGTCAAACAGAGAAAAAAAATTAATTACTAGTAAAGGATAAAAAAATTGCTTCTAAATTTCGATTATTTAAAAATAAGTATTCCTAATTTCAAATTTTGGGATGTTACACAAACCTATCTTACTCTTGATGGCACGTTTCCCTTACCGGTGGACCAACCGAACGAATATAATCATGGAGGAGTTACCTCTAGGTAGAATCCCACTATGAAAGATTGAAAAGCGCTCGGTAGAATCTCGTTGGTGAGAAATGGTTAAGTGAATCACTCAGGAGAGAGACTTTGCACAGGGAGGGGTGTACAACTCAATTGAAAGATTCAAGAGAGAAGCCTTGTAGGATCCACATGGGGGAGAGCAACATGCTCTAGGGTTCATAACCAAAAGAACAATTCAAGTAAGAGAGAAGAGAGGAAGCGTTGGGGAGAGAGAGAGAGAGAGAGAGAGAGAGAATACAAAATAGGAAGATCGAGATCAATGAGGCCAATGCTGGTCAACAGCCAAGGATATAGATCTTGCGCTACACAACGAGGAGGCCTGGATCACGATTGATTTGAGCACCTTGTCCCCCATGAAAACGGCTTGGCTTCAACAGAAGCAATAGTTCTGTATCGACCGAGATGTGTGATCATCTCATTTGTTTGTTTTGCATGAACTATGGTTGGGGCATGTGTGGGCCTCATGAAATTCTTTTGCGTACAATGTTGTATATCGGCATGGCATAATATTCTTTTGATACTATGTGAAATGCTAGATTTATTTAGCAGATATAATTGCTATCTTATTTTGATGAAAATATGCCAACTTTTTTGATGAAAATATGCCAACTTAATAAATTGAAAAAAACCGATAGAGCGGATCAAATGGGTCGCCCGTTGGGTGCTGACCTTGAAAAGAATCACCAGGTACTTGAGCGGACATGGGCCGGAAGCATATCTGCCTGGCCACCCAAACAGAGAAAAAACGGACATATTGGATGTCCGTTTGCGTCAGCGAGTTAGAGTTTAACTAAGTGAAAAAAATGCATGTTCTTCGTAGCAACAACACATGCGACTATGGAAATAAAAACAAGATGACAGAACAAAGCATAAAGCATCCAGGTGCAACAAGTGCCGCATACTAGCAACCGGACAAGTTCACAACGAAGATAAAAGATACTATCCCTATATCACAGCAGCGACGGGAGGTGCAAATGATAGTTTCAGCAAAAGAGCATCAAAAGGCCAAAGTCGTCATCCGGCAGGTGAGATCACTTCAACCTTGATCCTTGCATGCTCGATCTGGCTTCTACGCGTCCGACCAAGAACCAGAGTCCGTGTCCTCGTCGACGTCCGGCTTGACGTCAAGGCAAACACCGATGCGATGAGAGATGCAGGCGTCGACGCAGGCGTACATCATCTGCTGCTTCGACAGCCTGCGGCCGTCCCACCTGCTGGTGCCCACCCGCTTCGCCTTCTTCACGCCGCGCCACCCAAGGATCTGCTCCGCCATGCACTCCATGGAGGCGTTGCCCATACGCGTCACAGCGCGCAGCTCTTGCGGGCACGCCACATTCAGGCCGTAGTGGCCCCACAGCTTGCGGCAGTCGGAACGGACGTCGTACGCGACGGAGACCACTCGCGCGTCGTTCAGGAAGCGCCGGAGCACTGCAGGCACGGCACCGGCGGCCTGTGCGATCTGGAACACGAGGCACCGCCGCCCGCAGCAGAGCTGCAGCGTGCCCGGACGGGGCTCGTACCCCAGAGGGCGGAAGGGAGGGGTCCACTGCACACCCATGCCGACAGTGAGTCCGGCGCCGGAGCGGAGGCGATGACTGCTGAGCCACATTGTTTTGTACACCCACTGGCGCGTGACGCCAGGGTGCGCGGTCACGGTGGTGGTGACCGTGGTCCGGCCGGCGACGCGCACCTCGTAGATACGGTGCGTCGGCGAGGAGCGGACGAGGCACGCGGACACGGCGGCGGTTCTTGCGTCCATGGCTCGGCAGTTTCCAAGGACAGACGAAGATCGATGGGAGACGTGGGTCGGGAGCGCGGTTGGAGTCGATATTTGTTGGCAACACACACGTCGGATCAATTGGTTCTCCATATACAGCTTCCCGGTTGTGATTACTGATTACAAACACAGTACGGCCTTGTTTACTCCTCGGGTATTTCTGGGGTTGGGAAGTTTGAGGATTGGAGGGGATTTGGTGAATCCTTCCCTTTCACCCAATCTCCTCATTTCCCCTCAAATACCTTTCCCCAAAAATACACTAGCATGACCTAAAGTTTTCAATCTAGGCAAAATTGAAATGGTTGGTGGAGGATATTTGGGGATTATCCCTTACAAAACCGGAGTAGTAAACGATCTATTGGGGATTTTTGAGGATTTTTGGGAATCCAGGATAATCCCCTCCAATCCCCTAACATACACTAGAAGTAAACAAGGCCTACATGTATTTGCGGTGTACAACTCAAGGACCAGACGGACCCGGACAGAATTCGTATACTACTCGTACTCGTAAACAACGGAACTACGGCACAGCAAGCTGGAAGCCTTGCCGGTGTCGGACGCGATTTACCGTTTCTAACAATGGTTTTATAGTCTTGAATTAGGGTGAGCATTAGGGATCAGACAACCCGATCAGTTAGAGCATTCTAGCAGTACCGTAAACCACGTAAAACTGTAAATTAACTGCCGCATGCGGTTTTGGAACCGAGAAAAGCGTACAGAACAGCAACTGTAAACTGCACCGAACCGAAAACGTTTTTAATGGCCCCCATGAATTCGCCCCGCGGAAGGCCGAACCGAGGGGCCCTGTATATCGAGAAAGCAGTTGGCGGGAGGGACATTTCAGCTCTCGCGAGTTCGTGTTCTTTCCCCATTTCGTCGCCACCATCGCCGCCAGCCCCGCCGTCCTCGATTCGACCTTCCCCCGGCCGCATCTGCCGGCGCCGGCGCCGCCGCCACGCATCCACCCCGCCGGACGTTTCTGCGGCCACCCCGCGCGAGAACCGTCCCCGGCCGATTCGCCGCCGCAGCCGATCTGTCGTTGAGTGTTTCTCCGGCCGATTTAGCTTCGTTTACCGAAGGATTAGACATTTATTTTTGTTCCTGTGTGCATTTTAGTTAGATTTGAACCGGTGTGAAGAATTTTTGCTCGAGGATTCGTCGTCATCCTATGACTCCGATGTAGAGACATTGTTCGAGAGCCGCCGGCAGCAAATGGTGGTGGCGGTTCTCGTGGTGAAGGAGTTCGAGAATCGCAGCGGCAAGGATCTAAAGTTGGCCGCCTTTGCATTCCTCGGTACCGCTACTTCGGCAATGAGCTGCTCATGCGAGACTACTTCGCCGAGATATCGACGTATCCGGCTCACATCTTCCGGAGAAGGTACCGAATGCGTCGATCCCTTTTTTTGAAGATAGTAGAAGCTTGCGAGGCGAATTGTCGTTATTTTACGTGTCGTAGGAATGCTGCGGGGTTAATTGGATTTAGCACATATCAGAAAATCTCCTCCGCAATGAGGGTGATTGCCTATGGTATTCCGGCTGACTACGCTGACGAGTATCTTCCCGTTGGCAAGGATACTACGATCGATTCGGTGCGTAGGTTCGCCAAAGTGATCATATGTCTCTTTGGCGCGGTTTATCTTAGAGCACCCAACGAAGAAGATACGGTGAGGTTGATGGCATCGAATGAGAAGCGAGGTTGGCCGGGCTTGTTAGGAAGTATTGATTGTATGCATTGGACTTGGACAAACTACCCGAAGGCATGGCACGGGCAGTATTGTGACAAGGGTGGTGATGCAACAATTATGCTTGAGGCCGTTGCATCCGAGAATTTATGGATTTGGCATTGCTTCTTTGGTTTGCCGGGCACTCTCAATGATATCAATGTGTTGCATCAGTCACATCTATTAGTTAGGCTTGCCAATGGTGATGCTCTGGCTTGCAACGGGCATGAGTACACAAAGGGGTACTATCTTGCCGACGGTAATAATCCTGCTTGGTCTACATTTGTGAAGACCATCTCAAAGCCTAAAAATAAAAAGGAATCTTAATTAATTTGCAAAGGAACAAGAGGCATGCCGAAAGGACATAGATAGAGCCTTTGGTGTTTTGCAATCTAGGTTTGTCATTGTTCGAGGTCCTGCTCGTTTTTGGGACAAGAAAAACCTGAAGAACATAATGACATGTTGTGTGATTCTTCACAACATGATCATCGAGAATGAAAGGGACTTGGACTTGGAGTAGGTCTATGAAAATGCTGGTAGCCGTGTGAAGCCAGCTAGAAACCCAGATTGCATTCAAGCATTTCTTCAGACTTACCGGGAGATTGAGGATGCCAACACCCACAACCAGCTGCAGCAGGACCTCGTTGATCACATCTGGCTGTTGCATGGGCAGTAATAATCTGCCATTTTTATTCATTTGATTTCATTCATGTGTGATTCGAACCATTATTTCCATTGGGCACAATTCTTCTATTGTATTATTGTTAAATTCGTGTGATTTGAACCATTATTGTAATTTGGATTATTGTTAGTATTGTACAATTAACAATATTTATTTAGTTGTTCCTTTTTATGTCAAATGACATATCTGTGTTGAAATGGTGAAAAATTGTGTGATTTAAGGTTCGGAAGCAGCCACGGCAGAAGAGAAACCGTAAAGCTGAGCGGTAAAACATTCTGTTTTATCGCTCGGTTACAGTTTCTGTTCTGCCACGGCAATTTTCAGCCCGAAAAACACGATTTCCTCGAACATTAAACCACGTTTACGGTTCCGTGGTTTACGGTCATTGCTAGAGATGTTCTTACCTTACATTGAAATGTTACGTTAACATACAACTAGCAAACTCTCTGTGAACTTTCGACGATATAGCAAATTAGCAACCATTCTATTTCGCGAAAACTTACCCTGTATGAGATACAGTACGTGTACCTTCCAAATGCATTGCTTTCTAGTCCCCTCGAAAAAATAGTCCTTTCGTTTCGGCAACTATTAGAGCATCTCCACTCGCGGCGCCCAAATAACATCCCAAAGGCCTTCTGGACGGGCAATTTGGGCGCCGTCCGGAGTAGCTGCTGGCTTTGGGCGCCGTCGCTCCCCACTCGGGGCGCCCAAATCGGCCTCCCAGATTGGTTTTTCTATCTAAATTCAAATATTTTGACAAGTACAAATCAAACATACATGAATGTTTCATAGTTCAAACACATAAAATAAAGTTTCACACTAACTAAAAACAAAATTACAGCTCAAACATCTTGCTCTTCCGGGTTTGCCGCTGCCCATAAATGCTGCACTAGATCAGTTTGGAGTTGATGATGTGTATTTTCATCACGAATCTCCATATGCATTGAGAGAAAATTAGCAAAATCTGCCGGCACATCGTGATCAACATCGGCCAGAGGACCCTGAAAATCATATGGTATATGATCCTGCACTGGATTTGCGCACTCACTCTCGATGATCATGTTGTGCAGGATCACACACACATTCATCACCTTCCACATATGGTCGTTCGACCGTCAGAGCAGGGTACCGAACGATAGCAAATCTTTGCTGGAGCACTCCAAATGCCCGCTCGACATCCTTCCTGGCACTCTCTTGTTCGTCGGCAAAATACAAGCTTTGTAGCCGCGAGGGTTGGAGATGCTCTTCACAAACGTTGCCCACCTTGGATAGAGGCCATCGGCTAGATAGTACCCTTTGGTGTACTGATGGCCATTGATCTCATAGTTGACTGGTGGAGCATGGCCTTCAACAAGGTTCACGAACACAGGAGAGCGCTGCAACACGTTGATGTCATTGTGTGATCCTGCCATGCCGAAGAAAGCGTGCCAAATCCATAGTTCATGATCAGCCACAACTTCAAGTACCACACTGCAATATCCTTTGTGGCCTCCTGTGTACAATCCTTGCCAACCAAATGGACAGTTCTTCCAGCTCCAATGCATGCAGTCTATGCTTCAAGCATCCCAGGAAATCCTCTTCCTACATTCTCTTCCATGATCCGAGCTATTTGTTCTTCATTTGGTCGTCTCAAATGGAGCGGTCCAAACACAGCAACCACCGCCCTGCAGAAACTGTACATCGACTTGATAGCTGTGGACTCTGACATGCGTAGGTAGTCATCTACATCATCTACATGTGCTCCATATGCAAGCATTCTCATGGCAGTAGTGCACTTCTGGATGGATTAGAAACCAACCATTCCCGCGACGTCCTTCTTCAACTTGAACCATGGATCGTACTCCCTCACATCATGCAGATGTCGTTGAACAAGCCACGGTTCATCTGAAAGCGTCGACGAAAATCCTTGGCGGTGCATACTGGAACATCGACAAAGTAATCGGAGACTAGCATGCAATGTTCTTCCATTCTCTGCCTCGGCATGGTCTTCTTCATCCCATGTGACGAGCCTCCTCGTTTGGGTGCGGCAGCGGCGGCCTCGTTGGCTTGAAGTTGTAGAAGACAACCGAGGATCGCTATATTCTCATCTTCCTCCTCGGCGATGGCGGCTTCTTCTTCCAACATCATTGTGGCCATCAACTCGTCGTCGCTATCCATCTGCAATGCAAAGGGGATCGATCAATCGCCCGATCGCTGGCTCAAGTAAATTCTGTCGAATACCAGGCATACCAGCAATTATGTCGAACACTTTGCACGCAAGGCGGGTCGCGGGAAGTCGCCGATACGGTCTGTGCTGGAGTCGCCGACCGTCGACCGGAAGCCAAAGGCACGGCGAAGTGCGAGGGCGGCGTGGTGTGGCGTCCAAGGGAGGCGGGGGGAGAGGGTAGGAGGCGGTGGCGTTCTGTGAGATCTTGGCTTGGGGCTTAATATGATTGATAGGATACTCATATCAACAAGTTGTAACTTTTTTTCCGGAAGCTCATCTGAAAAGAACTCCGAGGTTAAGCGTGCTTGGCCCGGAGCGATCTGAGGATGGGTGACCGACTGGGAAGTCCTTCCCGGGTGCGCACGAGTAAGGACAAAGTGCGCAGAAAAGACCAGTGTTGATCTGTGGGACCAGTCTAGAGATCCTAGAGATCTGCTAGGGGTGACAGGCCTGACCCGGGGGTGGGCCGGGGAGTTACATTTGGTATCAGAGCCGACCCTCGCGGTAGCTCGGGCGTGTGCGGGTCAGTGGGCGGACATGTTGGACATGTGCCGGCACTGGGCGCATAGACGGGTGCCAAGAGGGGAAGTTCCTGGACTGGGGGTTGACCGACAAGGGCGTCGGTCTTCTACGGGGGAAGGATGTGAGATCCTGGCTCGGGGCTTAATATGATTGATATGATACTCATACAACAAGTTTCAACTTCTTTTCTGGAAGCTCATCTGAAAAGAACTCCGAGGTTAAGCATGCTTGGCCCGGATCGATCTGAGGATGGGTGACCGACCGGGAAGCCCTTCCCGGGTGCGCACGAGTGAGGACAAAGTGCGCAGAAAAGACTAGTGTTGATCTGTGTGGCCAGTCTAGAGATCCTAGAGAGCTGCCAGAGGTGACAGGCCCGACCCGGGGGTGGGCCGGGGTGTTACACGTTCCAAATCGTGGCGACGAGGAAAGGCGGCTGGAATGAATCAGACGTGACGACGAAATATATATTTCCTCTCTCAATGGTAGGCATGGCCCGCGCGCCCCAGGCGGACGTGGCGACGCGCTCTGTTTCGTCCGGCGTAGCCCATCGACTCCCCAAGCGGCGGGCGCAGGCTGGGCGTGACGGACCAAAAAAAAAGGGCCTTGTCGGACAAAAAACACATTTGGGCACCGCGAGTGAGACACGGTTTTGGTCCGGCACACCCCAAAGGCCTTTGGGCGGCCGTTTGAGCGCCCCAAGTGGAGATGCTCTTGGGAAATCTTCCTGATAAATGGCCTGATTTCTTGGCTAGCCTCCCCGTCTACAGCACTCACAACACGATGTCTCGTCTTTTTCGACTTTTGGCGATAAAATTGGGAAAACACTTTCGCTAGGGCGACCTAATGCGCCCTCGCGTAGGTCGCTCCGTAGCTGCGCACGCGTCGCTAGCGAGACTCGCTTGCTTTTTTATTTTTCGGCCGAACAGTGTTTCTGGCACATGTTCGACGCGTGAAAGTGAGGTCAACAGTGTTTCTGGCCCAAGTAAGATTTTCTCTATAAACACACGTTGTGAATAAAAACACCAGTATAACTTTTTGGTCATTTTTTCATATTGCATATGTTTTTTGACGTGAAAGGGAGGCGAACAATGTTTCTAGCCCAAATAACATTTTGTGCAAACACAAGTTGCAAAAAAAACTGGTACAGTTAAGTTATTTTGTGATTTTTCAATGTTTCATGCGTTTTTAAACTTTGTAACAGAGTCAAAAAAATGTTGTGACGGGCAGCCGCTAGTTGTTGCAAAGTTTTCTGGACATTTTTACTACAAGTTTGTGCTCCCTTTTTTTATGTTGCATATGTGATTTCTAATTGTAACAAATTGGTAGCATTTTTGTTGCAAAATCACACACAAAATGCTACAAGGTTTTTGGAGATTTTTTGCTACAAGTTCCGTGTGTTTACTAATATTTTTATTATGACGTGTTATGTGCTTTCTAAATGTTGCAAACACATTTTTTATTTTGGCCATCACTTGTGGTTCTTATTGAAATAGTTGGTTATCTATCTATACTTTTTATAAAACAAAACCCAATTAACATGCATTAATTAAGGCCTAATATATTCGCATGAGCTTAGGATGTGTAAGGGCCTACTTTGGGGCTATCAAACGCTACAACGTGACAGGGTAACTATAAAGGTAGCTTTCGGGTTTGTCACGAAACATGTTGCGTGTCATGGTAGATCAAGATGGGATCTGCCCCTCTGTTCGACGGAGAGAGATATCTTGGCCACTCGAATGCTGGATCCAGAAAATTTGTGGCCGTACTCTCGGTTAAGTGCTAACTATGTTTTAGGGATTCCGTGTCATGAAAATCGAGAAAGATGATCGAGCTATTACAAGGATGACAAGTTCTCACCTTGACCTAATCAATATCGCGCGGCAAAGGGAACAAGTATATAATATTGTAGAAGTTTCGTCCGATATGATCTTTACGTGTATTTGGGAGTCGGCACGTCTTACTAGAGACCGCTACCGGTTATTGGTCGAGTAGTGTACTCGTGCCATGTACATCTATACGTGAACCTATAAGGTAACACACTTAAGGGGTATGAAACATAGATTGGATGTGATCCATCTTATTGGGTTTATATTGCTAATGGGGCTCTAATGTAGCAACCCATTAGAAGGATTATATATAAGAGAGGAGTGGACAACATAGAACACACCAGTGCAAACCCTAGCCGCCACACTCTCTCCACCCACCCGCGTCTTCGGTGCTAGCACCCCGACCGCGGTGTTCCATGCCCTGTATGGGTGGATACCTTGGAGGCGCCGCAGTTGTGGCGCTTGGACGATCCGTTCATGGAATCCGCGAGATGTTTTTCGTGGGATCATGAGGAGAAGGAGTAGCTATAGTCGACTACATGGCATCGACACGCGACATCAAGAGTCTTCCGCTCCACTGCGCGTTGAGAGGTAATTCTTGGCTCCGTGATCGATTACTTGCAGGGGTTCCCGGGATGAACGCGGTAGAAAATTTTGATTTCTGCTAGCGCAGCCTACCCCGTCACCCTACACTTCTAGCTCCATCACGATCTCCTCTTGCTCCTCAAGAAGAGCATTACATTCACCTTTGTTCCAAGAGGGACTCGGGTCTTTTCTTAGCTTCTTCTCAAAGCGATTTCATGAAAATGGTGGAACAATTCTAAATTTCCTCAACACTAATTCATCAATGATGGGCAAGATGACATAGCCATAAGGCATTTGTAGGAGGAGTTATGTCTTTCTTTAGTTAAAATATCTATGTATTTTGGTTCTATAGTGTACATATGTCTCATCGTTCGATGTGTCGAGCGGAGCGGGTGGAAGAACCAGCAGAAGGGGGACTCAACTCGCTTCAACACCCACATCTCTAGTCTTTAGCGGCGCCCTTGATTGACCTCCCCGTCGGGCCAATGGGTTAGGATATAAAAGGCGCTCCTAGCGACACTCCCAATCGGTTTTGACGGACCGAAAACTTGTCCGACATTCTCTTGTCCGCCTCCAACTTTCAATTCCGGATTAGGGATTGTTTAATGGAGCCCACTCACCTCTTTGGTTCCCCGGGCAGGTGTTGTTTCTTTCCCCAAGCGGCGACGGTGCGGCTTCACCATAAGTCCGACATTGGGGTGTGGGGCGCCAGCTTTGACAGTAGGGGAAGGCCACCATTGAGATGTTCAATGGCCTGGAAAAGTACAACACCAAACGGTGGAGTAAATCGTGGACGATGGTCGAGGGCACAATGGTGAACGTCAAAGAACAAGCAGGGCGACACGACGCTAGGAAGTGGGGCTCGCCACCGCGGGAGCCTGCTGCCGCTGGGTATGCCGAACCCGGAGGCGTGCTCGTCACCGTGCGGTGGGATCGTCTTCCGCCAGCCAAGCAGAAGATGTCGATGGATTTTTGTGTCCCATCGCCATACCGAAATAGCGCCGATCCGCCAGACTATCCCGGCCTCACACAAGCCATGCTGAAGTCGGCGACCATGCCGCATCCACCACCATGCTATCCCAATAATCCTATGGACTACCCCAGCCTCAGGGCCGCCCTATGTTCGTCGGCAAACAAGCTACATCAGCAACAACAACCACTGCCGCCGCCGCGACATCTTAACGTCCGCCGAACTAACCTGGCAGACGTTGGTATCGTTCAAATCTCCAATGGTGACGATTAGATCTAGAGTTTAGTGTTTAAATTTCACTCAAAATATATGTAAAATATCAAAATAGTTGAATGAATTTTGTTAACTTTGTTTAAATTTGAGAGTCAAAATTTTGGGGGTGCCGGACACTTATCTGGGGACTCCTGTGGAGATGCTCTAATTAGTAGTCTAGAAACCCTCACCACATTGGACTGGTGTGTGGACCCATCCTATCAGGACCGGTATGTGTGCTCTTTCATAATTTGCAAATTTGACAAACAACACCATTGTCCTTGACATTGTATTCTGGGTAAAGAAAATATTACTCTTTCCTTCAGTAGGCGCCTGTTCTGAACTCAAATAGCCCTAATATGTATCGTGATCTTTCCACATTCATCAGCAACAAATAAAAAAGTGACATACCGATACGGTATAACACTCCACAAGTACAACGAGGTCCTGGACGGTGTGACCTTCCTCCTCGCACCCGTCGTGCCCCTGCGCGTTGCCCTGTTGACGACTATCCCGCCCATGCTCCTCCGCAACATAAGCGTTCCTCCCTTCATCATCATTGCTGATGACTCTGGTACACGCCACCTAGTGGTCAAGGCCGGCCCATAGACCGGGCAACAAGGGAGATCGTCTAGGGGCCCGAGAGGAGAAAGCCCCAAAAGGGCAAACTATATAGTAATCATTATGGTATTTTCCATTACACCCAATAACTATTTAATACTCACTCTATAAAAGTTTAAGGGTGCGTAACAGATTTTTTTTGGAATACTATGATTAATAAAATTACTATAGTTTAACATGCTTTGAGGTGTTTGGCTTTATAAATACCGCAGCTTTGAAATCATTTTATTCTCAAATGTTTTTAAGTATTGAAAAAGGTGTTCCACCCATCTTTTTTCTAAAACTGAGAAAGGACCAAAATCTAAATTATTGCTTGCACGGTGCTGAAATATTATGATATTAATATATTTTGGTTTTGAAAAATGGAAATTCCAAATAGAGCCTAAAGTATGAATGACTTTTCTGGTCAACAACGCATGGTTCCGTCTATGATTTTTACTTATAATATGTCTCAGAAATAGTATAAATACATATGAATAAAATTATTTCAGAAGACAAAATGCAACAAGCCATTTATACAACAAAGTCCATATACTTTAGAAGTATTTGCATGTTTAATCCCGTGCAATATATTTTATTTTATAAAATGATAGGGAACATGTATACTCAGATGATGACAAGTGCATTGCATAAAAGCATGTCAAATAAAACTTACATATGCAAACATTCAACTTATTAGAATCCACACCAATTTATAAGACTGGTGAATACTCTACGCAATGTTCTTTTAATATCAATTACAAAAGGTGCACACTTTGTTAAATTTTGGCTTTTTATTATATGATTTTGACCACAAAAGGAGTGAAGAATAAGTTGGTTCAGTTTATACTCTAAAAGTTTCTGTTAATATGCTTAATTTATCATATACTAGAAACAACTATTGAGATATTTGTTGCATCGTGTTCTTTGCAGATCTTTAGGGTAAAAACGTATCAATTATATAGATTATGCATTGTAGAAAAAAAGTTTTAGAATAGAGTTTTGTTATAAAATATAGATTGCTATATTTCCATGATATTCATTACAAACAAAAAATACACCGACTAATATTTTGCATAGAAGCGAGTCTATCTCACTTGGTTAGAGAAGTGGATGTACAATCCAAACAGACAGATTCAAGTACTCACAGAAGCGGATTTGAGTTCTTAGTATTTCAAATGTTAATGTTTTTCTAAAATCATGTTACGGATAGTAAAGCTTGACTTTTTAAAAAACTAATACACCTTATAATAAAAATCAGAAACATTTCCAATTAGTGGCTAAACTATGCCAATCGATGGAAAATTATAATTAGTAAAAATGTAACATGCTAAAAATCAAATAGATAAGTATAAAAGTTTAGTAAAATTGTTCCAACTACTATACTTCTCCGGAGTTGCATTGATTTCCTCAAGTATATTTCTCAGAGTATTGGGACAACAAGCAGTGGTTGGCATTTGATGTCAGGGTATGCTCACATGTTGGACTTCCCCTACAAGCACAACATCTGTGTTCACAGGCAGGAAAGAGACCAACCATGTCCATTAGGATTGTCACCATTCAAAATCTTCAGGAGGTCATTGAAGTAATCAACGAATGGAAAAGTACATCACAACTAGTACTAATTGATGTGGACGAAGATATGGGGAGCGATATCTACGGGAGGTTCCTTGCATCAGGAGCGTACGAGTTGATAAAAGATGCAAGTGTTCTGCTGAGCAAAGTTCAGCTAACTGATGATAATTGCCTGATACCTTGGGTCCTTTGAAAAGAAAAATGCTTAGTGTGATGGAGTTTAGGAGGCTGTTCATGATACCTTGTATCCAGTTCATAAAATATGTCTCTCAGCAAGTTGGGACAACAAGTATTGGCTTGGCGTCTGGCGCCAGGTTATGCACCCAAGTTGGCTATCACCTACAAGGACGACATCCCTCTGCACAAACAGGAGGAAGGCCAACATCGTGCATTAGGGAAATTGTCACTGTCCGGAACCTTCAGGAGGCCAACGAAGTAATCAACGAATGGAGAAGGACGTCGCAGCTCGTACTAGCTGATGTGGATGCAAATATGGGAAGCGATGAAGCCGGTATAATCTATGGGAGGTTCCTTGCATCGGGAGCATACAATCTGATTAAAGATGCAAGTGTCTTGATGAGCAAAGTTCAGCTCACTGATGATGACAGTGAGTGGGTCGTTATAGCTTGATACCTGATTTCTCCATATATTCTTTATCGTGTCTATCCGATGAAAACACATATCTTTTGATCTCATTGTACAGATTTGACGCAACCGGATTGCTCCATCTTTTTCAACGAACAAAAACTATTGTGGATCATGATGTATTGTTCATAATTCCTGTCTGGCGCACTTCGCAATGTTTTCTTCGACATGTTTACTCGCTTGTGTGATGGGAGGTTTAGGAGGCTGTTTCAAAACTGTGTACATTCCATGATATTTGCTGGAATTTGAAATTTGTACACTATGTGTGGGATAGATAGCAAGTACCCAGATTGAAATTGAGTGGTTTCGGTAGTCTCCTGTGATTTTCATTATCATTATTCTTAAATACGCGTTGGTTTCCGTTTGCCCGATTGAAAACACAACAGCTAACTTGTAGTATATCATGTCCAAATCCAAACCGAGCTGGCTGGCATGCATACAAACGCAGAGGCCTGGTTTGCCGGCTGTAATCTCTGTCGATAACCGATAACGGCGGAGTCCAGGACGCGCCGTGTGCAGGTTGCCAGCCGCCAGGTTCTGCATGACCGGCACGAGAACGATGGGCAGAGTGCGGTCGGCCTGCGAGATCGATCACTCGCTGCCCGCCGCCGCGTGAGGTGTGACGCGGGCACGCGAGGCACGGCACGAGGGCGTTCAAGAGGCCACGTTCACGGTGAGGCCACCGCACGAAGGCGACGCTGTCGAGGAGGTACGGCATGAGGGCGTTCGATATGGTCACGTCCATGGCGAGGCCCGTGCCGGCGAAGGCCCAGAGGACAAACGGGTCGTCATTCAGGAGCCTAACGTGGTCGATGACGGTGTCGGCGTGTCGCCGGCGGCGCGAGGCTCGTATTTCTGGTGTGTGATTTGAGATGATCGCTGCGAGATGGCGTTCACACGCACGCCGGCGCGCGCTAGCTCCTCCGCCACAAGCCGCACCAAGCCCACCACCGAGAGGCTGTACGGGAGCGCGCCCACCCCGCCGAGCATGCCCGTGGTGATCCCCGTGCAGAGGATGTACCCGCGGCGCCGAGGCACCATGACGCGCGCGGCGTGCTTGACGCCAGCCACCGTGGACCGCGTGTTGGCCGCCATGATGCGGTCGAAGTTGGCGTGGTCGAGGGCGGCCAGGGGCGCCGGCGCCGGGGATCCGGAGATGCCAGCGTTACTGTAGAGGATGTAGAGCAGTAGAGGCGGCCGTGGTGCAAGGTCCACCCCGGCCGTGATCTGCGCCTCATCTGTGACGTCGCAGCGGTTGTACTCGGCGTCCGGGCCCAGCTCGGCCGCCACGGAGCGGCCGACATCGTCCTGGATGTCCGCGAGTATAACGCCGTTCCGGATGAACTCGACGACCGTCGCCTTGCCGATGCCGCTGGCCGTGCCGGTGATAACGGCAACCTTGCCGGCTAAGTGCTAACCTCCGGCGGACGCCACGGCCGAGCGCGCGGGCGACTCGGGAGATGCTGTGCACGGCCCCGCCGTCCAGTAGGACACCGCGCCGAGCGTGTCGGCGGTGACGCCCTTCCTGAACGCGAGCGCCGAGCAGCGCCTCGAGCTGGACAGAGTACTCCGAGGCATCTGCGACGGCGCGCCAACTCCGCCCCGAACAATGCCACCAGTACGGCCGCGAGAACGTGTATTCATGGACCACGAGAACGGTACACGGAGCACGGTTACGACGTCTCCGTTCCGACGGATCTCCAGCGCCGAGCCGTCGCCGACATGTTCTATGTGTTTTACGACCACACGTACGGAGCTCTCACGTACCTCTCTGTTGATCTCTCGCCCTCGCCGATGCGTTGGCAGGGCGTGAGATGCTTCGCCCAGTTTGTCCATCGTGTTCTTAATGTTTAAGTACAGGATATTTTAAAAGTGTGCTTTTGAATATTATGTGATTTTTATCTTTTCTACGGGCGTAAATTTTTACGTTCATGTGACGAGAAAACAAATTGAAAGGACGGTGGCTAACGCACGGGTATTTAGCTAGTTACACGTTTAAAATCGATGTTGTGTGATTTTCACTATTGTGCAACGTGGAAAGACGAGTCAATCAAGGTTCGCTTCCATTTGAATTTGATCTCCGGATTTAAACATATGCAATAGTGCTCATTTTATTTGGGGCCGTTGCAACGCATGAGCTTTGGGGGCAGAGGGGGCCGACGCCGCAACTGCGGAGGCAGAGGTGGCTCAAGTACGACTGTACGAGGATGATGATATGGGGATTTGGGGCGAGGAGCAGCTCTCGATTCTGAACTCCGCAATTTCGCAGTACGAAGAAGGCAGCAAGCTGCTTCTGAAAAGTCACGGACTCGAGGTAGGAGAGAGAGGAGGCGTTGTTGCTGCTCTTTTGCTCCTGTACCGCCAGAGTAGTAGAGTACTGCTAATACAGTACATGTGCACAGATCAAGGAATACTAAATATGAGTTATTTAATGAGAAAATTTCGTGGTACACACTTAGTGAATGACATGTTACAACTCTTCTCTTACTGGTAGGTTATAGATAGGAAATATGACAATTGCTATGCTCTTGATTCACGCAATAGACTGAGAACAGTACATAGTCAAATGGATAGAGTAGTAATTTGATGTTTATGTGTTTATATTTTTGTATTGTCAACCAAGTTTGAAGCATGCGTACAATATTTTCTAATGATTCTCATAAGATTACCGAAGTGAGTTCACCGTTCTAAAACTGCGTGTCATTGATCTTATCATACTAAATCAAAGGTTAATGCAAAAGACAGTTTTATTTGTAAATAAATCTTCTAGATATCGAAAATCAGTAGTGTACATATGATCACAATTATGTATCATGCACATGTTAGCTCGGCCCAACCAATTTTGTACGTCCGCCCGCCTAGCGCACAAGTCGAGGAGGGTGGACTTTTCGGGAGGGGTGACGCCATGGTGGTCGCATTCGCCGACAAAAAATTGCATGGTCTCACCGGCGGCCCATAAAGTTCTCGCATTAGGACATCAAGACGGAGGATTTTCGCTACCAAAGTAGTTCTAGCATGATTTTACACACAATCGTGCATGTCTCATGTCACACAAATCTCTTGAGCGGCAACGAGTACTATTTTAAACAGTTTTAAAAAAATTCAAAAGTAACACGTCGATGTATGTACTGATTTTTTAAACCCGTTGCAACGCACGGGCACTTTGCTAGTACTATTAAATTGGAATCGACGATGATGGTTGGTACGTCGCGGGTCTTCTCTCACCCAAAAATGAAAAAACAGTATGTCGCGCGTCTCGATTTTGCGTACAGGAGGAAACCCTCAAGACGTCCTCCAGGTGGCTGCGCTGCTGCCGCCCTTCGGCTCCAATGGCCTGGTGTGCTCTTGTTGTTGCGTCCGGTCGACTACCGGCTTTCGGTGGAGGCAGTTCCCTCCCGCGTGGTTGTGATTCTGTCGGACCTTGTCTATGGTTGCTTCGTCTCGGCCGGTCGGCCCTGCTACGTTTGCCATGGTGAGACGACGTTGGTGACTTCAAGATCGTGGTGACGTTTGTTGGTGGGTGGCAAGTTTGGTGGAGCGCTACAGATTGTCCGGGATGTGGGATTTTGGGGGTCGGGAGAAATCCCTGTCGTTTTGGCACCGACGCGGTGACGCTTGTGTGTCACCCTTCCTTCTTGAGGGGCGTCGGGTGTACCTCTTCCCCACTCCTCGGAGCGTACCGGGGGAAACCCTAGGACCAGTCCGGACAGCAGCGTCGTCGTCGTCTTTCTTCTTGGAGGTGTTGTTTGGTATGCGGCGATCTCGAGTGCTAGGATCGTGGTGGGAATACGCCGGAGAGGACGCAGCGGTTGCGAGTCACATTCGTTTTTGTTGATCCGCTGGTGTCGGCTTTGTTTTCTCTTCTTTTTTCTCTTTCTTTTCTTTTGGACTTTGCTGTGTTGTTTGGCCCCAACAGTAGACTCAAGATTGTACCATGTGGTTGCTATATTTATATAGCGGGGCGAAAGGCTATTTCTTCAGGAAACCCTCAACTTAAAATTCAACGTTTTCATGGCGTATTCTGGTTCCACCACACTAACACGTTCTTGCATGCCCACAATGAACTCATACGTGTATGTTCACGTGTAATAATCAATTTATATCCCGTTTTCGTAAATCAAATTTTCTAAATCTTATTCGTAAATCAAATTTCATTCACCTTTTCCCAAATCTGCTATCTCTTCAATTTTTTCCTACTCCGTGTATTTTCACCATGGCTCCCGGACGCCTAAATCTAAGATTTGAATGCAAGTGAAAAACAAGAAAACACATTATTCTTTAAATATCAATCTCAGCACATCAACAACAGGAGGACGAGTATGGCTTCCATACACAGTAGGGTTTTCCTCTCTTTTCTTTACGTTGATTTTCTTTTTGCTTTTAAAGCTGCAATGGATCCCTCAAAAGAAAGGTGCAATGGACTTCTCTCAAAAAAAGAAGGAAAAATAAGAGCAAGGGGCTAAATATAATAGTTTAGGTAGAGCCAAATTATACACATTGTACGCTTTGGAGCATAAAACGTAATAACTCACTTTGTTGGGTCCAGGGCATGCTACATTGTCCGGAAAGTTTGCCCCTCCCCCACACCACCCCACCCAAAATGCCGATTTTTTGCCTGGCTTGCGGTTCAAAACTGGTTATCTCTGATCGCCTTGCTATTGGGGGATGGCCTCACAGCCCTCTTGCCAGTTGTGCTAAGTGTCAACTAGAAAATGCAAGGAACATCTTTTTCGAATGTTGCTATTCTAAGCGCATATAGATTTCGCCGGCCTCCTGGCTTTCCTGCCAATGCATGGGGACTGATCGGCCTAAGGTCCTACAATATTGGCATGGTCTTTCAAACTCCCCATGCAGAGGGATTTAACACGGCCATCATTCTCATCTCTCTAGGGAAATATGGAATGAGTGGAATGCGCGGGTGTTCAACAACAAATTTATTATGCCCATGGTGCTCATGCAGAAGATAAAAAACGAGTGCAAAAACTAGATTCCTGCTGGTGCAAAGAAGCTTTCTGAGATTACGGACATTTAGGCTTTTTATTTTGATTCCCATGGCTTAGGCCACCCTGTTTCTTGTCATATATCATTATAAAAGGCAAAAAAAATCCTGTTACAAAATAGCACTGTAACTTGTTCATATGTATATTTCCGTGAGTTATCCTTGTACATCCCTTGTATTCTTGTCACATTTTTTGCGATTAAAAAAAATGCAGGGCTGGCTTTTGTCCATCGTAGTTCCCCTAAAATATGCTCAATGGGCAATGGGTGAGTGGTAGGAATGGCAAGTTCAGTGCGGCGCGGACATCGGAAGCAATTCAGGGGCTCCCGAACAACATAGTGATACCACGTCTAGTTCGATGTTTGAGCGTCGAATTTGCATCCAACGAAGGATATGACTCCTACTAATTGATGTATTGACATATAAACTCCTACTAATTGATGTATTAATAAATTAAATCTTGTTAATGTGTGGTTTTAGCCTTTTTTTAATGCATGTCTGCTAATTTTTTTGGTAGTATATGATCAAAAATAATTACATAAATCTGAAATTATTGATGATACGTTTATATTTGAAAATTATTACTCGTAGTAATTTGTGCACGAATACTAAAATGGGGACCTCGGACTATGCATGGAGTCGCAATTTCCCTCATGGCTGAGAAACGTAGTTGCCGTCTGGGACGTACCGAGACGGGAGGTCTCGTGTAAACCTAGCCGCGCGCCGCCTGCCACCACCTCGGTCTCCACCATAGATCGGTTCCCCTCCTCCGACCGGCCTCGCCGGTGTCGCGAGGGGTGGGGAACCTGATCTCTGGTTGAAGTTCTTAATAAAAGTAGTGTTTTCAATAGATTTGATTAGGGTTTTGGTGTCGTCTTCTTCATCAATGGAGTTTTCATCATCTACAATAAGCAATCTTCGGTTCTTCCTTCGACGACGAGATCTTCTTCCCGACGTTAATGGTGGTGTTGTAAGATTAAATTTGTCCAGGTTTGGTCCTTCAGATCTTGCTTCGTCCGATCGATTTGGATCTTTTCTTATGGTTGCCGCGAGGATTGTCCTCGCAATATTTGTCCCGGCTGCTACGTTCTCGACAATGGTGATTCATACTCTCGGCTCTCAGCGACGTCGACCAAACTGTCCGGTTGTTATTTCCTAGAATATTGGTGTTGGTACTCTTGCCGATGTTGGTTGACAAACTTAATGGCTGCCTGCGTGCACGTAACTTTGACATTGCGGCTCAAATTATGGAGAACCCTAGTTGGTATTCACAGGTCTGTGGATTGGTATCTTTGTCGTTTTATGACTGCCTTCAGAAAAGTTCAAGATTGTGTCATGGAAGAAGAAAGAGTTTGAAGATTTTCTCTTTTCTTTTAGACTTTATTTTGTAATCGCTGTAATCAGTTCATGTATCTCTACCATGTACTATTTGCTACTATAATATATGGTATTAATTGTAAAAAAAAAGTCGCAATTTCCCTCCCCGAAAGGATTTGCAATGACTTGCCGACCAGTCGGTGCTGGAATGTCGACGGAAGCAAAACCCATCATCGACGTGTGCACTGAACGTGCCACGTCTGCTACTGGCCTAGTGCTACAGCTCGCCACACGATAAGCCAGGGACATGCGCGCCGCCAAACTCGCCGTGCTCATCGCCGGCGCCTCGCCGGCGCCGCCGCCGCGCCCCTTCTCCCCCTCGCGCCGCCTCAAGCAACCTACCCGGCTCCCCTTGCCCAAGCCCGTCCCCGCCCAGCAGAACGGCGGGGGCGGCGGCAGGGCCCTGCCCCTGGGGCGCGCCTGGCCTGCCGTCTCCGCCGCCCTCTTCGGCGCAGGGTTCCTCCTCGGGCCGCTCCTCGACGGCCTCCACTCCCGCGTCGGCCTCCAGGTCTACGGCAACGGCGCCTTCGACGTCGGCCCCCTCCACACCCACATCCTGGTATGGTAAACGGCGGCACGTCCAGCCATCCCATCCCTCTCGATATAATTCTTCAGCGATGATTTGATCAGTTGCTTGCTCGTCGTGCTGCGGTGCCGGCGCAGGTGCCGCCCCTGCTGGGAGCGTTCTATTGTACCGTCGGGCTGCTCCAGCTGTTCCTGGACGAGAGGACGCCGGCCAAATCCAAGGCCACCGGGAGCCCGCGCGACACGGCGACGTCGCTGATGTAATGCTCCTTTCACCGCCGTGCATCCATCTCCCTTCCTCTCGTCTTTTGACTTGTGTGATGTGATCTGCAGAGTTCTTGCCCTGTTCATCGACCTGAGCGCGGAGATGTACAGGGCGGGGGTGCCCAGCAACGTGGAGGCGTACGTGCTGTTCGCCGTCGCGGAGTTCGTCTGGCTCTTCCTCGAGGGCTCCTGGCTGGGCTTCGCCATCGGCTGCCTCATCGGAGTGGCCTGCCCTCTCGCCGAGGTCCCGCTCATCAAGTAACAGAACCACCACCCTCCTTCTAGCTTCTGAGCTGCACTTCACATTTGATCTTCTTACAGACATCACCTTTATAAACATCACTGCTTGTTGCAGATTGTTCCAGTGTTGGAGCTATCCCAACGCGGACGTCCTACTGTTTGGCACGGTACGCCATCTCTCATATGGCGTTACCATTAACTGAGATCGCTCAGTTCAACTTAATCTAAAACCAAACGGTGTTACCATTAACGAAATTTTATGGAACGTGTTGGTCGAGAGAGGCTGATGTTTGGTTTTCATGCAGGGGCTGATGAGCTGGACGACGACGTGCTACTTCGTGTACACTCCGTTCCTGCTGAATCTGGCGAGATTGCTCAAGTCGCGGCTGGCGGTTGATGACACGGAGGGAATGAATGAATGAATGAAGCAGTTCGCCACTGAGTTTTGGTCTTTTGGGAGATGATGCCCCCTACTATGGAACCAACATGTCGCCGCATGGTTAACAGGGGGAAAATGAGCCAAAATACAGAGTTGAGAAACCTATTTGGTCAGTTCGACAGTTCGAAGACAAGGATGAGCTGCAGCGATATGTCAAGGACAAACGAAATTGTGTATCGGCTCCTTCTTCAAGGATGGTTGCTAACCTAATTTTTTAACACAAAAGGGCACGCTCACAAGTTGTAAAAAAATCTGAATTTTTTCCAACAGCTCACAGCTATATATACAACCTGTATGTATGAAATTTCCATGCAAGAGAAAAGGCATAGACAGTCTCCTGGTCAACATGCTTTGGAGATTGCAACACGGTGTGGGCAACAGAAGTACAGAATTGCAGATTTATTACTAAATTTCTCCTAGTCATCATGCTTTGGAGATTATTTAAATATATGTATGCAAATTCATTCTCCACCGTCAAGTGCAAAAGATCTTCAGCAAAATCGAGTTTTGGCAGAAATTGTTCCAACGGCTATCCCTTTTTTTTTCTTATATAATGGATTGGGAAGGTCATAGGACATGAAAAACAACATCGCACAAGAACTATCAAATGATACTCAGCACACTCTACACCAAAAGGGTACTTGCATTGGATATGAACCTTGATTATAAGAAGAAATGAGGATGCAATGAAGTGCAATGCCAATATATCTGAGCATGTCAATTTCCAATCCAGTTTAGAAACAATATACCAGTGTGGCAGAACATTAAGAACACGAATAACCAACATCATGTTAAACACTCTTCAAAATGGCCATAACATCGACCAGTTTCTTCATAGTCAATATAAAAGCAGCTGATATGACATTTAAATCTATTTCAACAATTCCTCGTTTCATCGTGATGGTGCTGGAGACTGCAACAGAACGAGCAACTGGAATATGTTGCTTACGAAAATTCTTACCTTCTGAAACTACATAACAGAAAATAGGCGCTAAGACAGTAGCACACCATTGACTCAGATTCCTCACAAAAGCGCCCTGAAAATTCAGGAACCCCTCTTAGGTACTCAAAAATGGAGGGAGCTGGCCAACGTTTCCTAATAAGACGGAGATTACAAAGTCCGTCGTGACCCTTTAACTACGTTACCAAACTTACCTGGGAAGAACACCGCCTTACCTATGTGCCAGTCTCTTTACCATGACAACGCTATGTCTAAATGCATTTAAATTGCACAGCTAAGATAAGAAAAATGAGTGGTAACTCACCGCCAGTCAACAGCTAATATCGCCCATAGGTCCTCCCTAAATCGTCATGTCTCTCATGCTGAAACTCGCCATAAGCAGCATGACGCCTTGGAGCAGAATAGTTATCACTAGCATATGGATATGTGTTCTTTGAATCGGTTGGTGGACCAGTAGGAGCATAATGTGTAGCTCTCTGATCAAAATCTGGATAGCCAGTTTGGGTGTATGAGGTCTGCTGAGCTTGCTGTTGCCTTTTAAAACTTTGCTCAAGAAATTCATCCCACTTCTTTGCTTGTATACTCCTCGTGGCCGACACTCTCTTCATGTGGTTCTCTCTCATTTCTCTATGTGACTGTATCAGAAAGAAGAATGCCATAAGGATATATCATAAGGCAATTAGCAAGCCCTTTCAACATAAATGAAAGCATTACAAGACAACTGTACTGCAAGGCGTGAAACTTGAATAATTTAATTGACATAGTTATTGATTATTCTGGTCGCCCTTTACAATAATCTGCATTTCTAGTGTATGGCCCGAAATCTATTGCGAATGAAGGAGCCAAACATCAGAGAGAACAGTTAGTACGTTACAACTTACAAACAACCAAAAGAACAAAATTATTAGTCTTTGCCAGTTTTGTAAGTTGCGTTGCTCCTCAGTAAGAAAATTACTATTAGTATCCCGCAATTCTATGCAAGAAACAAAGCAGACAAATGATGTCATGATGAAAACAAATCCCTACAAAACTAGTGGTGGATATTCACCAACTTAAGTGCAGTCCTTCCTAATGCAACAAGTAAAAAACACATCAGGGCCTCAAATACTCAATGGGTTCATTTTAACTTTAATTTTTTACTGAACCAATTAGTCACCCAATTGAAAGTTGGTATCTAAAATAAAAAGGCATGCATAACTAGAATAAATCAAGTAGAAGTTGGGAGGCCTGGATAATTCCAACTAAAAGGCTGGATGCAGAAACACAAGGCATTATGATGCCAGAACCAAAAAAATTGAGTCAACTGGTTGGTAATTAATCTATGCTTTACATGAAGTAAATAGAGACGCATCCAAAAGATTTTGTCTCTATATGCATAGTTGGGTAAGGTGGTTTGTTGTGCTGCATACTTATTTCCTAATACTTCTATTTGAGTTGGTTATACAAATTTATCTAAAACTCATTAACTTCGTCAAAAAGGGCTAGAGGAAACACTGTTACTTCAATAAATAAGAGCTAATGATCGGATACTACAAGACAAATAATTTAAATTATTCATTAAAGAGAAAAGTTTCTTGCAGTATGCTAACACCAACAAGAAATTTACCTCACGATGCTTGTAGTTTTCTTCATCCTCCTCTTGGTCACGGGCTCTAGCTAATTCCATAGCTTCTCTTTTAAACTCGATTTCAAGCTCTTCCAAAGTTTGTGGATATGAAGGCAGGTCAAACTTAAGGTCTAAACTGGAATCTGTTCCATGTCTCTCAGTGCTGCAGTTATTGGGCATATGTGGGGCGGCATATTGATTATTGCCACCATGCGATCTAAGGGGCTCATCAAGATAAGAGGGTTGACATGGAGATTTTGATTGGACTGGGCGGTCTTTTGCTCCGTAGTTGGCATAAGCTTCAGCAAAAGGAAGAACATGCAAGGTTTGGATTTTAGTTCAAGATGACAAAGATAGTTTGACACCTAAGTAGAATTAACTTAGTTTACTATACAGTGGAAAGAGGAATAATGGCAGATACAATACACATATTGAAGGCCATCCAACTCATAGAAGTCTGTAAAATCTTTCGTGTGGAACGTGTTGTATTCAAGATAATTTGTCAGACCATAACACAGACATCACTTCGAGCACTTAAAGCTTGAACTTACCTCTGACTGGAAAAGGACTAGACAAGTTATACTGTAGGCGATGGTAAACAACAAAAAGGGACCAAAAGCATTTCTTTTGCTCGAGTTGACTAAAATGTCTGGCTCATAATATTTGCCCTACAAACAAATTGTAAAACCAGTGTGCTTGAACGCCCTACCTTGTGGAGATCCTTTTGGATACTTGTGAATATCATCACGTAAGCGACCATCTACAGGTCTTTCATTATGGTGTCCTTTACTTTGAGGGCGTGACACATTTCTTGGGCTACGAGACCATTGAGAATCAGAGGTCCTGGGGCGAAAATCGGCAGAATTTCGTACAGGAGATCTCGAGCGATCCCGTTTTGGGCTGCTTGAACTATGTTTGCCTTTACTTTCCTGAATGAGTTTATGCACAGCATCTACACCTTTGGCTAGCACTAACCTATCTTTCCCACTGACAAACAGGAACTTCTCATCCATTCTGAGTTTACAGCCCACATCCTTCTCAATCTGACTTATTGTCTTCTCGGTGAAAAGATCCCTGACTTGTTTGTCTCTTGCTGGAACTCTTTCAAAGAAATCTGCATTTCTCCTATTTGCTCCAAGTGTGGTTGGACAACCCTGTTAAGAAAGATAAAACGAAAAGAATATCTTAAAAACATCCATTTTGTGGACATAGTAATAAACATTAATAGTTTTGCAGAGCATAAATGGGTATAAACAGTGTACATACAACATTCGCTAATTAATGTCAATAGGTTGATCTTGTGCACTGATCTGACCATGATGAAATATAATACCGAATGAAAGAATGAGGAACAAAAAGTACAAAGTTTAACTTTACTGTTGCGACAAGGTAAATATAAGCATCAGGATTAAATTAGATGGATGGTGCTACCGATTTGTGTTACACATTCTATTAACTCGTAACTGTGTCTACATAACAAGATTAGCTGGGTTGTAGCAGTAATTTATGTTATAAACTGATGTTAAGATAGTACAAAACTGAGGTAAATGTGCACGAGAGAGAGGTTGGACTGCAACAACTTGAAGGAACGTACTGGCACAAGGTGATGAAAGGAACCAACTGAGGGAAGACTCAAGGGAACTAAGACTTTTTTATCCCATTGCTTGCTGTTAAACTGTAATGGACTTACAGACTTACAGGGCATCCTTATATGAGGAATGTTAGCTTCTGTACACAGACTCGTTATCTAACTATTCGCGAATACTAATTGATTCAGTAGCTCTTATGGGCTCTATTCCTAACTGACTCTTGAAGTGGCCATTCTAGTCTTCCTCGGTTCTGTGCCTACACGCCTGTGCGGCTGCACACCTTTGTGCTGCTGTTAGCGCCAGTGTACACAAGATGCATGCTAGAAATCCATGACTGAGTTTGTAATTTTGTATCTACCAGGATCAAATTAGCTGGGTTACACCAGAAAAACTTAAATTTTCCTTGAAGACTTGCCAGAATTACAAGCTCATTAATATGAACTTAATTTAATACTATCAACAAATTGGTGAAGACACAGATAGCAAAAGAGTTAGTCACCGAACTATGTTTTGCTAAAATTTAAATGGTCATGTTGTAATGATGTTTCCATAAAGAAAGGTTGAAGCCTCTGTTTCTAAGATTAGGTTTGACGAGTCACAGACAAGGATAAACTAACACTAAGAAAGACTGTCAATATGCCTGACAGATGATATCATGAAAAACTATTGCCGTTTAAGTTCATTATGGCCAGTAAAGAGTGTAACTACAAAGCCAATCGCGCTTCAAGGAGAAAACAAAGTGTTGTGGGTCATTATGTATTTATCTCAATCAAGTAAATCAGTGTGCATACCAGTTTTAATTTCATCAGAAAAAGAAGTACCTGAGTGAAATGGCCTGATTCTCCACATATTTTGCAGATCATTTCTTCCTCCTTCCTCTTCTTCCAGTTCCGTTCTGTAGCCTTAGCTTTAGCCTCCCAAACCCTAGCATCTCGACTAGTGAAGTCAGTTGGGACAGCATTGGGATCGCGGGGCTCATCTTCATCATCTGACTTCTCATGGGCCAGCGGCCTCTTCTCATCGTTCACTTTAGATGTCACGCTGTTTGCAGCTGGTACAACCGGACCGCTGTAGGCTTTCCCATAAACTTCATTGAAGAGCTCATCGTCTATCTCGGGACTTGGTTCCCTCGCCATTGGCTAAGAAGAGAATATCTGCTCAGTCTGCAGTAACTGCCACAAAGATAGGGGGAAATGTCATTCAGCTAAGGCAACCTAAAATATTTGCAGACTTAGCAACCTAAAATATTTGCGAAGGAACTGAACTTTGCACATGAAAGCATCTTCGCGATGGCTCATAAATGAGAAAATGATATTGTAGTTCTAACATTTCCTAGAGGGGATTGTTTGGACCTACCTTTTTCACTACCGGGTTACTAAAAACAAAATTAGTAAGAGGAAGCACAAGCCGGGGCGGATCTAGATAGGGGTGCCGGGCGCGCACCGGCTTGAATAATCACTAGAAGAAAACAAGCTCATACCTCAAAACCCAATGGCCAGAGATTGGGGACGGGCTGGGGACGGCAGGGAACACGATGTTGCGGCGAGGAGAAAGGGGAGCGGCGATGGCAGCGACGCGCGTGAGGGCCAGGGGTGTTTGGGGTAGGGGAAGGGGGTGAGGCGGGAAGGAGGCGTGCGTCGGCGGTAGCAGGTACGGCGCGGCGGCAGGCGGCGACCGCTGGATTTAGAACCAAATTGGCTGGGTTTTTTTTAGCAGGTCGGGAGGAGGAAGAGGAAACAAAGGTACGGGAAAGAGAAAGAGTTTTTCTTTTTTTAGATGAAAGAGAAAGAGTTTGGGTGTGGATGGCTGGGTTGGGTTTGTGTTGGCGTACTATCTGGTTTTTCTTTTCGTTTTTAAATTTTGATGATGATATCCTTGGTTCAGTTTAAGATAAGCTATGTCAAATTTTGATATCCTTGCTCTACACTTTCTTTGTTAATCGGGGTCCGTCACGGAGAGGATGAGAGGTAAATCTAGAAAAGGGATAAAAGATTATTTGAAGTGTATTTTACGGGAATGGAGGGATTATCCCTATTCGCGAAAAAATCTCCATAAACCGTTGAGCCGGTTTTGGATGGGATAATTTCAAGATATCCTCACAAAACATTCCATTTTAGGCCTTGTTTACTCCTGGGTATTTCCACCCCTGAGAGGCTCGGGTTCGGGGCTGGGAAGGAATTAGGTGAATCTCTCACTTACACCCAATCCTCCTCATTCCTCTCGTCATAACCCCATGTGGTTACTTAGATTTTTGGGAATGGGAGGGGATTGAGCAGTTGATACAAAATGGAACTTTACACCTAGAACAACATGATAATGAACATATACACTAGAAATTCAATCCTTGCACAACATACGCACTCAACCAGTTCGGACAAGCAAATATAAGGGAAAACCTTGCAGCAAGACAAATAAATATGTAAATATTAGCTCGATTTCTTGCAAAAATTACATCGGTGCAAAAGAAATTTGCATTGTAACACCTCACGACATAGGCTACAGGAAACCGAAACCTTCGATCACTCAATTGAGAACTGACAGTACACAGACAGGGTTTATCACTGAGAGTTAGGTGGAAATGGTTGCGTCGCACAGATCCCTCTAGGCCCTGGCAAGGGTTGCCAATATTACCTGATAAAGAAACTATCAAGGTTTTTAATGACTTGGTGCAGATTGAAGTCGGAGATGGCACCTCCACTTTGTTTTGGCGAGACAAATGGATTAAGGGGAGATCAGTGGAGGATTTTGCTCCGCTGGCATTGGCAGTGGTCACCGATGGGTGTGCTAGCAGAAGGCAGTCCAGGACGTGCTGCAGGATCACAAATGGGTCAATGACATTCGAGGAGAACTGACTGAGGATGGTATTGTGCAGTGCTGCCATTTGTTTGTTCATCTATGCAATTTTGACAGGAACACCACAATCCCGGATCAGTTCAGGTGGACCTGCTCACCATCTGGTGTCTACACGGCGAAGGACACATACAAGGCGCTGTGTCGGGACTTTGAAAGGCTGGAGGGCGACAGCTGCATCTGGAGAAGCTGGGCACCCCTGAAATGCAAATTTTTTGGCTGGTTGGCTTTGAAGGGCAGGCTATGGACCTCGGATCATCGTGTGAGGCATGGACTAGACGACGAGGTGGCAACCTGCTATACTTGTCTGCAGGGTGAGGATTCAGTGAATCACATTTTGGCTGGATGACCTTACGCTAGGCAGGTTTGGTTTGAGTGCGCTGGGAGGTGATGACGTGAAATACACGTTCGTTGGGAGACCCTAAGAGGAAGGTATGAAGCAGTGCGGCAGCAAGTTTCCCTCAGTATGAAACCAAGGTTATCGAACCAGTAGGAGCAGAAGCACTTCAGAAGGTTGTCAACGGCGCCAGAAAATATGGTGTTGAAGGGGATTCTGACTGTTGACGTGGAACCTGCACACAACACAATCAAACTACTTTGTCCCAACGAAACAGGAAGGTTGTCAATCTCCCCGGCTTGCTGAAAACAAAGGGTTAAACGTATGGTGTGGAAAACAGTGTTTAATTGCAGAAAGTAAAAGAGAACAATGATTGCAGTTGGTGGTTTTATCAGTGTAAAGGAATGGACCGGGGTCCACAGTTCACTAGTGGTGTCTCTCCATAAAGATAAATAATATGTTGGGTAAACAAATTACAGCTGGGCAATTGACAAATATTGAGCGCATGACAATGCATATATATGACAAGATGACTACTATGATATTCATTTGGGCATTACGACAAGATACATAGACCGTTATCCAACTGCATCTATGACTAATAATCCACCTTCAGGTTGACATCCGTGTTCCCCGTTGGTATTAAGTTGCAAGCAACGTATAATTGCATTAAGTAAAGTGCGTAATGTAAACAAGTACATATGACCGTAGACATAGCATTGTTGTGTTATCCCTAGTGGCAACAGCACATCCACAATCTTAAACGTTGCTGTCACTCGCCCAGATTACTGGAGGCATGAACCCACTATCTAGCATAAATACTAACTCTTGGAGTTACAAGCATCTACTTGGCCAAAGCATCTACTAGTAACGGAAAGCATGCAAGATCATAAAAACATATAAAGATAGATTGATAATCAACTTGATCATAGTATTCAATATTCATCGGATCCCAGCAAACACAACATATAGCATTACAATAAGATGATCTTGATCATGTTAGGCAGCTCACAAGATCTAAACATGATAGCACAAAGTGGAGAGACAACCATCTAGCTACTGCTATGGACCCGTAGTCCAAGGATGAACTACTCACGCATCACTCCGGAGGCAGGCATGGTGATGTAGAGCCCTCCGGTGATGATTCCCCTCTCCAGGGTGCCGATAAGAGGTTATGGACCCTCCCGAACTAGGGTTGACGACGGCGGTGCCTCTGGAACTTTTCGTGGATAATGGCTCGGGTGTTTAGGGTTTTCGCGTCGGGGGGAATAAATAGGCGAAAGGGCGGTGGCTGAGGGCACCCAGGGGGCCCACACAACCCTAGGGCGCGGCCCCACCCTTGGCCGCGCCGAGGGTGCGTGTGGGGGCTCCCTAGCCCTCCTCCGTATCTCCTTTGGACTCTATGTACGTGTCGGTGAAATAGGACCTTCAGATGACTTTTCGTCCAATTCCGAGAATATTTCCAGGACAGATTTTCTGAAATACAAAAACAGCAGAAAACAGGAACTGGCACTGTGGCATCTTGTTAAATAGGTTAGTCCCAGAAAATGTATAAAAATGATATGAAGTGTATGTAAAACATGTAACAATTGGCATAATATCAACATGGAACATCAAAAATTATAGATACGTTTGAGACGTATCAAGCATCCCCAAGCTTAGTTCTTGCTCGTCCTTGAGTAGGTAAACGATAAAACAAAATAATTTTTGAGGTGACATGCTACCATCATAATTTTGATCATATAGTATTGTAAAGCACATGTAAATGAATGAATGATCCAAGTCAATGGTCTATAGTTTGCTACCAAATAGATAATGAGTAAACAACTGAATCATACAAGCTAAACTTTTCATGAATAGTACTTTGGAGACATTGTATCCACATGTTTACATAAGAGTTAACTCATAAAGTAATAGATTCTAGTAAAAGGTATTTAACCAACACAAAGGAAGATTTAAGCTTTAGCATTTGCTTCAACTTTCAACATATTTATCTCATGGATATTGTCAACACAAAGCAATATAATAAGTTCAATATCTAGCATATAACAATTGTTGTACCAAAGTTGACACTAGTGTTTTCTTGTGGAAGATAGACGAAGTAGGAAAACTGACTCAACATAAAAGTAAAAGAAACGCCCTTCGCAGAGGGAAGCAGGGATTAAATCATGTGCTAGAGCTTTTTAAGTTTTTGAAATCATATAGAGAGTAAAAATATAAGTTATGAGAGGTGTATGTTAATTGTCAACGAATCAGAAAATGGAAAGTACAATATGACCCCTGCCAACCAGACTTTTAAGAGCGGCTCCCATGAAGAACGTTATTTCTACCAGCAAGGCAGATCATCCCTCTTTCTCTTTTGTTTACACATGCAGATATTTCATTGGTTGTCATTGCTTGACTGATAAATCAGGGCAAAAATGTGAAAGAATTAAGCGGTTAAAGTTGTAATTAATTGGGACTGGGCACCCGTTGCCAGCTCTTTTTGCAAAATTAATGTATAAGCGGGTGTATATGCCGCTAGTCCGGTGGTAAAGTCTGTTTGACAGGTGACATAAATACATCCACCCCGTCCTCATGAGCTTGGTAAACATTGACACAAAAAGGAGTAATAAAAGTTTTGAATAGTTTAAAGGTAGCACATGAAAAATTTACTTGGAGTGGCAAGGAAATACCACATATAGGTAGTTATGGTGGACACAAATGGCATGGATTTTGGCTCAAGGATTTGGATGCACGAGAAGCATTCCCTCTCAGTACAGAGTTTAGGCTATCAAGGTTATTTAAGCAAACAATAATATCAACCGGTACACCAAGTTTTATATAACCAACATATTGCAAATATTATAAGACTTCACACCGTCTTCCTTGTTAACCAAAACCTTTTACTAGAAAATATCTAGACCTTAGAATTACCACCCATGCAAACCACATTTCACAAGCTTTACGGTATTTCTCCACTAATGGGTTTAAACTTACATGATGCAACAGTTTAAACATGACCTACTTGTTAACTCAAAACAATTGACAAGTATCAAATTATTCAAGTTGTGATCTACAAGAGTATGTAAGTCTTTTCCATTATGCCATTTACCACATGCAACATTTTCTGTTCCAACCAAACACCAATCAACTTATTTCAATAACTCTCCAAACAAGTATAAGTGAAGCAAGAGAGTACTTTCTTTAAAAGAACTAATAGCTCTGACAAGAGATACATGAAAACAAGAGCTAAAAGCTGAACAGCGCTAGACAAGAATACTCAACAAGTATAAGTAAAGAATAGGAGTATTCAAATGAAAAAGCGGAGCGTGTCTCTCTCCAAATCAAGAATGCTAGGATCCAATCAAGTTGATCACAAGAAAAATAAAGAAAGCATACTAAAAATAAAAGCACACAGACGCTCCAAGAACAGCACATATGATGTGAAAGAATTAAAATATAGTTTCACTAGAGATGACCTGATAATTTTGACGATGAAGAAGGGGATGACTTGGGCATCTCCAAGCTTAGACGCTTGAGTCTTCTTGAAATATGCTGGGGAGATCCATGGGAGCCTCCCCAAGCTTAAGCTCTTCACTCTTCTCCATCCTATTATATCACTCTTCCCTCTTGACCCTTGAAAACTTCCGCCACACCAAACTCAAAGTAAATCTCATTAGAGGGTTAGTGTACAATCAAAAACTCACATGTTCTGTAAAGACGCAATATGACCGTTACTTTAAACATTAGCTACTGCCACTGATGTTATGTGAAGCTCTTCCACCCAAAAAAGAATTCCACCCAACACTAGTAAAAGAGATGTTGGGGATATACCTACTAGGGGTATCACCAGCATGGATCAATCCGGCTAGTCCAGGGTGGCCCGCAGTGGTGGTGAAGGCTTTGCCTGCCGGGCGGCCCAGATAGCTGACGACCAAGGAAGGCGGATGCCGGCAAGGAGGAGGCCCAAGACTGAAGCCCATGAAGCCACCAAGACCAAGACGGAAGGCGGCATACTTGCCGGCTAGGTTTAGGACTCCGTATACTTGCTGGATACGTAATCACCTTGTAACCCTAGGTCCAGCCGCCTATATAAGCTGGACCTCGGGACGCCTTTAGGGCACGATCAACCAATACATCCAACTCATTGTAACCTGTTCACGGCGATATTGCCTTATAGTGAGTTATAGCAGCACGTAGGGCACCGCCACCGCCGTGGTGCCTGAAGCTGGGTAAACCGCCGTGTACAATCCCGACCTTGACGACGTCCACCTTCTTGCCCTACGTTCACCCTCGGCTAGCAGGACCCCGTCTCCTATCCAAGATGCCGATACGACGACAGTTGGCGCCCACCGTGGGGCCTAAGGCGTCAGGCGTCACGTTCCAGGCGGGAACCTTGGCGGCATCGGCGAAACAATCGCCGTCGGCCGCGCTGTTCGCTACGGCGACAACCACTACATCAGCTGCGACGAGTCCTACATCCCCGCAGACGACTACATTGTCGGATGCGGAGTTGTGCCGTTTGGCGGCGTCGATGTGTTCATCGGCTACACTTCTGAGGCGTATGGGTTGCCGCGAATTTATTCGCCATCCCACCCGCCCTACAATCAAGACGGATCTGAGTTTGCCTCCTCTGAGGAGTCCGCAGATTCAGATCTACACTTTGTCGGCATGACGGGACTGGGATCAGACTCCCAGCCCAACAGTCAAGATCCCGAATCTATTCTTCCTGCGCTCCAGGATGATGCGATGTCGGATGCCGGATCCAGATCTACCGTTCACGTCAACGTAGATTCTGATTCCGAAGAAGATTCTGCCAGCATGTTCGAGCAACGGGTCAAGCAGTGTTTTGTTACACCTGATCCTCCGCCTCTGAGGCGGCTACGGGCTCTCCGTCAACATGCAGCAGGTTTTTGTGGCGGATGTCACCGGTGCAGCCTCAGAGAAGGCGGCAACTGACGCCGCCAACCTGGGGACCCCGGCAACCGATCCACAGTTTCCAGAGCCTCCTGGGGCTCCAAAGAAGAAAATTCTGGAGAAGGGCGAGCCCAGCAAGATAGGGAACATGGCGGCCTGGCGGAAGTTCTGCACACGCCGGTACGACAAAACCAACCGGCTGATTTGGAGAAACTTCGAACACCTTGGTGGAGCAAACTGAGTACCTCAAAAGCAAGCAAGCAGAGGTCCAGAGCCTCCTCGACGAAGCCAAGGAGGAAAACGCCAAGTGTGACCCCAAGCGCAATCTTTTCACCACCACCCCATTGCCCAAGCCGGCAGGACTGGGGGAGAAGAAAAAAGAAAGGCAGGGATCATGACACCTTCAAATCCCCTGCCCAAAAGCTTGGTTTCGAGTGGGCTACAGCGCCGCAGCGTAAGGACAAGAACGGGGACGTCATCCTCGCAACCCCTGTCCTCAACACTGCAGCCGCCTTGGACATCCTCAACAATGATGACTATGACAAGGACGAGAAGATCTACTACGCATCGATCCTTGCTCACAAAGCTCTAGAGCAGCAGGCCCGTGCTGATTCTCGCGCCGACATGGCGGACGCAAGGGGAGGAAAGTTGGAATCAAATCCAACGCTTGCAAAGCTGCGGCCGGTGGCAACCCGAAGATCCGTCCGGCTCCAGTAGCCACGGAAAAGGGAAGGACAAGGAGAAGACCCGCAAATCACCACCTCCCAAAAGGCAGCGTGACGAGGCATCCAGGACCGGCAACAGGCGCAAGGCCTCACCCCTCCGCCTAGGCGGGATGAAGGCGGAAGCAGGGGCAGCAAGCAGCCGCCAAGGAGTGGCGGCAACCGCGACAACGCCCCGCCGCCAAGAAGAAGCAGGGACCGCACACAGTCCCCACCACCAGTGCCCAGGCACGAAGGCGGAAGCCGGGGACACAACAACGAGCCTAGGCACAGCCGGGCAGCGCAGGACGAGCCTCATGCCGATAGATCTGGCAAACAGCTCAGTCCGCAAGACGCGAGACATCGTCTCAATGACATCAAGGCTGGAAAGCAAGATGCCTATCTAGGACCTGAGTGCTTTGGCCCAGCCATCCGCAACGTTCAAGTACCCGAGACATGACATCAGTGTCAAAAACTCATCAAAGGTACAATGGAGCGGACAAGCCAAACTCATGGTTGTCGGACTACGCGCTGGCAGTTGAAATTGCCGGAGGCAATGGCCTCGTCGCGCACGCTTCCTTCCCCTCATGCTGGAGGGGACAGCCCGAAGCTGGATCGAAAACTTGCCGGAGAAAAGCATTCATAGTTGGCATGACATGGAAAAGGTGTTCACGCAGCACTTCCAAGGCACGTACAAGCGACCCAATACATACACAGATTTGGTTCGTTGCGTGCAAAAGCCAGATGAAACAGCTACAAGCTTCTTGGCAAGGTGGATTCAAACAAAGGCAAGCTGCGAGAACGTAGACGACAATCAAGCAATCCATGCCTTCACCACAGGCCTCCTGAAGGGCTCAAGTCTCAGACATAAGCTCGTACGCATGCAAGTCAAGGATCTCGGAGTCATGCTCGAAGTAGCAGCCATGTACGCACAGGCGGATGATGATGCACGCGATGGAGATGGCGCACATGATATGGCGCCAAACAGGCGAGCAAGTCACAAACGCAAGGCTCCCCAGGATGACAAAGCCGGACCATCAAACGAGGTCGCCGCCGCCTTCGAAGGCAAAGGCGGCAACCGCAAGTGGAAAGGAAAGGGTAAAGATGGCGGCTCCAGCAAGCAGCGCCTGACGTACGATCAGGCAAAGCCTTGCCCTGCCCAATCCACGCGTCCTTAGGCAAAGTTAACCACACATTAGGGGAATGCCGGTTCATGGAGGACTTCAAGAAGGACCCCGAGGTTGGCTGGAAATCAAAAAAGAGCAAAAAGGCTGAGAAGACAAAGAAGGAAGATGATGGGGCATGTCCATGTCCGAGGATGAGGAACCCAAGCTGTGCGCAAAGAAAGGAAATATCCCAAGGTACATGGCCAATTGGTGTGCTTCTGGGCACTCCTTCGGCAAAAGAAGAAAAGGCGGAGATGCGCGAGCTAAACGCCACAGTACCAGACGTTCCCCAGTATCTAGACTGGTCAGAGGAGCCAATAACTTGGGATAGAGATGATCACCAGATCACGTTCCTCACCCCGGCAAATACGCCCTTGTCGTCGACCCAATTGTCGATAACTTCAGGCTCACCAAGGTGTTGATGGATGGCGGCAGCAGCCTCAACATCATCTACGCGGACACTCTGAAGCGCATGAACTTGTCGGAAAGCCAGCTTGACTACAGCAAAGTCAAGTTTCATGGCATCGTTCCGGGAAAGCAAGCCAAGTCAATGGGAAGCATCAATTGGAGGTTACTTTTGGGCCTGAGACAAACTACCGCTCGGAGTATCTCAGGTTCGAAGTAGTCCCCTTCAAAGTGCCTACCACGCCATTTTGGACGGCCAGCTTTCGCCAAATTCATGGCTCGCCCGTGTTACATATACAGCAAGCTGAAGATGCCGGGACCCAATGGTACAATTACCATCAGTGGCAACTTCAAGAAAGCAAAGGAGTGCGAGCGTGGCAACGCCGCCTTCGCTGAGGCAGTCCTCCACGCAGAGGAGTTAGCCATGTTGAAAAAGAGCTCGATACGTCGCAGTTGCCGGAGCATGTAAAGACCGCTGAGCAAAAGAACACTTTCAAGGCGTCCGAAGACACAAAGAAGGCGGATCTGGTCCCAGGTGACAGCTCCAAGCAAGTCACCATAGGGGCTGGCTTGGACGACAAATAGGAAAGCGCGCTCGTCAGGTTCCTCCGTGAGAATCAGGACATCTTTGCATGGTCATCAGCTGACATGCCAGGTGTCCCGAGGGAACTTGCCGAGCACTCTCTTAACGTCTACGAAGGAGCCAAACCAGTGAAGCAAGGAATAAGGCGCTACGGTGAGAAGAAGCGGACAGCAATAGGGAAGGAGATCATCAAGTTGCAAGAAGCCAAGTTCATTAGGGAGGTAGTACACACTGATTGGTTGGCAAATCCTGTAATGGTTCCAAAACCTAATAAGGAAATGAGAATGTGCATTGATTATACCGGTTTGAACAAGTGCTGTCCTAAGGACCACTTTGCTTTGCCTCGTATAGATCAGGTCATAGACTCCACAGCCGGCTCCGAGCTGCTGTGCTTTTTGGATGCGTACTCCGGGTACCACCAAATCAAAATGCGAGAATCCGACCAAATCAAAACAGCGTTCACTACGCCCTACGGGACCTTCTGCTACATCACGATGCCCTTCGGTCTAAAAAATGCCGGCGCAACGTATCAGCGGTGTATGCAAAGATGCCTTCACGAGCAAATTGGCCGCAATGTTCACGTCTATGTTGACGACATTGCCGTCATGTCAAGAAAGAAGGCAGATTTGCTTGACGATTTGAGAGAAACCTTTGATAGCCTCCGGGTATATAGGATGAAGCTCAACCCGAAAAAATGCGTCTTCGGGGTTCCTGCCGGCAAATTGCTTGGCTTTATCGTTTCCGAACGAGGGATAGAAGTAATCCAGAAAAAATCAAAGCGATCCTCAACATATCCAGGCCCAAGGACCTGAAGGACGTGCAGCGACTTGCCGGCTCGGCGGCTGCCGTCAGTCGTTTCATTAGCCGTCTTGGTGAGAAGGCACTGCCTCTCTACCGGCTTCTGAAGAAATCCGACAACTTCGAGTGGACAGACGAAGCAGACGCCGCCTTGCAGCAACTCAAGGACGCGTTAACGTCTGCTCCAATTTTGGCAGCTCCTCGTTCGCAGGAACCAATGCTGCTCTACATCGCGGCAACTAACTTGGTTGTTAGCGTGGTACTGGTTGTGGAACGCAAGACGGAAAATTCAGACTTGCCGGAACAACGTCCGGTTTACTTCATCAGTGAAGTATTTTCCGCCTCAAAACAGCGTTATCCGCATTACCAGAAGCTGGTCTACGGTGTTTTCTACGCCGCCAGGAAGTTAAGGCACTATTTCCAGGAACATTCAATAACGGTGGTGAGCAAGGCACCTCTGGGGGATATCATCAATAATACAGATGCAACAGGCCGCGTTGCCAAATGGGGCATTGAACTTGCCGCCTTCGACATCATGTATAAACCCAGAACGGCCATTAAGTCTCAAGCCTTAGCAGATTTGTAGCAGATTGGACGGAGGCCATGGACGAAGTACCTCTCCCTGAAGATGCATACTGGATCATGCACTTTGATGGATCAAAAATGCTTCAGGGCTCGGGGGCTGGCATTGTTTTAAGAAACCCTCAAGGAGACAAGCTTAGTTATGTGTTACAAATTCACTTCAAGGCAACTAATAATGTTGCTGAATACGAAGCTCTCCTTCATGGTTTACACATTGCCAAGGAACTTGGCGTCCAGCGTGTCCTCTGCTACGGAGATTCAGACTTGGTGGCGCAACAGATACGTGGTACTTGGGACACAAAGAGCGAGACAATGGCGGCATATCGAGCTACCGTTGACGAATTCGCCAAGTGTTTTCTAGGCTACGAGGTCCGCCACATCCCAAGAGCTCAAAATGAGGCGGCAGATACACTTGCCAGAATGGGATCTGAACGCAAAAAGGTACCAAAAGATGTTTTCCTGGAACACCTACACAAGCCGTCAATAAAGGAGCAGACCTCCTTGACCCAGAATCGGCAGAACCAGTTGACAGCTAGCTATGCCGTCTACTTGGTAAAGCCGGATTGGACGACGCCATATTTGGACTTCCTGATCAATCAGGAGTTACCGGATGATGAGGTTTTGAAAAGGCAAATAATAAGAAGAGCCAAGGCATTCACAATAATCAAAGGCGAATTGTACAAGCGTAGCACCACTGGTGTTTACCAACGCTGCATTTCGCCCGAAGAAGGCAGAGAACTGTTGGATGAGATACATGCCGGCGTATGTGGACATCATGCTTCCTCACGCGCCCTTGTTTCAAAAGCCTTCCGACAAGGTTTCTATTGGTTGACAGCCAAGCAAGATGCAGAAGACATTGTTAAAAGATGCAGGGGCTGCCAACTTTATGCCAGACAATCACACATGCCGGCTCAAGAGCTTAAAACAATACCCATCACATGGCCTTTCGCAGTCTGGGGCTTGGACATGGTTGGTCCGTTTAAAACGGCGCCTGGTGGCTACACACATTTACTTGTGGCTGTAGACAAGTTCACCAAATGGGTTGAAGCTAAGCCTATCAAAAAGCTAGACGGCGCCACAGCCGCAAACTTTCTGTGGGGAATAATCTCTCGGTTCGGGGTGCCTCATAGCATTATCACCGATAACGGCACTAACTTGTCGCAAGGCGAAGTCGAGGAATACTGTTATAAGCATGGTATCCGCCTAGATCTAGCCTCAGTAGCACATCCGCAGGCAAACGGTCAAGTAGAGCGTACAAATGGTTTAGTCCTACAAGGAATCAAACCACGTCTCGAAGTACCATTGCACAGAGCGGCTGGGGCTTGGGTGGATGAATTGCAGTCTGTCCTTTGGAGTTTACGCACAACTCCAAACAGATCAACCAAGTTTACTCCTTTCTTCTTAGTCTATGGCGCAGAAGCAGTGTTGCCAACCGACATGATGTACGATTCTCCCAGAATTCAAGCCTACGTCCAGGAAGACGCAGAAGATGCAAGACAGGATGGCCTTGACCTACTTGATGAAGAACGAGATGTTGCCCTTGCACGATCCGCCATCTATCAGCAAAGTTTGAGGCGTTATCACAGCAGAAGGGTGAGGCAACGAAGTTTTAGAGTTGGTGACCTGGTCCTCCGCCTAATCCAAGATAGGAAGGGCTTGCATAAGTTATCCCCGCCTTGGGAAGGACCTTTTGTGGTCAGTAAGGTGTTGCTCAATGGTTCTTATTACTTGGTCGACGCACGAGACGGATACAAGAAGAAGCGAGGTCGCAAGCGCAAAAGGAAGGTTGACGACAAGTACGAAGAAACCAAGCGACCTGGAACATTGAGCAGCTACGTCCTTTTTACACTTAGCAATTTCCACATTGTAATAAGTACTATATGATTATGAAATAAAAGTCTGTGGTTTGCTCATTCAGTTTTGGGATCATGCCATCTTTTGTCTTTTCTCGCAATCATATATCTGTTGTCATAAAAGTTACCAAACAAAATAAGTTTTGCTCCGTGCTAAGGTCAAACTTTTTGACATTTGCCGTCTGCCGGCTAAAAACGCAAACAATCTTTGCACCGCCTAATATGCTTATCTGTCTGTTTGTATGTGGGTCGCCTAGTAGTATGTCGTTGGCACCAACATGCTGGCTTTGGTCTCTGAGTCTAAATTAGTTGGTATTGCACCTGGTTGGCTCAGCTAAAGTAACTAAGATGAGGTTCCGCCAACATATGAAAAAGCTAAACATGCAGCGAGATACATATTAAGGCGGGCCACTTAAATAAGCCTACCGCCAAGTGTAGCATAAAAGTTGGCCCATAATATTTACAACCCAAAATAAAGTTTTATGCGTTAACAGATTAACGCAGTGTTTTGTGCTGCCTTTGCAGGAGGACAGTCAAGGGATTGCCGCCTTGGTAGAGCTGGTGGAGAGATCCTGGGGGCTGACGCCTTCTCCGCCTCCGGCAGCTTCAGGATCCGCCAAGGAAGGATCGGCTATGGCAATATGCGGGTCCGGGTGTTCCTTGTAGAACTTGCGGATGTCAACCATGTTGGCAACCCGGGTCGCATAGCCTGAACAGACCGCAGCACGTCCTGCATCACGATGGCTTGGTTGTTTTCGTCTTCGGTGGGGAAGTACTCGGTGACTTGATGAATATCAGCCTCCGGGTACCACGCCGCCGTCATGGCCAATGCCAACTTGGCGCCGCCTCGTGCTGCTGAGCGTAGCGTGCTGTCATGTTTGGCTGTCGCCTTCTCCAGCAGGTCCGGCAGAGCATCGAAGATGACGGGATCGCCGTCCTCCCCAGGGTAGAACTTGGCGGCAAATGCTTTGCCTGCGCCGACAATCTGGTTGACGATTTCGCCAACTTTCAAGATTCGGGCAAGGCGCGGCGTTGTAGCCAGGTCATCTCCCAAGCTAGCCGGCACTGCACAAAACGTAAATTTACACACTGCAGCTTCAAGTTTCAAAAGTGCAAGGTGACAAAGATGAAGGATTAGAACATACCCAAGACATGCTCATGGATGGCGTTGACCTCGTCCAGGTGGTTTTCAAGTGTTTCCTGTGCCAGCTGGACTGCCTGTGACAGTTGCTCCTGCTGCGCCTTGGCATTCTTGTTCACCTGGTCAAGGTTGTTGCTCATGGCCTCAAGTTGGCCCGTCAACTTGCTAACCTCGGCGGCATGGGCCAACGCCCGCTCATCTAGCTCCTTGGCGTGATCCGCCTTCAGCTTGGCCACCAGCCCGGCAAGATCTGCAGCTTCGTTCATCAAAGCTTGCATGTCAGTGGAGTTCTTGAGAATATCTTGCGCAGTGTTTAGTAATTCTACAAATAAAAAGAAAGACGACTAAAATACTTGTCGGAAAAGAAAAAGAAGTCGGACGAAAAGAAGGCAAAGAAAGCTTTGTCACCTTCATCCTTCTTGCGAGCTTCTTCCAAGCTCGCAATTTGGGCGTTCTTCAACTCCACGTCCTGCTGCAGTTGCTGGCATTCCTTGTTTTTCTTCTCTTGAGCACGAAATAGCTCAAGATTGGAAGCAAGAACGGACTGCATGCACGAAAACAACATTATGGTTAGCACTATTTAGTCAACGAGACCACTTTGCCGGCTAAAATTTTTCAGCCGCCAAAGTGCTCGGGGGCTGGGACCATAGGCTATTTTACCTCAAGTTGTCCGTGCAGGGTCTCGTGGAGTTCGTCCATGTGCGCGTACCAGTTGCGGGTACCGTCACGCATGGTCTTCAGTGTTTGGCGGGGGTCTTGCAACCCTTTGCCAGATTGAGAGCCAGGATGGGAGGACGATCCGCCTTGGTCAGCCGCCATCTGGTCATCCATCTCCTGCTTCATGGCAATAAATCGAGCGGCATCATTAGCCGAAGCTTCAGCCGTCTTGGAAGTGGTAGGTCCGGCAACTGACTTTTTGCCCGCCGCCTTCTCCGTTGCCGCCTCTGAGGTACCAGCAGCTGTGTACGTTCCCTGGTATACAACCACGGGAACGCCAACTGTGGGCGTTGTCGGCGCAGTGGCTGGAGAAGAGCGTGGTGGCTTGCCCCTGCCGGCAGAAATCTTCAAGTTGGAGCGGAGCTTGGGCATGGCAGGCTTCCCCTGTAAGCAGAAAAGTGCAAGTTTGTCAGCACAAACTTATATCAAAATAGCTAAGACAGGGAAAGCAAAAGTTTGCTTACCGCCTGAGGGGGACGTTCCCCACGGTCTCATCCTCTGCATCAACAGAGGTGGCCGCCTTCTTCCTCTTCTCCAAATCCTTGGTGGAGGCGCTCAGCTTGCGCTTCTTCGATTTGCTGGCACCGGTGTCGTACCAGTTTGGAGCCAACTCTTCCTCCCCAAGGTTTGCAGCTGAAAAGGAGAAGACAATATTAATCCAGTGCCCAGTGGGTAAGGATGCCAGTAAAATGACATAGTTTTGACTTACCGCTGGGGCTGGGTTGTCGTGGGTGAACATGGCGACGCCTTCAGCCGCCTTCACCGACAGAGGCTTGATAAGCTCTCTGAGCCAGTATTCTAAGGCATCCTGATCAAGGGTGCTGTTGCCGGCGTCATCCGCCTTGTACTCACACATCTTCAGTGGGCGATGGCGGAGTGGCATTATCTTCCTCGACACCCAGCAGATGACGGTGTCAACTCCGTCAAGTTGTGGAGCCATCATCGTCTTCGTCAAGAATTCGATCTGCCTAACGGCAATTCGAAGTTCCGCCGACAAGCTGCTGAGCGGCACCTTTGCCGTCCAACAGGCCTTGTGGGTTGGCGGACCGTTGACGAAGGCCGGCATCCCCTGTGTGCTGCCAGGTGTCGGGATGTCCTTGCAGTAGAAGAAAGTGCTGGTCCAGTGCATAACCGACTCGATGTATGGTATCTTTGGGTACCAGTCGGGTTGGCGGCAGTTAAAGGTGACACTACCGCAGGTTGCTAGGTGGCCGCCTGGTATGGTTTGCCGGCGGCACAAGAAGCAGTACTTGAATAGCTCTATGGAAGCAGCTATGCCTAAGTACCCTTCGCACAAAGCTGGGAAGCCGGCCAGCACTAGTATACTATTGGGCGCAATGTTGTGCGGCTGCAACCCATAGAAACTAAGTACCGCCAAGAAGAAGGCGGAAAGCGGCTGAGACATACTGCGGAGGCTGTGCGACGCCAGCATGACGCGCTCGCCGTCTTGTGGGTCAGGCACCGCCTCGTCGCCTGGAACCCTCCAGGAGCATTCCGTCTTTGGCGGAATGTATCCGCCTTCCTCCAGCTCCTTCAGATAGGCTGACGTCATAACTGACGGCAGCCAGTACCTGGAGCCAAGGTCTCCAGTCTCTTCCTCTTCCTCGGCGTCGTCATCATCGTCGGCGGCAGATTCCGCCGCAGCCTCAGAGCTGGTCGCCGCAAGGGATGGGAGGGGAAAGGTCGGAGCAGTCGTTGCATGCGCCGCCAGAGATGGGGAAGAAATAGAAACCTCGCCCGCAGCCACGGTGGCAACGGGAGAGGTCATCGGTGCGCCCCGGGCACCGCCGCCGCTGCTGGTGCAGAACCAGATCCAGCAGGGGTCGCTGAGGCCGCAGCCAGTGCCGCCGTCGCCGCCGCATCCTGCTGAGTGCTCGCCATTTGGGGGAGAAGGCTCTGCTCGTGCTCGCCGGAGTTGAGTACGGGGAGGAGAGGAGCTCGGGAAGGTGAGGAGGCCACGGTGGGTGCGAATGGGGATGAAGGTTTGCATCGATGTGCCCTTTGGGGTATTTATCCCTACGCGTCAAGATTCGTGCCCGAGATTGGGGCGACGCGTGATTTCTGCCACGTGCCCACGATTTGCACGTTGTGGCAACGGTGTCTGCGGCCTTTGCTCCGATTCTTGTGCGTAGTGGAAAAACCATCATGATGCATGCCCAAGTTCAAACTGTCGTGGACTGCATGACGTCATTCGTCAACATTTGACAAGACCAGTCAATTGACAAGACTGGTGCCGGGAAGATTCCTGACAAAGGTCAGGCCGTCTTTCCCATGATGGCGGCAAAATCGTCCGACTACTTTAGGCGGACCGCCGCTTATTTTCAACTTTGGAATGCTTCAAGCTCTTCAGACGCTTACAAGACAAGGCGGACATTGCCGACAAGAAGAAGACGGCGCCTGAAGAACTCGAACCCTTCCAGGGGCTAATGTTGGGGATATACCTACTAGGGGTATCACCAGCATGGATCAATCAGGCTAGTCTAGGGTGGCCCGCAGTGGTGGTAAAGGCTTTGCCTGCCGGGCGGCCCAGATAGCTGACGACCAAGGAAGGCGGATGCCGGCAAGGAGGAGGCCCAAGACTGAAGCCCATGAAGCCACCAAGACCAAGACGGAAGGCGGCATACTTGCCGGCTAGGTTTAGGACTCCGTATACTTGCTGGATACGTAATCACCTTGTAACCCTAGGTCCAGCCGCCTATATAAGCTGGACCTCGGGACGCCTTTAGGGCACGATCCAACCAATACATCCAACTCATTGTAACCTGTTCACGGCGATATTGCCTTATAGTGAGTTATAGCAGCACGTAGGGCACCGCCACCGCCGTGGTGCCTGAAGCTGGGTAAACCGCCGTGTACAATCCCGACCTCGACGACGTCCACCTTCTTGCCCTACGTTCACCCTCGGCTAGCAGGACCCCGTCTCCTATCCAAGATGCCGATACGACGACAAGAGAGAATGCAAAATAAAAGACATAATCTGTCTAAAACAGAACAGTCCGCAAAGACAAAAAAAATCGAGGCACTTACGTTGCTCAGATCGAAAAACATTGAACTAACGAAAGATGCATACATATATCAGGATTACGCACAAAAAAAATCAGATTTAATTCACATTCTGATATTTTTAAAGAATTAATACGGTGAACAGCAGAAATCTGTTCCTGCGCAGTAATCAAAATCTAGCATCATCTTATCATTAGAGACTACTCTTGGCACAACAATGCGATAAAGTAAAGATACAAAGGAATTGCTACAGAAGTAAACAAGACCTTGACTCAAATAAAGAAAAATTGCAGAAAAAATAATGGGTTGCCTCCCATAAGCGCTTTTCTTTAACGCCTTTTAGCTAGGCACAAAGCATGCATCAAGTATACCAAGTGTAGAAGCATCAACATTGCTACGTTTAGCCCTCTTACTCTTTTTCTTATCCTTAGGAAATACAAGATGGCAATTTGATGGGGAACTAAACTTCATAGTGCCTTGACCCATGTCTATTGTGGCTCCAAAAGTTTCAACAGTGATCTTCTAAGCGTAATTTGTCCTGCTCCTGCACATTCAATGACATGATAATCAATGGATACTGTTATCCCTAGGAGTTTCGTAAATACTCCTTCAGCTATTCCCATGGTTAACTTAATAGAATTATCAGCCAAAGTTATACAGCCACCACCATTGGAAAGTCCCATAGATTCAAAGATTCATAAACAATCATGGGCATTAAGCAAAATTCAGACATAATATCACAGCGAGCATGGAACGTTTCACCATTTATAGTAACTTTAACTGAGGGAATCCACCCCGAAGGTTCAAAATTTACTGGCACTTTTTGGAACGTTCTAGAGTCTGAGTGTAAACCTCTTTTAAAGTAGAAATATCCGTCTCAAGGGTATTCATCCTTGTGTATATGTTTTTAAGAGCTGAATCTATTTTACTAGTTGAGGAGGTAGATGAAGTAATTAACTTTTTTATTGCACTGAAAGCTTGATCCCCATCATGACGAAGGAAATCCCCTCCTACTACAACATCTAAGGCATATCTATAGCAAAGAACAAGACCAAAATAAAAGCTACTAAGAAGCAGGCTTAAAGTCATTTTAGGTTCAGTTTTCCCATAAGATTCGTAAATTCTAGACCAAGCATCTTTAAAACTCTCCTCGCTCCCTTGCTTAAAAGTGAAGATTTCTTCCTCAGGTGCATGATATAAGGAACAGAGCTAGATATGATAATTAACAGGAAACAAGACTGAAAATAAACTAGATGCAAGTAACTAATTTTTTTGTGTTTTTGATAAATGAAAGCAAACAAGATAAAATAAAAAATAACTAAGCAAGACCAAAAAAAAGTAAAGAGATTGGAAGCGTGAGACTCCCCTTGCAGAAGTCTTCTTACTCCCCGGCAATGGCGCCAGAAAATATGCTTGATGACGTGAAACACACATTCGTTGCGAGACCCCAAGAGGAAGGTATGAAGCAGTGCAGCAGCAAGTTTCCCTCAGTATGAAACCAAGGTTATCGAACCAGTAGGAGCAGAAGCACTTCAGAAGGTTGTCAACGGCGCCAGAAAATATGGTGTTGAAGGGGATTCTGACTGTTGACGTGGAACCTGCACACAACACAATCAAACTACTTTGTCCCAACGAAACAGGAAGGTTGTCAATCTCTCCGGCTTGCTGAAAACAAAGGGTTAAACGTATGGTGTGGAAAACAGTGTTTAATTGCAGAAAGTAAAAGAGAACAATGATTGCAGTTGGTGGTTTTATCAGTGTAAAGGAATGGACCAGGGTCCACAGTTCACTAGTGGTGTCTCTCCATAAAGATAAATAATATGTTGGGCAAACAAATTACAGCTGGGCAATTGACAAATATTGAGTGCATGACAATGCATATATATGACAAGATGACTACTATGATATTCATTTTGGCATTACGACAAGATACATAGACCGTTATCCAACTGCATCTATGACTAATAATCCACCTTCAGGTTGACATCCGTGTTCCCAGTTGGTATTAAGTTGCAAGCAACGGATAATTGCATTAAGTAAAGTGCGTAATGTAAACAAGTACATATGACCGTAGACATAGCATTGTTGTGTTATCCCTAGTGGCAACAGCACATCCACAATCTTAGATGTTGCTGTCACTCGCCCAGATTACTGGAGGCATGAACCAAATATCTAGCATAAATACTAACTCTTGGAGTTACAAGCATCTACTTGGCCAAAGCATCTACTAGTAACGGAAAGCATGCAAGATCATAAATAACATATAAAGATAGACTGATAATCAACTTGATCATAGTATTAAATATTCATCGAATCCCAGCAAACACAACATATAGCATTACAATAAGATGATCTTGATCATGTTAGACAGCTCACAAGATCTAAACATGATAGCACAAAGTGGAGAGACAACCATCTAGCTACTGCTATGGACCCGTAGTCCAAGGATGAACTACTCACGCATCACTCTGGAGGCAGGCATGGTGATGTAGAGCCCTCCGGTGATGATTCCCCTCTCCGGCAGGGTGCCGAGAAGAGGTTCTGGTCCCTCCTGAACTAGGGTTGACGACGACGGCGCCTCTGGAACTTTTCGTGGATAATGGCTCGAGTGTTTAGGGTTTTCGCGTCGGGGGGAATAAATAGGCGAAAGGGCGGCGGCTGAGGGCACCCAGGGGGCCCACACAACCCTAGGGCGCGGCCCCACCCTTGGCCGCGCCGAGGGTGCGTGTGGGGGCTCCCTGGCCCTCCTCCTGTTAGAATATCTCATGTATAGTTTCTTGTTGTACACGGTGCAATATAAACCGTATTAGGAAGTTGTAGATCTTGCTTGATATGCAAGACACCTCAAGATTGTAATCCCTGTAAATCCTCTCGGTGGTGGTTAACCGACTATATAACACGTACCGAGCCCGAGGTCAAGGGCATCATTCTCCCATAGTAGTTTTACTTGGTATCAAAGCCTCTCCTCTGACAAACACATCTACAAAAAAACCTAGATTGCAATGGCCTCGTCTTCCTCTGCCTCCGTCGCCGCCGCCAATCCTTTCAGTCGAGAGGTCACCAGAAGCTGAATCGCGGTAACTTCACCCTGTGGAAGGCACAGGTCCTCCCTGCTGTGCGTGGAGCACAGATGATGGTTTCCTGGACGGCACCGTCAAGGCGCAGCCGATCCAGGTCGAGGTCGAGAAGGATGGGAAGAAGCTCCTGGTCCCAAACCCGGAGTACTCGTCATGGCTGGCTGCAGATCAGCAGCTGCTGAGCTACCTTACGAACTCCCTTGGCCGAGAGGTGCTCGGCCAGGTTGCGGGGTTCATCACCTCCGCAGAGGTTTGGGCGGCGATTGGCGGGATGTTCGCCTCTCAAACGCGTGCCCGCTCCGTCAACGTACGCATCGCCCTCGCCACGCAGCAGAAGGGCACTCTGTCCCTCGCAGAGTACTTCAACAAGATCAAGAACATGGCGAACGAGATGGAGTACGCCAGGAAGAAGCTGGAGGACGAGGAGATCGTCTCCTACATCCTCGCTGGACTCGACGTCGACTGGAATCCGGTCGTCTCCGCCATCACCACCAGGGTCGAGCCAATCTCGGTAAACGAATTGTATTCTCAGCTTCTCGCTTTTGAGTTACGTATGGATCTTCTTCAAGGTGGAGGGTCACAATCCTCTGCCAATGCTGCCAACCGCGGAGGACGTGGCGGTTTTGGTGGCCATCAAGGCGGCTATGGTGGCAACCATGGCGGTGGTCAAGGTGGAGGCTATCAAGGTGGAGGCTATCCACGAGGAGGAGGTGGCGGCCATGATGGTCGTGGACGCGGCGGCGGCTATGGCCGTGGCCGTGGGACGATAGGATGGGTGGCTACGGAGGCTACAACAACAACAAAAACTCCGATAAGCCACGCTGCCAACTGTGCAAGAAGATTGGGCATACTGTCCAAAAATGCTGGGAAAGGTTTAACCCAAACTTCACCGGCGAGAAGATGAGCGCCAGATCTGCCACCACCTCGTCATATGGAGTCGATACCAACTGGCATATGGACTCTGGCGCCACCGACCACATCACCAGCGAGCTAGACAAGCTCACCTTCAAGGACAAGTACCAAGGGAATGAACAGATCCACACTGCAAGTGGTGCAGGTATGGAGATTAAACACGTTGGTCATGCTTTTGTTCATACCCTACTCGTAATCTTCGTTTAAACAACGTCTTGCATGTACCACAAGCTAGTAAAAATCTCCTTTCCATAAATCGACTTGCCACTGACAATAATGCTTTTGTTGAATGTCATCCGAAACTTTTCTTCATCAAGGACCTAGCAACAAGGAAGGTGCTCCTCCAAGGAAGGTGTAGAGGAGGTCTCTACCCACTGCCGTCAAGCCACACCCTTCAGCCGCACAAGGAAGCCTTTTCCGCCATCAAGCCCTCATCATCCAGATGGCATGCCCGTCTCGGTCATCCTGCACCCACCATCGTCCATCGTATCATTAGCCATAATAATCTTCCTTGTGCCATAGAGTCCAATAAAGAAGTTGTGTGTGATGCTTGTCAAAAGGGCAAAAGTCATCAATTACCGTATCCTAAGTCTGTCAGTGTGTCAAGTGCTCCTTTGGAGCTAGTTTTTTCCGATGTGTGGGGTCCTGCCAAAGATTCTGTTGGCAGAAAGAACTATTATGTGAGTTTTATCGATGATTTTAGCAAGTATACATGGATTTATTTGCTTAAATTCAAGTCTGAAGTGTTTCGTGTATTTCATGAATTTCAAAGCCTTGTGGAAAGATTGTTTAATCGCAAAATTATTACTATGCAAACCGATTGGAGAGGTGAATATGTTAAATTGAACTCCTTTTTCAACAAAGTTGGAATTACCCACCACGTATCCTGTCCACATGCTCATCAACAGAACGGCTCAGCCGAAAGAAAACACCGTCATATTGTTGAAGTAGGGCTCTCTCTTTTAGCTCATGCTTGTATGCCCTTGAAATTCTGGGATGAAGCATTCATATCTGCCACCTATCTCATCAATCGCCTCCCTAGCAAAGTCATTGACCACGAAACCCCTTTTGAAAAATTGTTTCAAGAAAAACCAGACTACACATGCCTTCGTGTATTCGGTTGTGCCTGTTGGCCCAATTTGAGGCCATATAATTCTAAGAAACTTGAGTTCCGATCTAAGCGATGTGCTTTCCTTGGCTACAGCAATCTTCACAAACGTTTCAAGTGTCTTGACATTTCCACTGGCCGTGTTTATATATCACGTGATGTTGTTTTCGATGAAACGGTCTTTCCCTTCTCCGAGTTACACCCTAATGCCGACGCACTTCTTCGCAAGGAAATTCTCCTTTTACCTGCTGATCTCCTTCCAACTACGAGTATTAATCAAGGGGATGAATTAGGTCATGATCACGTGCTTAATACCCTGTGAATACTGCTGAAATTTGGCTCACAACGGTGTCCAGAACATGGTTTTCGTCATTTTATGCAGGCAGGAGAAGAGACACACAACACGGGCGACGATGTTGATTCGTGGTTGACAGGATCCGCCTCGGGATCGGTGGCCCAGTCCGATGGCGTTGCGTCGACAGGATCTGCCTCGGGCGACTCGGCCTAGTCAGGCGACGCCGAATCGGACGATGTCTCCCCTCAGCCCAGCTATGCGTCCTCTTCACATGGGCCGCCCAGCTCTCCACATGGGCCGTCCGACAGCAGCAGCAACTCCAGTTTCAGTGCGGGATCGCCTGCGACTGAGAATGTTGTGGATCAGCCTGTGCAGCGCAGAACGAGATCTCAACTTGGTGTTGTACAGCCCAGAATCTGGACTGATGGAACCATAAGGTATGATACTAGGAAGAGAAGTTTTCTAACAACACTTGGTGAACCAGAAAACTTGCAGGAAGCTCTAGTAGATACAAATTGGAAGAAGGCAATGGATGAGGAATATATGGCCCTTGAGAAAAATAAAACTTGGCATCTTGTTCCACCTGAGAAGGGAAGAAATATAATAGACTGCAAATGGGTCTATAAGATAAAGAGGAAGGCTGATGGTTCTATTGACAGGTATAAGGCACGACTAGTTGCAAAGGGGTTCAAACAGAGGTTTGGTATTGATTGTGAGGACACTTTTAGTCCAGTTGTTAAAGCTGCCACTATTAGACTGTTTTGTCTATTGCAATGTCTAGGGGATGGAGCTAAGACAATTAGATGTGCAGAATGCGTTTCTTCATGGCGTTCTAGAGGAGGAAGTATTTATGAAACAACCACCTGGGTATGAAGATAAAAGTAAGCCATCACACTTGTGTAAGCTGGACAAGGAACTATATGGTCTGAAACAGGCACCTCGGGCATGGTACCATAGGTTAAATATTAAGTTACAAAGCTTAGGGTTTCAAGCATCAAAGGCAGATACCTCTCTTTTATTATAGAAGAGAGCAAACAGTCATTTTTATGTTGATATATGTTGATGACATAATTGTTGCAAGCTCATCACAGGAGGCTACCGAAGCTCTGTTACGTGATCTTCAGAATGATTTTGCGTTGAAGGATCTTGGTGAGCTGCACTACTTCTTGGGTATAGAGGTAAAGAGAAGTGGTGAGAGTCTTCTCCTAACTCAAGAAAAATATGCAATGGATATTCTTAAGCGTGTAGGACTGCATGGATGTAAGGCAGCCGCCACTCCGCTGTCGACGTCAGAAAAGCTCTCAACTCAAGAAGGAGAGATGTTGAGTCCGAAAGACTCTACAAGGTACAGAAGTGTAGTTGGTGCACTACAGTACCTAACGCTAACTAGACCAGATATTGCCTTTTCAGTAAATAAAGTTTGCCAATTTTTACATGCACCTACTACTCTACATTGGACAGCAGTTAAAACGAATATTGAGATATATTCAGGGATCAGTTGGAATTGGTCTCAGGATTAGTAAATCCAACTCAATACTTGTAAGTGCATTCTCAGATGCAGATTGGGCAGGATGTCCAGATGATAGGAGATCCACTGGCGGTTTTGCTGTATTTTTTGGATCTAATCTTGTATCCTGGAATGCTAAAAACAGGCGACAGTTTCCAGGTCGAGTACAGAAGCAGAATACAAATCTTTAGCCAATGCAACAACTGAGGTAATTTGGGTTCAGACTCTACTCAAGGAGTTAGGAGTTGAACACTCTAATTCTGCATGTTTGTGGTGTGATAATCTTGGAGCAACCTACTTATCTGCAAATCCTGTGTTCCATGCAAGAACTAAACATATTGAGGTAGATTATCATTTTGTGAGAGAAAGGGTTGCAAACAAGTTATTAGAAATGCGGTTTATTCCCACTGGTGATCAAGTTGCTGACGGCTTCACAAAGTCCTTGTCATATCGACAATTAGAGAAATTCAAGAACAATCTCAACTTGGTGAAGTTGTGATTGAGGGGGGCTGTTAGAATATCTCATGTATAGTTTCTTGTTGTACACGGTGCAATATAAACCGTATTAGGAAGTTGTAGATCTTGCTTGATATGCAAGACACCTCAAGATTGTAATCCCTGTAAATCCTCTCGGTGGTGGTTAACCGACTATATAACACGTACCAAGCCCGAGGTCAAGGGCATCGTTCTCCCATAGTAGTTTTACTCCTCCGTCTCTCCTTTGGACTTCGTGTACGTGTCGGTGAAATAGGACCTTCAGATGACTTTTCGTCCAATTCCGAGAATATTTCCAGAACAGCTTTTCTGAAATACAAAAACAGCAGAAAACAGGAACTGACACTGTGGCATCTTGTTAATAGGTTAGTCCCAGAAAATGTATAAAAATGATATGAAGTGTATGTAAAACATGTAACAATTGGCATAATATCAACATGGAACATCAAAAATTATAGATATGTTTGAGACGTATCAGGAGGTTTCAGGTTCGTGTCGGGCTCCTGCAACTTACTGACGGCCTGCAGGATTGGTGGTTCCGAGAACGCAGGAGATTTGGCAAGAAATATCGAAGAGGTTTTGACACCTTTGTCACGCTTGGCTGCTGGAGACTCTAGAAGCAACGGAATGCAAGGGTGTTTCATAACACGAGAGGGCAGTTCACCGTCGTTGGTTTGGTGGATCAGATCATCGCAGACTGGAACCTCTGGAGAGATGCTGGTCTAGGAGGGAGAAACTCTTTTGCGAGAGTAGTCCATTAGCGTAGTTTTGGTGGTGGTGTGGTGTGGTGTCTGACAGACTCAGTTTCTGTCACTTCTTGTAATGCAACTCTATCTTCTATAAAATAAAGGTACGCTTTGGCGTACTATAGAAAAAAAGATAAATAAAATGCCCAACCTTGCTTGATGCCACAGGAAACTGAAACCTTCGATCACTCAATTGAGAGACATTCAAACCAGAACGAAGTCCCCCAATACAACATTCCAGAGTGGTCAAGATTGGCTCTTCATCCAGATGAGAAGAGGAGGAAGAGAACGAGACCACCAAGTAGAATTCCTTCGAACGTGAAGAAGGGGAGTAGTGAGCAGAAGATCCAAACCGGCGACGCACCTGATCCGCAAACGCAACGCCGGGTGAGAAATCCCAATGGAGGAGAGCGTCCATCACAACTTTGATCTAGGCGCCATGGTTGCGGTGGAGGTGGGAGGGGGTGGGGGAGGGTGGGAGAGATGCCATCTCGGGTCAACCCACCTACTATTGTGGAGAGGAGAAAATTTACCATATTGTTCAGGTTATCTTATATATTAGATTGCTTCATTTACGTTCCTACATACTCCTTTCTGATTCACTTGGAAGGTACATGTATATCAGGCTGGACATATTTCCCGACACCCGAACCCGATTCCCGAAAAACCCGATCCTGCAAAACCCGATCACATTTTCTGGATGCAACTCTGAAATCCCGAAATTGGAAATCTGGGCCTGTAGTGCTGGCAGCTGCTTGTTGACATGGAAACGCACGTTTGTTGGAAGACCCCAAGAGGAAGGTATGATGCGGTAAGCAGCAAGTTTTCCCTTGATTACAAAACCAAGGTTGTCAGATCCAGTAGGAATTGGAAGAGCTTCAACACGGTGTCAACAACAGCGCCGTTGAGATGCCGTTGACGTGGACTTGCACACAACACAATCAACGAAACAGGATGGTTGTCAATCTCTCCGGCTTGCTGAAAACAAAGGGTTAAACGTATGGTGTGGAAAACAGTGTTTAATTGCAGAAAGTAAAAGAGAACAATGATTGCAGTTGGTGGTTTTATCAGTGTAAAGGAATGGACCAGGGTCCACAGTTCACTAGTGGTGTCTCTCCATAAAGATAAATAATATGTTGGGCAAACAAATTACAGCTGGGCAATTGACAAATATTGAGTGCATGACAATGCATATATATGACAAGATGACTACTATGATATTCATTTGTGCATTACGACAAGATACATAGACCGTTATCCAACTGCATTTATGACTAATAATCCACCTTCAGGTTGACATCCGTGTTCCCCGTTGGTATTAAGTTGCAAGCAACGGATAATTGCATTAAGTAAAGTGCGTAATGTAAACAAGTACATATGACCGTAGACATAGCATTGTTGTGTTATCCCTAGTGGCAACAGTACATCCACAATCTTAGATGTTGCTGTTACTCGCCCAGATTACTGGAGGCATGAACATACATGTTGGGTGAACAAATTACAGCTGGGCAATTGACAAAGTGCAAACGCATGACAATGCAATATATGACAAGAACATGTTCATTGTTAGATCTATTGGGCATTACAACAATATACATAGACCGCTTACTAGCTGCATCTATGACTCATAATCCACTCACAAGATAGCTTCCGGGTCTCCCATGAGTATTAAGTTGCAAGCAACACATTATAGCATTAAGCAAAGTGTGTAATGTAAACAAACGCATTAGACTTAACAGCAGTACCCTTAAACTAAGCATCGGTTATTTTATCCCTAATGGCAACAGCACATCTACAAGCTTAGTTGTTTCTGTCTATCAAGCTCAGGCTTCTAGAGGCATGAACCCACTATCTAGCATAAATACCCTCTCTTGCAGTCATTAGCATCTACTTGGACAAAGCATCTACTAACAACGGAGAGCATGCAGGAACATAGATAAAACATAATATAATAGATGAACAAACTTGATCATAACTTCACAATTCATCGGATCCCAGCAAACACAACATGTAGCATTACATAAAGATGATCTTGATCATGTTAGGCAGCTCACAAGATCTAAACATGATAGCACAAAGTGGAGAGACTACCAACTAGCTACTCTATGGACCCGTAGTCCCGTGGAGAACTACTCACGCATCACTACGGAGGCAGGCATGGCGATGTAGAGCCTCGGTGATGATTTCCCCTCCGGCAAGGTGCCGGGAAGAACTGCAGAAACCCTCCCGAACTAGGGTTGAAGATGATGGCGGCGTCGGAACTTTTCGTGGATTTTTGCTCGGGTGTTTAGGGTTTCCCGAATAGATGCAATTTATAGGCGAAAGGGCGGCGTCGGAGGCACCCGAGGAGGGGCGGCGGCCTAGGGGCGTGGGCCCACCCTTGGCCGCGCCGTGGGCCCGCGGCCTCCCTCAGTGGCCTCCGTTCTCCTTCTGGCCGCTGCTTCGTCTCGGTCCAGAAATAAATCAGTTAAATTGGCGTCCGATTCCGAGAATATTTCCAGAATAGATTTTCTGAAACAAAAAGACAGCAGAAACAGGAACTGGCACTGTGGCATCTTGTTAATAGGTTAGTCCCAGAAAATGCATAAAAATGATATAAAGTGTAAGATAAACATGTGGTAATCAATATATAACAGGCATGGAACATCAAAAATTATAGATACGTTTTGGACGTATCAAGCATCCCCAAGCTTAGTTCCTACTCGTCCTCGAGTAGGTAACGATAACAAAAGATAATTTTTGAGGTGACATGCTACCAACATAATCTTGATCATATAGTAATGTAAAGCATGTGAGCTGAGATCAAATCATTCAAAGCAAAAGTCTATTTGATATTAAACACAAGATGATAAAGCAAGACAATTAAACAAGTAAAAACCTTTCATGGAAGATGCTATAAAGACATGAAACCGTACAAAGTTCATTATAGATGTTTTAAGCATTCAGTATAGAAGTTATCCTTCTACTCAAGCATCAAGCAATCTTTCACAAACATAGAAAGGATCCAGTCAAGCAAAAGTATCACAAACGTAATGAATCAACTGTTAGAAGTTTTACTCAACCGGTGAGCGTAAGCATTTGGTATTGGCACCAGGATGTTATGGCAAAGAGAATAATAATGGGGGTTTGGAAGGCCAATGGAAGAAAGCTCACAAAGCTATAAATGATCATTAGACAAGAGGAAGTCTTATAATCGAAGCTATGCAAGGAGTAGTGATTGCCATGCAACGGATGCACATAGAGCTATAAGTGTATGAAAGCTCTCCAATGGAACTAGTGGGGGTGCATCCAACTTGGTTGCTCATGAAGACCTAGAGCACTTTTGAGGAGGCTCATCATTGGAATATACAACCCAAGTTCTATAACGTAAATTCCCCACATAGTTATACTATAAAACATGAAACTCTCTCATATGAAGCATAGGTGCTACTAGCACAAATGATGACTATAAACAGGTGCTAAACATGAGCACAAGTGTGGATAAAGGATAGTAATGTTGCCCCCTCTCTCTTTATTTTTTTCTTTTTTCTTTTTTTTCTTTTTTTCTTTTTCTTTTCTCTTTTCGATGGCCTCCGTCTTTTCACTTTTCTCTCCCTCACTGTAGGGGCAACACTCTAATATGATGACACACTTTTTGGTACAAATAACTCATAATGAACAAAACATGATGTATAAAACTGTATGCCTCTGCCAGTGTAGCAGGATGTGCAATGATCTAGCGTAACATGGGTAAAACCACACATCAGCTGTATAGAATCATGCAAAGCAATATATAACAATGATGAATGACAACAAGTCATGTAATGTAAGGTGGAAGTTGCATGGCAATATATCTCGGAACAGCTATGGAAATGCTGTGATAGGTAGTTATGGTGGCTGTTTTGAGGAAGATGTTTGGCTTATGTGTAGGAGAACAAGATGAAGTTCTCCCACGGGGTTGGATGTACTGGCGAAGTATGCACAACTCTCAATGTGAGCAGAAGGCAATGCACAACACCGAAGAGGCTAGCAAAATATGGATGGTGGAAGTGCCAAAAACCGTAGCTCAACATTAGTCAAAAAGAACTCACAAGTTTATTGCAAACAACTAGCAGGTTCAACATTAAGAGCATGATTAAATTTACCCAAGAGGGCCGTTCACGGAGGCACAAGTACCCCGTAGATCCCTCGACCTTAGCACGCAACTATGTTGTTTCCAACTACCTTCAGACATGAGAAGCTATCAAGTCCAACTACACCTTCAGCAATTTTAAGAGTTTGTAGTACGGTACAAGCTTTAATAACACAACCACTAATCAGATTTTAGCTTTAATTAACCAGCAAGCATTTAACATCTAATTTCTTAATATCTCAAAACATTTGCAAGGAATCAAGTTATCAAAGTTCAATGATCTACAAGACTATGCAAGTTTTTCCATTATACAACTACCACACACTTTAGCATTTTCTGTTCCAACCAGACGCCAATTATACAACTCTCCAAACAAATATAAGTGAAGCAAGAGAGTACTTTCTATAAAAGAACTAATAGCTCTAAAAAGAGATACATGAAAAACAAGAGCTAATAGCATAGCAGTGCTAAACAAGAATACTCAACAAGTATAAGTGAAGAATAGAGTATTCTAAGCAAAAGCGGAGCGTGTCTCTCTCCCAAACAAGAGTGCTAGGATCCAACTAAGTTATGATCAGAAAAAAAAACAAAAACAAAAAGAAAATAAAACACACAGACGCTCCAAGAACAGCACACAATATGTGAAGCAATAAAAATATAGTCTCACTAGAGGTGACCTGATAATTTGTTGATGAAGAAGGGATGCCTTGGGCATCCCCAAGCTTAGACGCTTGAGTCTTCTTGATATATGCTGGGGAGATCCAAGGGAGCCTCCCCAAGCTTAAGCTTTTCTCTCTTCTTGATCTTCTTATATCATCCTCCTCTCCTAATACTTGAAAACTTCCTTCACACAAAGATAACTCGCAAACTTCATTAGAGGGGTTAGTGCATCAAAACATAAACTCACTTGGTTCTGTAAAAACACATTGCATACTTTAGTTCAAACATTAGCTACTGTTACTAAGCAAGATCTTGATCTCCCCCCGAAGAACGTGAATCTATACTTGCAAAAGAGACAATGCAAAACAAAAACAGAATCTGTCAAAACCAGAACAGTCCGTAAAGACGAATTTTTTCGAGGCACTTCCGATGCTCAAATCAGAAAACGGTTAACTAACGAAAGATAGGTAATAAGTTCAGGCTTCTGCTCAAAATTTACAGATTAAAATAGTAATCCGTGATTTTTCACGAATTTTTACCGTGAGGTACAGAAATCTGTTTCTGGACAGCAAATAAAACTTTACCACCTCTTGCATTAGAGGCTTTTCTTGGCACAACAAAAACGAAAATAAAAGATACAAAGGAGTTGTTACAGAAGTAACAAACTCCTTGACTCAAGAAAACAAAAAATAACAAAAAATAAAATTGGGTTGTCTCCCAACAAGCGCTTTTCTTTAACGCCTTTCAGCTAGGCGCAGTAGCAAAAAGATCAAGTATTATCAAGAGTAGCATTGAAAGCATAACTTGTTCTAACAATAGACTCAAAAGGTTGTTTCATCTTCTTCTAGGAAAGTGTTCCATCCCCTTTCGGAGTGGAAACTGATATTTACAGTTCCTTCTTTCATGTCAATAATGGCACCAACAGTTCTAAGAAAAGGTCTTCCCAAAACAATAGGACAAGAAGCCTTACATTCAATATCCAAAATAAAATCTAGGGACATAATTGTTGTTAACCATTATAAGAACATCATTCACTCTACCCACAGGTTTCTTCATAGTAGAATCAGCAAAATGAACATTCAAGTGACAATCTCTAATGGTGCTAAATCAAGAATTTCATAAAGTTTCTTAGGCATAACAGAGACTAGCACCAAGATCACACAAAGCATTGCAATCAAAATCATTCACTCTCATTTTAACAGTAGGTTCATAAACATCTTCTAATTTTATAGGAATAGATGCTCACGTTTAAGTTTCTCCTCCCTAGCCTTGATAAGAGCATTAGTGATGTGCTTAGTGAAAGCCATGTTTATTTCACTAGCATTAGGAGTTTGAGCAAGCTTTTGTAAGAACTTAATAACTTCAGTAAGATTGCAACTATCAAAATCAAACTCATTATCATCAAAAGAAATAGGAGTATCATTCCTAACAACACGAAAAATTTCAGCATTTTTCTCAGGAGTAACTTTAGTGTCATTAAGTGACTTGGAGCCCTTCTCAACAGAAGTGGGACCTTCTCCAATTTTAATTTTCTTGTTACTAGTATGATTAGGACCTGTAGGTAATTCACTAGTGCTCAAAGTTTTAATATCTTCATTGGTGAAATAGTGCAAACATTAGCAATCTACACTTTTCAGCAGTTTCAGCCTCTTTTTCCTCTCTTTCCCATCTAGCATGCAACTCGGCTAGCATCTTAATATTATTATCAATCTTAATTTGTATAGCATTAAGAGACTTACTTTCTTTAACATCATGAGGCATAACCTTTATTTTCAAAAATTCAACATCAAGAGCAAGGTTATCAACTTTAGAAGCAAGGTTATCTATTTTTTCGAATTTTTCCTCAACAGTTTTGTTAAAAGCTTTTTGTGAACCAATGAAATCTTTAAGCATAACCTCAAGATCAGAGGGCACATTCTTATTACTATTGTAGGAATTACCATAAGATTACCATAAGCATTGCCACTATTGGAAGGATAGGGCTTATAATTGTTATTACCAAAATTGTTCCTATAAGCATTGTTGTTGAAATTGTTTTTTTAATGAAGTTCACATCAACATGCTCTTCTTGAGCAACCAATGAACCTTGTTTGGATCAACAGGCACTTGATTACCAGAAAGCATGGACATAATAGCATCAACCTTATCATTCAATGAAGAAATTTCCTCAACAGAGTTTACCTTTTTACCTGTTGGTGCCCTTTCAGTATGCCATTGGGAATAATTTACCATCATCTCATCTAGGAGTTTTGTTGCTGCACCCAAAGTGATGGACATGAAGGTCCCTCCAGGCCGAATCCACAAATTCCTTGAAGAAAAGTTTAATCCTGCATAGGTTTGAATAATCATCCAAGAAGTCAGTCCATGTGTGGGACAATTTTTAACCAAGCTTTTCATCCTTTCCCAAGCTTGGGCAACATGCTCATTATCATATTGCTTAAAATTCATAATGCCACTTCTCAATGATATAATTTTAGCAGGAGGGTAGTATTTTCCTATGAAAGCATCTTTACATTTAGTCCATGAATCAATGCTATTCCTAGGCAAGGATAATAACCATTCTTTAGCTTTTCCTCTTAAAGAGAAAGGGAATAGTTTCAGTTTAATAATGTCGCCTTCTACCTCTTTGTACTTCTGCATATCACATAATTCGACAAAATTATTAAGGTGAGAGGCAGCATCATCCGTACTAACACCAGAAAATTGCTCCCTCATAACAAGATTTAGTAAAGCAGGTTTAATTTCATAGGACTCTGCTTTGGAAGCAGGTGGAGCAATAGGTGTGCAAATAAAGTCATTATTGTTTGTGCTAGTGAAGTCACACAACTTGGTTTTTCAAGAGAACTCATTTTGACTAAGTAAAAACAGGAAATAAAACTAGAACTAATTTTTTGTGTTTTTCGATTTAAAAGCAAACAAGATAAAATAAAAATAAATAAGCAAGACAAAAACAAAGTAAAGAGAATGGTGTGTGTAACTCCCCTTGCTGTAGCTCCAATTCCCCGGCAACGGCGCCAGAAAAAGTTGCTTGATGACGTGGAAGCACGTTCGCTGGGAAACCCCAAGAGGAAGGTATGATGTAGTCAGCAGCAAAGTTTTCCCTTGATTACAAAACCAAGGTTGTCAGATCCAGTAGGAATTGGAAGAGCTTCAAAAGGTGTCAGCGGCGCCGTTGATCACTGACGTGGACCTGCACACACACAATCAAAGTACTTTGCCCCAACGAAACAGGAAGGTTGTCAATCTCCCCGGCTTGCTGAATACAAAGGATTAAACGTATGGTGTGGAATATGATGAACACAAAAGTAGCAGCAGGAAGTAACGTAGAGCGTGGTGAAAACGGTGTTTGTATCAGTGTGGAATAAAGGACCGGGGTCCACAGTTCACTAGTGGTGTCTCTCCATAAGACAAATAAACATACATGTTGGGTGAACGAATTACAGCTGGGCAATTGACAAATTGCAAACGCATGACAATGCAATATATGACAAGACATGTTCATTTTATTCAATATATACATAGACCGCTTACTAGCTGCATCTATGACTCATAATCCACTCACAAGATAGCTTCCGGGTCTCCCATGAGTATTAAGTTGCAAGCAACAGATTATAGCATTAAGCAAAGTGTGTAATGTAAACAAACGCATTAGACTTAACAGCAGTACCCTTAAGCTAAGCATCGGTTATTTTATCCCTAGTGGCAACAGCACATCTACAGCCTTAGTTGTTTCTGTCTATCAAGCCAGGCTTCTAGAGGCATGAACCCACTATCTAGCATAAATACCCTCTCTTGAAGTCATTAGCATCTACTTGGCCAAAGCATCTACTAACAACGGAGAGCATGCAGGAACATAGATAAAACATAATATAAATAGATGAACAAACTTGATCATAACTTCACAATTCATCGGATCCCAGCAAACACAACATGTAGCATTACATAAAGATGATCTTGATCATGTTAGGCAGCTCACAAGATCTAAACATGATAGCACAAGGTGGAGAGACTACCAACTAGCTACTGCTATGGACCCGTAGTCCCGTGGAGAACTACTCACGCATCACTCCGGAGGCAGGCATGGCGATGTAGAGCCTCCGGTGATGATTTCCCCTCCGGCAAGGTGCCGGGAAAACTGCAGAAACCCTCCCGAACTAGGGTTGAAGACGACGACGGCGTCGGAACTTTTCGTGATTTTTGCTCGGGTGTCTAGGGTTTCCCGAATAGATGCAATTTATAGGTGAAAGGGCGGCGTCGGAGGACACCGAGGGGGGCGGCGGCCTAGGACGTGGGCCCACCCTTGGCCGTGCCGTGGGCCCGCCTATCTCCCTCAGTTGGCCTTCGGATTCTCCTTCTGGCTGCTGCTTCATCTCGGTCCAGAAATAAATCAGTTAAATTGGCGTCCGAATCCGAGAATATTTCCAGAATAGAATTTCTGAAACAAAAAGACAACAGAAAACAGGAACTGGCACTGTGTCATCTTGTTAATAGGTTAGTCCTAGAAAATGCATAAAAATGATATAAAGTGTAAGATAAACATGTGCTAATCAATATATAACAAGCATGGAACATCAAAAATTATAGATACGTTTTGGACGTATCAGCAGCCGAACAACCCGAATATCCCAAATTAGAAAAAAGCCCAGTAAGAGAAAGGCCCAGCCGAACTTCCCCATCAAACCTAAGCTCCCAGCCCGACCACCACGTACGATCCCCACCCATTCCACTCGATGCGCCGTGCCGCCACCTGCTTCACCCCTCTCCGCGTCGTGCCCCTCCCTCGCCGAGCCGCCATGGCCTCGCGCGACCAGGGCATGCCGGCGTCCCGCACGGACGAGAACATCACAACGGCTCGAGCCGGCATGTGGACGAGCGCGAGGCCTGAGCGTGCCGGTGTCACGCCTGGACATGGACATCACAGACGCTCACGTCGCTCCGCTTTCGACACGACCGACACGACTACGACGAACTCCATCCTTTTCCATGTCCATCTTCTTGATATTCAGGATTTCCCGATCTCTTTCCCGAAATGTCGGGAAACCCGAATTTTCGGGAAAGAGAGAATTTTTGATTGATTCTTGGGATTCACTTCCTAAAACCCAAACTATTTTCCCCTGTTTTTTCCGTCTAAAAAATTCGGGAAATCACGAACGCCCACCCTATCCCATACTGCATGCGGGGCTTAATCCTATTTACGCTCGTGCTGGGATTAGGCCGTTTATTTTACCGATCGTGCTGGGACGCTGGGTTAAGCTGGTCCCCCGGAGGATCTGATCCTCCACCTCCGGAACCGTCTGATCGCACCGAACGAAACGTGTGCGTCCGTCTGATCAGTTACATGCACGACTACTCCCACTGTCACACGTGGATGGACCCCACCACCCAAACACCGCACGAGTTTGTAGAAAAAAGGGGGAATTCCTCGTCGTCGTCTCCCTCTTCTCCCGCGAGCACACATAGCTCCGACGCCTTGCAGCAGCTAACACAGCGACGCTCGGAACTCCGGCGAGAGATTGCGGTGGCTCATAGCAGTGCCCCCGCGCTAGAAGAACCGTCGCCCATGCCACGTAGCACCACTGTCTGCAGCTCGCGATTTCCGACATGCGACAGCAGCCCGCTCCTCCTCACCAAAGCCGTACGCCTAGCACTCGCAGCAGCGGTGCAGTGCCATGGCATCACCATGAGTCAACGCTGGTAGCACTGCGGCTGGACGGTGACAACAGCGGTGTCGTGCCTTGGTAGCAGCCCGCGTCCACGGTGGTAGCACTAGCACCACGCATCGACGCCGGCAGCACCGTGCGTACGCACTGTAGCACCGCGCCTCGACGCTCGCAGCAGCGGTGTCGTGCGCCTTGGCAGCAACACGTGAGGAAGCGGAGGCGCTTGGCCGCTAGCTCTCCTATGCGGCGACGGAGCACTCTGATGGGAAAGGAAACAGAGAAGGGGAAGGACCGGATGCAACGCCTGTGGAAGAGAAGGCCCCACTCATCACCGCCTCCCACGGGATGGACGCGTACGAGATCTGGATGTGGATCCCCCGGTGGCACACGATCGTAGCAGGGACGCTCCGATTCGCAAACAACCAAGAAAAGGACGCGGAAATGACAAGAAACCACCACAATTGCGCACAAGGCGACGATGAACCACCACCTTAGGACTTTGTGACACATAAATACCACTATTGGGGCTAGGTGGTGACGCGGAGCACTGATCACCTCTGTTTAGCGTTTTGACAGCATTTCTGGCAGGTGGGACTCACTCGTCAGTGCACACATGGCAAAAAAAAGGAAAAAAAGCAAGGGGAAGAGAGAGAAGATGGTCTGGTCAACGGACGACACCACCGCGCACTGTGGAGACCACCATGGCCAGCGCCCGCCCTTGCCCGCGCCGGCGTCTGGTGCTCGCCGCCGGCGTCTGGCGCATCGGCCGCCCACTGCCTCTACCTACCGCGAGCGCGCCCGCCTTTGCCCGCGCTGCCGCCCTTGCCCCGCCGGCGCATCGGCCGCCCCTCTGCCTCCACCCCGCATCGGCCGCCGCCCCACTGCCTCCACGCTCGCCCGCTCCGGTGGGGTCGGGAAGCAGGAGCTCGAACGGTACCCGAGGCTGTCGCCTGCCGCGCCGGTGCCGCGCTCGCGCCAGGACTCCAGCCGGCCCTAGGGCTTCCACGTGCCGTCGCCGGGACGGAGCACCAGCCATGCGCCGGGGTTGGAACAGTTCACGCGGTCGGAGCCCGGACAAGGAACGAACGGCGCCACCATGGATGTGAGCGCCACGGCGTGCCCGACAATCTTGTACCGTCACCGACCGCCACTTCCCGGATCCGAGTGCGATCATAAATTTGACGAATTAGATTGGTCAGAATATTTGCTTAGATCAACGGCGCTCTTGAGGTCAAGCGTGAGGACCACCTCCCCGAGCAGCCGGCCGGAGTTGACCCCGCAGCGCGCCCGTTGCCTTGGAGAGGTGGAACGCGGCCGCCAGTGCACGTTGCGGCGGGCCCTGCACCATCGGCCGAGGGCAGCAGCGGGGCCGTGGCGGTCCGGAGTGCTTGCCCCGGACGAACACCGCGGGAACGCGCAGCTCCCTCGCAGCAGCAGCCGCAGCTCCTCTCTCCTGAGGTCGAGCGAGACCGTGGCCTTGCCGAGCAGCCGCCCGGAGCTGACGCTGCAGGTGGTGCCTTGCGACCGGCGTAGACGGACACCTTGAGCATGGCGGCCTTGGAGAGGTGGAACGCGGCCAGGGCGCCGGACGGGGTCTGCTCCCCGTCGGAGAGGATGGGTGGGGGCAGTGGCGGTCTCGGACGGCATCTTCCCGAGCCGGATCTTGCAGTAGCAGGGGGAGGGGAAGGGTGGACGCCCGCACCGGCGCCGGCGGCGAGAGGCGCGACCGGCATTCTGAGCGCGAGGTTGCCGACCAGCACCCGCACGAACGGCACGGGTCCATGGCCGCGAGCTCTGGTGCGATCAGCTTGGACTAATCTGCGGCGAGCGAGGGTGGGTGCGTGCTTGGCTGAGAGAGAAGATCCCCGGAGAAACATTGACCAGTTTTTTTTTTTTGCCACGTAGACCCGACAGGTGAGACCGATCTGTCAGAAAACGTATTAACACGCTTAAACAGGCAAATTAGTGCTCTGCGTCACAAGGTAGCCCCAATAGTGGTATTTATTATGTGTCACAAAGCCCTAAGGTGGTGCTTCACCGTCGTCTTGTGCACAATTGTGGTGGTTTTTTGTCATTTTCTCAGAAAAGGACTCTCGCGTAGTATCCTCCCGCTCCCGGCCGCAGCCGGCATAGACTCTCAAAGCCTAGCGGCAGGAACACCGGTTCCGAGTCTAATTTTACCAGCACCGCCGGCATAGACTACTGCGTTAAAAGCCAAGATTGTTGGGCCTCCCAAGCACGGAATCGCTGGCGCCGACAACTGCTCTCGATCTAATAGCCACGGTAAGCCTCTACAGTTTGCCTTCTAGGAAGAAAATCCCAGTAGTTACGATCTCGGCGCCGACAATTCCTTAGGACACATACAAGGCTCGGCGCTTAGGCCGACGCTAGGAAGAAAATCCCAGTAGTTACGATCGATTCCCCTTCGAGAGTGGGATTTTTCGTTGGCGTCGACGCAAGATCTAGCGTCGGGCGCGATGGCGCTACTTTTCCGCGAATCCGAGTTTGACCAAGCGCCGGGCTATCCAAGGTGCTAGGCAAAAAAAATCCCATAGCATCGGGGAGCCCAGCTCCAGCTCCGGCAGGACGGACACACGCATGGACGATGATGGCGGCGCAGAGGAGTAGAGATCAACGCCGGCGCGAGTTCTTCCAGGGCTCCAAATCGACGATTAGGGGCGGCGCCGCTGCCGGACGATATGACGGCGGTGGATGGAAGCCGGCCACCGGTGGTCGACGGTTTTGGGCAGCGTGATGGGAGGAGGCTAGTCACGGGGAGAATGAGGGGAGTGAGCAGCGAGCTCGCTGTGCTCGGCGCCGGCGGCCGTCGGTACGCGTAAGCGGTCGTCTCAAGCGTTTGGCGTTGAAGTCAAGCCACTAGCGTCTCTCAGGTAGCGACCGAACAAGCTCGCCTACGGCGCTTAGGTAATAAAATAATTTAGTGGAGTTTATTTTTTTCCCATTAGCGCCAACACAAGCTGCCACTGTACACGCCCAGCCACAGCGCGGCGCTTGCAGGCCGGCGCCACGATCAGAATCCTGCTCCATCAGCAGTTACGACCATTGATCCCGGGCGCCGGACGCAAAATCAATCGACCGACGCTAGCTGCTTTTTCTCCCTACAGAGTCCTACGCGAGCGTTTAATTAGCGTCGCAACAAGAGCCTAGCGTTGCAAGGTCAAACGCTTGGCCACCTATTTATTTCGTTTGATTTTTATTAGTTAATCGCCTGATTAAGCACTCATGCATTGCAGATACTCTAATAGTCTCTGTATCCACTTGTTAATACCCTAATTTGGAAGAACTCTACCTTCTTAATTTCAGTTTTAGAATGGGGAGCCATACAGTGTGCAAAACAACACCGTCGAACCATGTGCGTGGTAAATCAATCCATGACAAAGGGAGATCACACGTTAAACTGGAAGACCTTCCACGGGTTTGTCAAAATTTCTTCTTCTGTGTGTGTGCGTTTGTGTGTGTGAATGTTGAATATAGATGAAACTTCTAATCTCGAGGGATATGTTGTATTGACGCAGGATCTGTTGTGCACAATTGTATCGAAGTTGCCTCCTAAAGAGGTATCAAGGGCCAGTGTTTTGTCAAGTCACTGGAGATATATTTGCGATATGTGTTGCTTCAGATTATGTTTCAGCAGTACTGCTGGGTATACCCGTGATAGTTTTGAAACAAAAGAATACCGCCAATACATGCAGAAATTCATCGATAATGTCAATGCAGTGGTGCAAAAGTGCCATGGCAAGTTGGTTGAAGAATTCAATGTCAAATTCGAGTATGACGCCATGTTGGTTGATCACCTCAATAATTGGATTAATTTTGCGGTATCGTCACGGGCAAAGAGCATATCTGTCTATTTATGTCCTGTTAACAAGAGACGCACGGATGTTGATCGCTACGTATTTCCATTTCACCATTTGGATAGTGGAAGCAACATGTCTCATGTACAGTGCATACAGCTTAGCTTTGTATCTTTCAGACCGCCTTCTGAATTCAGAGGTTTCCCAAGCTTGAGAAAGCTTGATTTGGAGTTTGTGCATAACTATTAAGGATCTTCAAGTTATATTGTCCAATTGCTCTAATCTTGGATGGCTGAGTTTAGTCAGATGCTACCTGAATTGTGAACTAAAGTTGGATTGTCAGTTGTCCCAACTTCGACACCTAATAGTTGTATATTGTATGGTAACCAGGATTGAACTTCAAGTTACGAAGCTCGTTACCTTTGTGTATGATGGACCCATTGTTCCTATTGTCATTAATCAAGATTCTAAGCTTGAGAATGCACATATGTCTCGACGAGACAAATTTTCGAGATGCTGTATGTTCACTTCTCAATGATATTCCGAGCGTTCAAAATCTGACGTTACAAATTCTCGACCAGCGACTAGCGGTTTGCTCCTGGATTTCCATTGATTTTTAAATTAAATTTATGCAACATGATCTTGCTAATCACATTCGTTCTTTGTCTTGCAGAGGGAATCACTGTTGAATATCCCAGGCAAGTTATCCCATCTAAGGTGCTTACAGTTGATAATGGAATTAACAGCTGAAGATGGCGACAAACTTTCTCGTGTAGTTTCCATTCTGAAGGCAGCTCCGCTTATTGAGAAGTTAGAGATCAACGTAAGTACCTTTCTTGATTCTTAGGTTCCACCACACCCTATTTGCTTTTTGCCCCTACCAGGTTTCTGTTCGTGGTAGCCCGATCTTTACTTCTTGTTCAGGGAATGGATGTAGTAACTTTTTATGTCATAGGCAATTGAGTTGCACAATAAAATTCGAGTGGCGCTAATCATAGACTACCATGTTTAATTATTGCAGTTTGGTCCCACTGATCACATTTGTTTTGCGAACAAGGGTGCTTTGGTGGACAAGCGCCACCTTCAGCAGTGTGAATATAATCATCTGAAGAGTATGCATATGACAGGATATAAAGGGGAAAGAGGCCAACATGAATTTCTTGTGCATGTTGTGGAAAATGCCACTTCGCTGGAGGAAATAATTGTGGAGACAGCTATACGGCAATACGAAGATCGATTTTACACACGCCTATATTGCAGAGCAAAATCATGCTCTGAGCGCGCTGCAGTGCATGCTAGATCTTGTCTCGATAGAAAACTTTCACCAAGGGTGAAACTTTTATTACGTAGGTAGGGCTGCTTTAGAGTAAATAAGTTTGTGTAATTGTACAGAGGGATATGAAGCAGGGTGGGCATTTTAGGCGTGTGCCTGTTTCTATTGAAATAAAGTACATGGCGCTTTGCGACACCTGTATGTTGGCAAAATTCTGAAATTAAGTTACATGTGTAGATGAATTTTTTCAGAGAGGCACGAGTAGATGATAAAGGTCACATAAAACCTGTTATCTCAGCTTTGGGTGAAATCACCAAGGAGGATATAATTGGACATTTGCCCAGTCCATATCATATATCACATTTACTCCCCGAATCAGATCGTACACGGATAGTGCCATGATAAGATGAATGCAGGCATCCACGGTCAGAAATACTTAGTCGGATATCACGAGAAAGCAGAAGGCAGATATCTAATGATAGGGACAAGATTTCGTGTGCACTTGTACTCGGGAGCCAATATGGATTTTCGGTTCGACTCACCCTTTTGGAAAGGTCTTATGAAGGTCAAGGATGATTTCTTCACCAGAGGTTCTTTTGTGGTTGGTAACGGCATGAACACAAGGTTCTGGGAAGATATCTGGTTAGGCGATACCTCTCTAGCGCAGCAGTATCCTATGATGTATATATTGTGATCATCAGTTGTCCCACCTTCGACACCTAATAGTTGCATTTTGTATGGTAACCAGGATAGAACTTCAAGTTACCAAGCTCGTTACCTTTGTGTATTATGGACCTATTGTTCCTATTGTCATTAATCAAGATTCTAAGCTTGAAAATGCACATATACGTTTCGACAAGACAAATTTTGGAGATGGTGTCTATTCACTTCTCAATGGTATTTCGAGCGTTCAAAATCTGAATTTACGAATTTTCGACGAGCAACAAGAGGTTTGATCCTGGATTGCCATTGAGGTTACAATTAAATTTATGTAACATCATCTTGCTAATCACATTTGTACTTTCTCTTGCAGAAGGTATCACTGTTGAATATCCCAGGCAAGTTACCTCATCTTAGGTGCTTACAGTTAGTAATGGGATTCACAGTTAAAGATGGCGATAAACTATCTCATGTAGTTTCCATTCTAAGTGCAGCTCCGCTTATTGAGAAGTTAGAGGTCAATGTAAGTGATTTTCTTGATTCTTGGATTCCACCTCACTCTATTTGTTTTTAGCCCCCACCACGTTTCTGTTCTTTACTTCTTGTTCAGGGAATGGATGCAACTTTTTATGTCATCGGCAAATTGAGTTGCACACTAAAATTCAAGTGACACATATATATTTCTATACTTCTGATCATATATACTACCATGTTTATCTCTTGCAGTTTGCTCCTCGCACTCACATATGTTTGGCGAACAAGGGTGTTTTGGGCAAGCAGCACCTTCAGCAGTGTGAATACAATTATCTTAAGAGTGTGCATATGACAGGATATAAGGAGGCAAGAGGCCAACTTGAATTTCTTCTGCATGTTGTGGAAAATGCCACGGCTCTGGAGGAATTGATTGTGGAGACAGCTATACTGCAATATGAAGATCAATACGCACGCATGTATTGCAGAGCAAAATCATGCTCTGAGCGCGCTGCGCAGCATGCTAGATCTTGTCTCAGTGAAAAACTTTCACCAAAGGTGAAGCTTTGTGTTAGGTAGGTAGGGCTGCTTTAGAGTAAACAAGTTTGTGTAATTGTACATTGGGATGCGAAGGAGCTCCGTGACTTTTTAAAGTACAGGGTGATTTGCGACTGCTGTATGGCTGCATGTGAGCCTGTGAGAAGTATGTGTGAATGAAACAAGTAATATGGCTCTAGTAGGCTAGGCTAGATGAATAGTTAGAGCATGTCCACCAGAACCCCAAATTTTTCTGACACCCTCAAATTGTGTCACATGTCCCGCACAATAGGGTGCTGCCCATCAAAGCCCATCAAACCAAAATTTGAAAGATTTTATTTCAAACGAATAATACTAAAAGTTTAAATTTCATGCAAACTCGACGGCTTTTTATACGAATTTGACAGAAATTTGATCAAACTAAACCCTATCTAGGCGGCTATTGACGAACTATTTTGGATTGCAAATAGGTATCATCAAGATCATCTCAAATGAAAATGTGGCCGACATGAAAGTTATGCGCCTGTCGAGGTAAGTAATTTTGGTTTTTGGATCATTTCACTTCCATGTCATATACAACTTATAAAGCCAAAACACTGCAGCCGGGTCGTCCTGTCTTAGATGTTATCTGTCCTTAGGCGCGAGCAGGTCGCCCTACCCTAGACGCTGTATATGGTCAGGTGCAAGCAGGTCGGACAAGTGACTCGAGAGGACTCGAACGTGTCTGATCAATTCCGACTAAATTTAAGGTGTCAATATGGACTCATATGGAGAAACATATAAAACGAAAGTTCTTCGTCTTTTCCATACGAACAAAATATGTTTAACCGATTTTGATCCAACATGGTTTGACCTCCAAATCGGGCAAATACATACGAGTCGAATCTGACTCGGATCCAATCCGGACATATTTTCTTCCGAGCAAAACAAATCCCTCTAGATGGATTCATAAAATGAGAGTTCTTCGTTTTTCGAGGCGAACGACTTTACTCCATACGTGACTTTGATGCAAGGTTGTTTACTGTCTCGAAATCTAACTGAAAGGTGCAGTCAGCTTTTAAACCAAACAATTTAGAAAGTTCGGACCAAACATCCAAGTTGGACCCAAACTAAAGTTTTGGCCGTGAATCACAAACCTTCCCTTACATGGGAACTTCAGGCGCCTCTTATATACATGAGGGGTGATGGCCGATTGAACCAGCATCAATCGAACAAACACATATACTACCTTTTTATGTTCATCTACTTCTTATCACTCTCCATTGTATCTTGTTTCTCGTTCTTCGTCGTTCTTCAAGATTGGAGGGCAGCAAATCCATGGTTTTAGGAACGGTCAGACCGACATAGCCGCGTGAGCCTTGACGAGGTCCCTCTTGGACGTGGGGTTTCGGGTCTACAACAGTGTCCACCGGATTGTCTTGCGTATCGTGGGCGAGCCTCCCTCGGCGCGTGCTGCTGCGAATCATGCTCAGCGTCGAGGGTACACGGGTGACGTGTTCGTGTGCGAACACACTTTTTGGCGACTCCGCTGGGGACACGAAGCTTCAAACGGTCTCGCGAAGAGAGCACCATCAATAGGATGCAATCTAAAACGGTAACATGAATCCTCAATATCCTTTTTTTTTGCGAAAAAATCCTCAATATCCTTATGTAGATGCAATTTACTATTATGTTGATGTTGCTACATCCTTTGATATGATCACTGTATGGCTAGCCCTAGATCTTACTATTTTAGCAAAAGCCGATGCAAAATAATCTCCATGCTTCAACTTATTTTAGCAATTTGCAACATGTAAATTTGAATTATTATGCATCGACAACCCCACAAACTAATCAATATGCCGATGAACAACATGATGAGTTCAGTTAATCAATATGAAACACCTAATGTTAGAAGTTTCAATGGCATGCGAGACTGTTTCATTGTCATATTAATTGGCAATTGAGTCACAATATGTGAGTCCACCCGATGAATAGGGAAATTGCACAAGCTACAACTAGCTATTTGGCCAATTACCCTCAGCCGTCATATGCTACACCTCGATGTTACTAATTTTCCAGCACCATATGCAACTGGTGATATTCCAAGGGACCCGCCCGACCGAGCGCGTGGTTGATCCCCGACAACATGGATAAGAGTGTGGAAGACGCCGCACTACCTCGAGCAGTCCAGTGCCAAGTGCCTTCCCCTCGGAGAGTCAAGGGGTGCCGAGCTGCACGCTGCACGAGCAAGAGGACAAACGACTTAGCGGTGCTTGGGCTATGTAAGATCGACCGCCCCAAAGAGGAGAGCGGCAAGGGAGAAGAGCGTCAAGACCTACAAGATCAAGCTCCGGTAAGGAGTAACAAACCACAGATCAAAGAGGGGCATACTGCTACGATAGAGCTTGGTCATGACCTCCGACATCTTCGAGGAGCCAATCCTAGCGGTTTCCTTAAACGCGAAGATGGTTGCCGGGGATGCGCACCCAGACCAAGGTTAGGGGATCGCCTCGGCAAGCATGGCTGGCCTTCCCGCGGGCCACATTTAGAGTGCGACCTTGGTGCGTGAGATTCCCGGGGCCGCGCAACACTTCCTGCTAATGGGCGGGCTCGCCCGCCACATGGCACGCGAGGCCTGCGGCCGCTGCCGTGGCAGATCGTTGTCGTGGCCAGGAAGGCAAGGACGACATGACGGGGCACCTTATCCTATCAAGGACAGCAGAAGACTTGGCGTGCTAGACAGCTTGGGAGCTAGCTGGCGCCACCACCTCCTCCGGTGCCACCTCAGCGCGCCGCGACAAGCGTGTCCCCTTATACTACAAAACGAGGGCCAGTTCCACCGAAGAAGAGGTTAGACTCATAAGAAATACTAGCACACAAGCCTCCACCAAGGAGAAGGAGCCCGAGAAATGAGCGGAACTCCCTGGCCGGGCACTGCGGAGAGGCAGGACACTAGTAGAAATTCGGCTTTTACCACGGGGCAGATTCGTGGTAGAAAGGCCGTTTTCGTGGCTAAAGGTTTTTAGCCACGAGTGGGGGCCATGGTGTATACTGCGTGGGTGATTTATTAACCACGGCGGCGGGATTTCGTGGTAGATGGTTCCGTCATCAATCACGAACAGGTTGCCGTGGTAAAAGAATCTAACGGACACGTGGCAAACAGCGTTATCTCTTCTACCACGACGTGGAAACCGTGGTAGATGACAGGCCCACCCGAGGCCTGCTAATGTTAGCTGGACCGGCACGTTAAGGTTAGTTGGGCCGGCCCGCTAACTTAGTGGGCTCATCTCAAAATCTAAGATGGCCAGCCCATCTGTTCAAGGTGGGCCGGCCTGCTAGATGTAAATGGGTCGGCCCGTTAAGACTAGTGGGCCGGCCTGCCATCTTAGTTGGACCGCCTATCATGGTTCATGGCCGACCTACTAAGTTTATAGGAGACGGGATGTTAGTTTTCGTGGGCCGGCCTGCCATGGTCCTGGGCCTACCTGTCATTGTACGTGGCTAGCCTGTTATGGTACGTGGGCCGGCCTGTCATGGTATGTGGATTGGCCTATTATGGTATTTGGGCCGGCCTGTCATGGTACGTGGGCCGGCCTGTCATGGTAAGTGGGCCAGCCTGACGTGGTACGTGGGCCCCTTTTAGCGCTTCTCGCACTCTAAGTGGTCCAGCCTACCAACCGTAGACGGGCCGCCCATCTTTTACTGGACTAATTCGGTACGGTTTACGGGCCGGCCCATTATGGCTGTGGGCTGGCCCGTTACTACATAAGGCCAGACCCATAAGATTTTATTGGGCTTGCCCGTTAACGTTTAGTGGGCCGGCTCTAGTTTACCTGGCAGTCTAATTACATTTTCACAGGTTAATTGTTACATCTAGTTACCGTCCGAGTGAAAACGCCCGATAATAACAGACTCATACATCACGGCCAGTGTGAATCAACATGCAACTTGACGGTAATCCATAAATTAAGTAAACAATATAAGCTGGAAATTCTTCAAAAAATATTACATAGCCCTCAACAAATTAAATAGATAACGAGTTTTAACATGTCTTACACCATGCAACAAGGTTCACAAACACAAAATAAACAAGTTCACAAGCTCATAAGTCACAAATAGCTAAAAACAACGAAAGCTTGTGACTATCCCTTGCAAATCCCCGGAAACCTAATAGATATTTCTCCCCCTTTGGCATCAAGACACCAAAAAGAGAAGAAATCGATGCTAGCATCCCAAAGGTCAATCGGAGAGGTTCTCGTTGCTAGCAGGACGGGGACGACGACGAGAGGACACTTCTTCTCCTTCATAATCAGACCACATGCAAACATTGCCTTGGGAGTCCTTGGCTCTCCACTCACGGGACACGGTGATCTCCTTCTCCGATCCGGACTCCACAATTTCACCACGAGCACGACAATCCAAGATATCTTGTTGACGAGCTTGCTTATGTGCAACATGGTGGAGATATTCCCTTGTCTCAAGAGCCTTGGTCATGCAGAAAAGTTTCTTGACTTGTCAACCCATCCAAGTTAGAGGATCCTCCTTCTTGGGAGCAAGAGAGGGACCAGCACCCCCAGCAGCAGCCTCAGCAGTGGCTTTGTTCTTGGCTTTCTTCCTAGCTTGAGCAGTCTCATAACTGTGATCTTTGACGCGAAGTTGCTTGGGCTTGTGAGGGGTCCAAGAGTTGGGATCCGAGAGACCCTCCATGGGATGCTCCTTGCTCCAAGCCCAAATGATGATCTTCATGACATGAGAACCAAAAGCTGCATTCTTCTTGTAAATGCAAATATTCCAAAATTCATTCCATAGATAGTCCATAACATCCAGCTTCTTCCCTTGGTCTTGAACTCGTGCATCCTTATCATAAGAGTGGTGAGAAAACCATGAATCTCATCAATGTTGCCCGCCTTTGGATTGATGGTTTCCCGAAAAATCCTGTGCATGATCTCATAGGGAGGGAAAAGACCCTCGGAGAGACCCGGAGTGTATTTTGGCCAAAAGTAGAGAGGAGCAAGAAGGTGCTTGGCCAGGGGCTTGTCTTCCGTATGAACACGGAACCAATTGGCAGAAAAATCAGCTGGAGGAATCATACCATGATCAACACACTTTAGCATGACCCCAATTTCACTCCAGGAGGCTGGGAACCGCTCTTCCTTGGTCATCCAGGTAATAGAGCGGTCAATCAAGTTGAAGCACACGGTGGCAAAGAACTGACACACAAGATTCTCATCAAAGTTTTGTTGGAGCTGAATAAAGTGGAAGATGCCAAGCTCCTTGCAAATCTTGATAGCTTGATCAAAGTACTCGGGGTGCCTCTCCATGTGGGCAATGTCAATGAATTGTTGCTTCGTCACATTGTTCTTTGGATCCTTGTGAAGGTAAGTGTTATAACAGTGTCCTTGAAAGACGGTGTGAAAGTAGGGATTGGTCCCTCGAACCTTTGGATCCAAATCCATGCGGGTAAACTCATAAGCATTCCTCTTCCTCAGATTAACATACTCGGCATCTGTCAACTTCTTGAAGGAGAAAGGTGCCTTGCGAACTCCTTGCTTGACCCTGCCCTTACTTGATTCTTCATCAACATCCGAGGTCTTGGGCTTCTTGCCCCTAGCACGAGAACCTACCGAACCAAGATCACCTGTGATTAGCAAGGGGAGGGATAGCATAGAGAAGTAGTGTGCAAAAATAATTGTTCATGATTGGAACATAAAGAACACAAGGATAGAACTAGTTGAACAACCAAAGGCTAAGCAAGAGTACAACAACTAGTAGAGGAGATATGACCATAGGTGGAAAACAACTAAGAAAGTTGGAGAACCACCACCGGTGAATCTCCCAATTCTAGAAGAGGAACTACTAATTTAGCCAGGGATTCTTCAAACTATGTCTACACAAGGTTCTAGGTGACCAAGGATGCATCTCTACCAAGCCAAATCGACAAGGACACCTAAGGATTTGTCCACTAATTCATCTCCAACTGTCAACTAGTTGAGAGAGAGGGAGAGGAGAAATCGGAGCTCATGGCGACGGATCGGGGGGAGGAGGAGACGCTGGAGCCGACCACGAGCAGAGGCGGCGAGGGCCACGGCCGGGGCGGCGCTGTCCGGTGGATGAGGCGGCCGGTGGCGGCGGATCGAGAGAGAGAGAGGGTCGGGGGGAGATGGGGATTGTGCAGTTGACTTTCCTCACTCCCTGTGGGGACCCCGGACTAGCCGTCCGAAATACCCGATTATGCTTAACACAACGATCCCGTGATCAGTCTGTCGTTGCACATAATCCGAACTGAATACCGAAGTTTACATCCATTACAATACCGAATTAAAGTCTTACATAAATGGTCATTTAGACCAAGTCTTACATAGGTGCCTTCATGGGCCAAACCAAAATATTCAGCGGAAGCTACGGCGTAGTAGACATCAAATCCTAACAACGACCCGACAGGCAGCTGACTTATGGAGATCCCTAGTTCGCATAGAAGTCGCCATACTCCTCCTCGGCGTAGTGCTCCTCGAAGTCTGGCTAAGACAATAGCCAGGGACGAAACCAATATGAGTACATTTGATTGTACTCGCAAACTACCCCAACATGAGTATGCACTAGTTTTATTTTAATTTCAGACTTTTATTTATTTTAAACATCTCTATATCTTTATTGAAAAAGGTAAGAAGATTTTATAACTATCTTTAAATAAAATCACCATTTTATCTGTTTCTCCAAAACTCCTCCTTTTTCCGACCATAGCCCGTCATGGTCCAATTCCTCCAACAACCTCATACCGATCCGTTGGTATAGGTGTATGAAACATTCTCCACTTCATTTTCTTTAAAAACTCAAATCTTTAAAAACTTGCACATAGTCAAAGTAGGGCCTTCCAACTGTCCATATCCGAGGACTCGGCTATTCGAATAGTTTTACACTCTGCAGAGGTAGCACGCTTTTCCCACATCCATCCGATAACTCATCGTGTCAGCCACGTCCCGCCATACAAGGTGTATGCGAAGTTGAGTCACCGACCCTAGCCTGTCCTTTGCTCATGCTAGTATAGGACCCTGCCCATATGACACTTTCCATCAACACTTAACCCAGCCCGTCGGAATCTAAGTGTGAGGACTCATAGTTTTGCCCGGCGGTGTATAGGGGACATCCTTCTATCCTCCTCCTATCTTTCCATAGAGTTTGAGCGAGGACCCAGGTCAGGGGTAGGTCACCAAACCATCCCCTCATGCATAACGGAGTCATCTCCGTCGATGAGGCATCCCATACTAATATGAGCAAATTATATGACTAAGCCCTTTCCCATATGTGGGTAAATGTGGTCGCACAGGGTATTGGCTGGTCGACGTAAGTACAAAGACACAATGTGCATTTTATAAAACCACCATTTTCCTTTTCTCCACTTCAACACCGACATCTCGGCATTCCACATCCATCAATTTTTCAAAGGAGTTTTGAATAAACAATAATTTTTCCCATCCTATAGTTTCATATAAACTACCTATACTTCTACATAGGGTGGCAAAATAGTTTTCATATATTTTGAAAAGGTTTTAAAAATCATTGCCTTAAGAATAATTCATGTTATCAAAGTAGATGCATATGTATTTGGGGTGCAAGCTCAGAGAGTAGCTTGCCTTGCTCGACAAAGTGACCTTGGTCTTGATCTTCGGGTTCAACAAATTCTCCTTCCTCGATAAATCCGACAACGTTCTCGTCTAATTAATAAACAAACAAATACAAACAATCACTATACTACTCAATCAACATCACACATTACAATCTTAAATGCTATAATAGCCACTGCACACATCAAGCAACACAATTTGGTTTCAATTTAATTGAATTAACCATTATTTAATTATGTCTTAATTATGGCAGAAACTAGTTGAACATGTTTAATTGCATAACTCAAGTTCTGTTGGTCACAAAAATACAAACTAAATTTCTACAGAAAGCTACTGATGTGTAGAAGACAACACAATTTGATTTGGATTAATTGGAGTTACCAAACTCCCTACATAATTGTTTTAATCCAGAAACTTAATAATCAAGTTTTAGCTACAAATTAAGTTCTGTTGATCCTAAAATTAAATCCTTTTAGGGGTAACTAACAATGACTAAATGTGATCCAACAAAATTGGTCCTAATTCATTTGGGTTAAACATTAAACATCTATAATTGTTTTAGTGCAGAAGGGTTTTCTAACTTCAACTTTATACTAAACAATTATTTGCATAATTAATTCTACCAAAATTAGGGAAGCTAATAGATCACAGTACCAAGCTAACAAAATTGGTTTGGAATTATTTGGGTTAATAGAGTATCAGAAACAAACAAGTTTAGGTTTTAAACCTTCTGTGGCATTTTAATACTACACATTTATTATTTATCTAAATGAAATGAAACCACTTGGGTTGGTTAAACAATTTCATAAGCTTTCCAGAACATTTTATTTGATTTATTTGGATTATAAATCTCGAGATATTGATTTTCAAAGTTATGTCCAGTACTGAAATTCCAGAGAATTAAATTAGAAAAATGCTGTTCTGGATAATGTTGAGGATCCTGACGGGTGGGGTCCACTCGTCAGTGACTCAACCGAAACTCGGCTCTGGATAATGTTTAAAAACTGACAGCGGGTCCCACCTGTCAGCGTCTTATCTAAACGAAGGGGTATGCTACCGTTGATCCAGGATCTAACGGCTCAGGTTCAAAAGCATCGGCGACGACCACACTTGGGCGGCGCCGCCGTGCTGGCGACTGCTACGGTGGTCGGAGGCTCACCTAGGGTGGCTTGGGGTTGGTGGAGATGATGCAGAACGATGGCGGAGGCTCGGGGAAGCTTCTGGGTGGACTCGTGCTTGCTGGGGAGGCTCCTAGCGTCGGCGACGAGCTTCGCAGCTTCCTCGGTCCAGCACGGACTCCGGCGAGCTTCCTGCGTCGCTCCTGGGCACGAATCAAAGGGGAAAGAGAGGCGGGTGAGTGCGGTGCTAATGGAGATGAGAGTGCGGGCCAGAGAGGAGAGAAAGAGAGGGCAGCACGGCTCGGCCGTGGTCGTCTCCTACCTCAGCTCCGGCAGCACTTGGCCGTGCTGCCACGGCTGAGCTTTGCTGCAACGGCGTGCCCGCTCTCCTAGCGGTGCACAGGGAGAGTGTGGAGGTGAAGGAAGGCAGTGGTGGAGTGTGGAGAGACGAGAGGGCTCGGGGTGAGCTTATAAAGGCGGAGGCCGGTCCATGGTGGCCTGGGTGCAGGAGCGGTCCAGGGGGAGAGAGAGCTTGCCATAGGGGGCGTGCGGTGCGGCTACGGTGCTGGGGTGGAAGGGAACAAGGTTGGATGCGTGGAGGCGAGCTGTGCTTGCTCGGAGTGGGGGACGGCCGTGTGCGTGCTCGGGCGGCGCTCAGCGTGCACAGGCACGGCAAAAACCTGCGGGTGCGGGTTCCTGCTGGGCGGTTTGTTGCGTTGAGAGGGAGCAGAGAGGTGAGGGGAGACAGAGCGGCATGGTGCGGCCCAACACGGTGCCCTCCTTCGATGCCGGCCACAGTGCAGCCACGGCACAGTGCGGCGTCGCCGGTGGCGACCACGGCGCGGTCTCCGCTTGCTCTCCTCCGGTTCAGGCGAGCTAGGGAGATGGGAGAGATGCGAGAGATCGAATGGAGGCAATGGCTTGCTTGATTCTACTCGAAATCGACCGAATTCCATCGGATTGAAATCGATTTGGGGAAAAACACAGTGGTGCCTACCATGTGTTCGATGAAATGCTTGGACCAATTTTAATTTCCAATTTCTGAAATTTATTTTCATAATTTGCTTCACATATGTTTATCAACATTTGTGGTGATGTTCAATTATTTATTTGACAAGTGCAACATAGCACATTTTGTGATTTGAATAAGATAAAGAAAGATGTTGATTTTAATTTAGGATTTTTGGAAATATTTATTTGAGAGGGAAAGTTATAGAATTAAATTGGGAGGGGTTACTTATCACTCCACTGGATTTTATTTTGAAGAAAATGAATTTCTTACTTGGAGAAAATTGTGTGACACTTGTCACATGATTCTTATTGTTTTAACTTTTGTTTTTATTTCTTTTCTTTTCTTCAAGTTTTTAATTAGAGCTAACAACCAACACAACCAACAAGAAATAATTATCACAAGCAACAATACATAACCAACACATAAAATAGCAAAAGTTTTTTGTTGGCCCACATTTTTGGAATTATAATACTTGTTATAAATTTGGGATGTTACACTCCCCCACCGAACCGATCCCTTAACAGATCCGCACCAGCGGTACTACCGCCCGATCCGGCGGTAGTACCGCTGCCGATACTGCAGCACGGGCCCGCGGTACGCGCTGGACGGGGCAGAGCACCCGCACCAGCGTAGTACCGCCTGGTTCGTGGCGGTAGTACCGAGCCGAGGGCAGAACTTCAAAAAGATCTCAAAAAGAGTCATTTTCTACGTTATGCCACCGGTTCCGACCCACTACACACACCGGGAACAACAAAAGATGCACATTTTAGATGGAAGTGTCTTTTGGGATGAGAGATTTGGCTTAGGATAGAAAACAAACTGAGAGAGGAGAAATCACCCGAATTTGCAAGAATCGAAAGAGAAAAGGCCAAATGGGGTGATCTCCACAAAAACCAAATAGTTCTAAGAAACCCAAATAAGAACAACTAAGCTCCAACTCCTCACAAAGAGGAGGGCGGTGGCCGAAGCCACCATGTATGAGTAAAGTCAACCCAGAACCGCGAAGATATATCTTGGATTCCCGGCCAACACTCATCGTTAAGCACAAAGTGTCACCAAAGTAACTGATGAAGCACGAATTGTCTATATGGGCATCATAGGGGCAGCATTGACGCATGAATTGAGCTACACTCCCCCTAAAACTATGCCTACATCCAAACTAGTTATCAAGTACACTATGAGTAGGTGTGCGCGGTGCTCAAGCAAAGTTACTCGCATCAATGACATTTAGCTCATTCCTCAACTCTCGAAATCTTGTTTCATCAAGGGCCTTCGTGAAGATATCCGCGAGTTGATCCTTGTACCTACATAATACAAGTCAATGTTGCCCCTTTCCACGTGCTCCCGGATGAAGTGGTGACGCACTTCAATATGCTTCATCTTGGAATGTAGCACGGGTTGTGGGCGATCTTGATGGCACTCTCATTGTCACAAAAGAGAGACACCTTGTCGAAGTTGACTCCATAGTCCTTCAAGGTTTGCCTCATCCAAAGCAATTGAGCACAACAACTTGCGGCGGAGATGTACTCGGCTTCGGTGGTTGAGAGAGCAACACAATTTTGCTTCTTGGAAGCCCAACATATATACCAAGGAGTGACCAAGAATTGGCAACCCCCGGAAGTGGACTTCCTATCCTTCTTTTCTCTGGCATAGTCCGAGTCCGAATACCCCATGAGATGAAAGCTTGAACCCTTGGGATACCAAAGACCAAAGTTCGGGTATGAATCAAATATCGAAGGATGCGCTTAACCGTCATCATATGGCTTTCCTTAGGAGCCGCTTGATACCTTGCACACTTACCCACACTAAACATGATATCCGGTCTAGATGCACAAACATAGAGCAAAGAACCAATCATAGAACGATAAAGCTTTTGATCAACATCTTTACCCTCGGTGTCGGCGTGGAGATCATGTTTGGTGGACATCGGGGTCTTGCTAATATTGGCACCCGCCAAGTTGAATCGCTTGAGCATGTCTTGGGTAATATTTGGCTTGCTTGATGAAGGTGCCTTCCCTATATTGCTTCACTTCAAAACCTAGGAAGAACTCCAACTCCCCCATCATAGACATCTCAAACTTGCTAGTCATAAGCTTGGCAAAATCATCATTGAAAACATTGTTAGTAGAACCAAATATGATATCATCAACATAGAGTTGTCATATGAAAAGGTTCCCTCCAACCTTCTTGGTGAAAAGTGTGGGATCTATGACACCCACTTGAAATCCACGATCGACTAGAAACTCGTGAAGGTGCTCATACCACGCACGTGGGGCTTGCTTTAGGCCATAGAATGCCTTCTTGAGCTTATAGACATGATCGGGATAATTGGGGTCTTCAAACCCGGGAGGTTGCTTCACATATACCAACTCATTAATTGGACCGTTAAGAAAGGCACTTTTAACATCCATTTGTTGTAGTTTAAAGTTATGATGAGATGTATATGCAAGCAAGATGCGAATAGACTCAAGGCGAGCAACGGAGCAAAGGTTTCACCGAAATCAACACCTTCGAATTGAGAGAAGCCTTGTGCCACCAATCTTGCCTTATTTCGAATTACAATGCCGTTCGAATCTTGCTTGTTCTTGTAGACCCACTTGGTGCCGATGACGTTCTTGCAATATTTTGGCCTTGGCACCAACTTCCACACCTTGTTGCGCTTGAAATTGTTTAGCTCCTCATGCATGGCCTCCACCCAATCATGATCTTCAAGAGCTTCATATACTTTCTTGGGCTCGATGAAGGAAACAAAAGCATGATTGATGCTAAAGCTTGCCAATTGCTTTCTTGTGACGACCTTGCCTCTAACATCTCCGAGGACTTTATCCAAAGTATGTTCTTTGAGGACGAGGTCTCATTCTCTTCTCATTGCTCTTCTTGCCTTGACTTCCTCCGAAGTTTCTTGAGATGTAGCTTGATCATCACCTTCATCATGGGAGTCATGTGCACCACCTTGATCTTGAACTTGTTCTTGATCATGAAGTTGTTCTTGGCCTTGTGCACCATCATGAGCTTGTTCTTGAACATCGTGTGTAGTGTCATTGGGTTGGGCTTGATCAACAATGGGATGATCTTGTTCAATAATGGGATCACTTTGTTCTTGAACTTGCTCGTTTGGTTGCGGGTGATACGTCTCAAACGTATCTATAATTTCTGATGTTCCATGTTGATATTATACCAATTGTTACATGTTTTATATACACTTCATAGCGTTTTTATGCATTTTCTGGGACTAACCTATTAACAAGATGCCACAGTGCCAGTTCCTGTTTTCTGCTGTTTTTGTATTCCAGAAAAGCTTGTCTGGAAATATTCTCAAATTGGAAGAAACTTGGACATAACCTCCTATTTTTCCAACACGAACACGGAGTCCAGAGGAAGACGGAGGGGAGCCACGAGGCAGCCACACCATGGGGCTACGGGCCCCCCTGCCGCGTCGTGGGGTGGTTTGGGGTCCACGTGCGTCTCCAGCCGCCGCCCTTTCGCCTATTTATTCCTCCCGACGCGAAAACCCAAATACCCGAGCCATTATCCACGAAAAGTTCCAGAGACACCGCCGCCGTCAACCCTAGCTCGAGAGGGTTCAGAGCTCTTCCGGCACCTTGCCGGAGAGGGGAATCATCACCGGAGGGCTCTACATCACCATGCCCTGCCTCCGAGTGATGCGTGAGTAGTTCATCCTTGGACTACGGGTCCATGCAGTAGCTAGATGGTTGTCTCTCCACTTTATGCTATCATGTTTAGATCTTGTAAGCTGCCTATCATGATCAAGATCATCTTATTGTAATGCTACATAGTGTTTGCTGGGATCCGATGAATATTGAATACTATGTCAAGTTGATTATCAATCTATCTTATATGTTATTTATGATCTTGCATGCTTTCCGTTACTAGTAGATGATTTTGCCAAGTAGATGCTTATAACTCAAAGAGTGAGTATTTATGCTAGATAGTGGTTCATGCCTCCGTAATCTGGGAGAGTGACAATAACTTCTAAGATTGTGGATGTGTTGCTGCCACTAGGGATAAAATAACCGATGCTTAGCTTAAGGGTGCGCCGTTAGGTCTAATGCATTTGTTTACATTACGCACATTACTTAATGCAATTATCCGTTGCTTGCAACTAATACCAACGGGGAACTCGGATGACAACCTGGCGGTGGATTATTAGTCATAGACGCTGTTGGATAACGGTCTATATATTTTGTCGTAATGCCCACATGAATATCATAGTAATCATCATGTCATATATGCATTGTCATGCGCTCAATATTTTGTCAATTGCCCAGCTGTAATTTGTTCACCAGCATGTTAGTTATCTTTTATGGAGAGACACCACTAGTGAACTGTGGACCCCGGTCCATTATTTTACACTGATAATACAACCAACTGCAAACATTGTTCCTTTTCATTCTCTGCAATTTACTACTGTTTTCCACACCATACGTTTAATCCTTTGTTTTCAGCAAGCCGGTGAGATTGACAACCTCACTGTTTCGTTGGGACAAGTAGTTTGATTGTGTTGTGTGCAGGTTCCACGTCAGCACGCCACTGACAACCTCCAGAAGTGATATCTTGCTCCTACTGGTTCGATTAAACATTGGTTTCATACTGAGGGAAATTGCTGCTACACTGCATCATACCTTCCTCTGGGGTCTCCCAACGAACGTGTGATCCACGCAATCAAGCTCTTTTCCTGGCACTGTTGCCGGGGAGCAAGAGGATTTCTGCAAGGGGTTTCACGCTTCCAATATCTTTACTTTGTTATTGTCTTGCTTAGTTTATTTTTATTTATTCTTGTTTGCTTTATTTATCAAAAACACAAAAAAAAATAGTTGCTTTTATTTTCAAGTTGTTATCTTTCTGTATTGTTTTAATTTTGCTAAAATGAGTACCCCTGAGAACACTAAGTTGTGTGATTTCACTAGCACAAACAACAATGATTTCATTAGTACACCTATTGCTCCACCTGCTTCTAACGCAGAATTCTATGAAATTTAACCTGCACTTTTAAATCTTGTTATGAAAGAGCAATTCTCTGGTGTTAGTACTGATGATGCTGCTGCTCACCTTAATAATTTTGTTGAACTTTGTGAGATGCAAAAGTATAAGGATGTAGATGGTGATATTATTAAACTGAAACTTTTTCCTTTCTCTTTGAGAGGACGTGCTAAAGAATGGTTGCTATCTTTGACTAGAAATAGTATTGATTCATGGACTAAATGCAAAGATGCTTTCATAGGAAAATATTATCCTCCTGCTAAGATTGTATCTTTGAGAAGTAGCATTATGAATTTCAAACAATTTGATAATGAGCATGTTGCTCAAGCTTGGGAGAGAATGAAATCATTGGTAAAGAATTGTCCCACCCATGGACTGACTGCTTGGATGATCATCCAAACCTTTTATGCAGGACTAAATTTTTCTTCAAGAAACCTATTGGATTCGGCCTCTGGAGGTACCTTTATGTCCATCACTTTGGGTGCTGGAACAAAGCTTCTTGATGATATGATGATAAATTATTCTGAACGGCACACCGAAAGAGCTCCACAAGGTAAGAAGGTAAATTATGTTGAAGAAATCTCTTCCTTGAGTGATAAGATTGATACTATTATGTCTATGCTTACAAATGGAAAAATGTATGTTGATCCAAATAATGTTCCTTTAGCTTCTTTGGTTGCTCAAGAAGAGCATGTTGATGTGAAGTTCATTAAAAATAATAACTTCAACAACAATGCTTATAGGAATAATTTTGGTAATAACAATTATAAGCCCTATCCTTCTAATAGTGGCAATGGTTATGTTAATTCTTATGGCAATTCCTACAACAATAATAAGAGTGTACCCTCTGATCTTGAAGTCATGCTTAAGGATTTTATTAGTACACAAACTCCTTTCAATAAATCTGTTGAGGAAAAGTTTGGGAAAATCGATGTTCTTGCCTCTAAAGTTGATAGTCTTGCTCTTGATGTTGATTTGTTAAAAATTAAAACTATGCCTCATGATGTTAAAGAGAGCAAAACTCTCAATGCTATGCAAGTTAAAATTGATAATAATGTGAGGATGTTAGCTGATTTACATGCTAGGTGGGTAAGAGAGGATGAAATTGTTGTCGGAGACTAGTCCCAGGAACTAGGGGTATCTCTCAGAAGCCAGGAAACGAGTAAGGGGCTGAACACAACATCAAACAGATCCTCAACAACCTCGGCGACGGTGCTCGTCGAGCTCGGTGAGGAACATCACGGCAGAGGTGGTACACGAGCCGCTACCCAGGTTCAGGCCCACCGTGAGGTGTAAAAGCCCTACGTCCTGCTAAGATATATTGCACTGCTTGGAGAGGTTCACAGTACAGGGGTGCTTGCCGAGGGCACAGTTATGGCTATGGCGGACTATGGTGGAATGAGCTCCGTCTTCTTCAGACGTAGCTGCTTGGTTGTGGAATGAGTTGGTGAACGCGTGATCCCCTTCCTAGGTCGTACACTGGCTCCTTATATACTGGGCTTGGTCCTCTTCCCCGAAAATCTCCGGCGGGAAGGGATACCACAATGCCGCTGAGTTGGAGCACAGCGCACAACGTCGGGGGCGTCCATGGACGCGGTCCATGGCAGAGAGCACGTCGTCTTGGCAGAAAAAGCCACCGTCCAACCAGGACGGTGGGCTGGCGCTGCAGAGCTTTGGGGCGTGCCCCACAGTGACGTCGCAGTTGGAGCGTAGCGGCGGCCGGCCGCTTTATCACCAAATTGGCAAGTCTTGGAGTCCGCTTTGCTTCCTTCAGCTCCTTTGACCACTTTATACACGAGAATGGCAACTGCGGCGTCTTCGTCATCGCGCGCAGGCGCACGCGTCACTCTGCGGCGGGCGCAGAGCCCATGTGCGCTCTACAGCGGCGCAGGAGCTTGCTTCCACTTGAAGGAACCCCGCGAGGGCCTGAAGCCTCGCCGAGGTTTTGTAGCCGTTGACTTCTCGCGAGGGAAAACCTCGTGAGGGTAGCGCGGAGACACGCCAGGACCTGATGGTCCTTTAGGAGAGGCCTTCCTGAGGCAGAAGTTCCTCTCGAGGCCCCTTAGGCCGATCGTCTGGTCCTTAGCAGAAATGCCAGCCGAGCAAAGAAACCCTCGCGAGGGAAAATGCCTCGCGAGGCTCGTCAGGCTGAAAGCCTGTCCTTACCAGAATTTCCTGCGGAGCGTTGAGGGCTGTGGCTGGCCGGCCCATGGTACCCTGGTTTCCACTCGGCCGACAGTAGCCCCCGGGCCCGCGATGGGCACGCTGGAGTCCCCAGGCGGAGGCGAATCGTCGTGGGCCCAAAGAAGCCTGCGAAGCCCGAGACACGTGGAGCGTCACGGCCGGACACGATCCCACGATCTCCTCTGAAGTAACGGGCATGGTGGTGGGTCCCGCCACGTCCTGGTAACGGCTCGATGAGCCGATATAAGGCGAAGAGCTCGGCGCAGGCGGCCATTACTCCTCTCGTTCCCCTTCCATCTTCTTCTTCCCAGCGCTCAATCCCCAAACTTCTCCTTCGCAACCTTGCTGTGATGGCGCCCAAGAAGGCCACTGCTGCCACGAAGGGCAGGGCAGTGGTGCAGGGCGGCGAGCCTGCTGCGATGCAGCGGGACGGTGACTTCGAGCCAGCTCTGTCCGGCTCCCGCTTCGAGACGGAAGCGCAGCTGGACAAGGTGTGCCACATGGCGGCCTCGAAGACCAACGAGCACGGCGCCACGGTGCTCAAGCGAGCGGGCAACTCTCACGGTAGTTTCTACCCCATCTTCATGCACACTCTCTTCGCCGGGCTCGTTCCTCCCTTCTCCGATTTCTTCCTGGCGGTTCTGGAGCGCTACCAGATCCAGGTTCTTCATCTCCACCCCAACTCCATCCTCGTCCTCGCCATCTTCGCCTACCTCTGCGAGGCGTACATCGGCATTCCGCCTTCGGTGGACCTCTTCCGCAGCTTCTACGCGCTCCGGTTCACGGCGAACAAGGAGCGGTCGGGGTGCGTGTCCTTCCGCATCACCGACGGCATGAAAGGCGTCTACATCCCCATCGCGCGGAACGGCGAGAACATTGTGACCAGCGTGACGAAGAAGGTGGAGGACTTCCGCAAGCGCTGGTTCCTCATGCAGTTCGGGAGCCAGAGCGCCTTCTTCGAGCTGCCTGAAGCGCCTCCGATCAAGGGCGCGACACTTGGCCCTGTGGTGAGGCGCTTGAGGGACCTCCGCGAGGCTGGCCTCACCGGGCAGATGGTGGCCAAGGACTTCGTGAGGCGCCGCATTGCTCCGCTCCAAGGCACGCGGACGCGATGTGGCTGTACTCCAACCAGAGGGACAAGATGCGCCTGAGCGCTACCCTCTACACGCAGGAGGAGGTGCACGCCCTCATGGAGACCCTCTTCACATCTCCAGACATCCCCGCGCCCACTGACCAGACTGTGCCGCTCCATCGGATCGATCTCGGGCGTCGTGTCTCGCACGTGCAGCGATGCCGAAGTTCGACCAGTGGGGCCTGGTGCCTAAGGGGCACGTTGGGCCTCGCGAGGACCCGGAGTCTGCGGCGCAGGGGGCACCAGCTGAGGGCGACGAGGAGACGCCCGCGGAGTCTGACGCAGGCGCAACCGGCGCCTCGGGAGGCGCCGCTTCCTCGGCGGAGAATTCGAGCGCCTGAAGAGTGCGGCGCCTGAAGCTGAGATCCACGAGATCTCCTCGGGCAGCGGCGCCAGTTCGTGGTTGCCCCCTCGCAGCGTGTCGAGGGGAAGGAGGAGAGCGATGATGACGATGCTTCGTCGGGCCACTGCGAGCCCCGCTCCAAGGCGATCCACGACAGGAACGCCGGAGCCCGGGAGGAAACAGAGGCACGGACGAGCGCGGAGCCCAGTGCTCCGCCCGCGCGGCGGAAGAAGAGGAAGTGGGTCGACACCGCGGCGTAAGTTTTTGTACTTTCTGTTTTGTGATGTTGCTTGTGTAGGCCTCTCGAGGGGTTTTTGAGTCTTCTCCTCTCCAGGCGCCCTGAGAGCCAAAGAGGCGGAGGCTCCGGAGACTTGGAGAGATCTCCAGCTCTGCCGCGGCGTCTGCGGCGCCTACGGCTGAAGAGGTGCACCCCGAGGCCACCGCTTCCTCTCCCGAGGCTGCGCGCCGCCTCCTGAGACAGAGGAGCGCCGCGAGGCGGAGGAGGAGGAGGCAGAGGTGACGATGCCGTCACCTGCGGGCCTGATGCCTCTCCTGTGCGGCAAGAGAAGACGCCGGAGGAGGATGCGGCAAGGACCACGCCGCCGGCGAAGGAGGGCGCGGCGGAGACAGCTGCGTCTGCAGAGACGCACGCTGACGTCGAAATGGAGGACACCACTGTGCCGTCGCCTCCACCGAGCTCGGGCCTTGGAGGGCCTACGGTGGGCACTGAGGCTGCCGCGGGGACGGCCTCAGCAGAGAAGGCCAACCCTGCTCCTGGGGAAGAGGAGAGTGCTCCCCAGGGGCAGAAAGATGGTGGAGCTGATGGTGGGGCGCCTCGAGCCCCCAGAAGGCTCCCAGCGCAGAAGGCGAGGGGGGCTCTCGCCAGAGCCCCCAGAAGGCCCCTAGCATGGAGGAAGGGGGAGGCTCCCAGCAGAGCCCCCAGGCGCGCCTCGAGGACACTCAGAGCCCAAGGCGCGATGCCCCGGGTCCTCGGCAGGCGCTGGCGCTTCCAGGCCCTCTGGAGAATCATGGGCCCTAGCCTTGCTGGGTCAGCGCCCAGTCGCAGCTCGCCGAGAGGCTGTCCTTCGCTCGGCGAGGGAGGTGCTCGATGGGCTCGAGGCCCAGCTCGCTGAGGAAGACCGCGTCAGGGCGGAGGAGGTCGCCGAGCTTGCGCGGGGCTGGGCTTGCCTCCAGGAGACCGTGGAGCGCTGCCGCCGGAAGGACGAGGCAGCCCAGGCGCAACGCGAGGCGGCGCTGCGCTCTGCTGAAGAGATCCGCATCAGCGTGGTCCGCGAGGTCGAGGAGACCCTTGCGGACCTGAGTGCTAGGCGCGAGGCTCTCGAGGCGGAGACCGAGGCCAAGCATCAGGAGCTGGCGGCGCGCGAGGCGGCGGTCTCCACCAAGCACAAGGAGCTTCTGGACCGCGAGGCGGGGATCATCGCCGAGTCGGAGACCGTGCGGCAAGGCCTGGAGAAGCTCCGCGAGGACCTGCGCGTCCGCGAAAACCAGATGGTGCAGCGCGGAGCAGAACTTGATGCCCGCGAGACCGAGCTACGCAAGCGCGAGGAACAGGTCGAACAGATCGAGAAGGATCAATCTGCGCAGCGGGAGCACCTGGAGTCTCGCGAGAGCAAAGTTACTCAAGACGAGGCGTTCTACCAGAAGCGCCTCGCGCTGACCAACGAGAACCTCCGCAAGAAGGAGGAGCAGATGGCGGAGGAGTCCGCGACCAAGGAGAAGCTCTTCCGCGACAATTGCAGGAAGGATTCGCGGAGAAGGCCAAGAAGCAGGAGGAGCGCTTCACGAAGAGACGCAACGAGCTTGAGCTCGCATCAGGGAGCTTGAGGCTCAGAAGAAGCGATTTGACTCCCGCCTTCATGACGCTGTGGAGGCTCGGAAGCACGCGGAGCAGGACCTTGCCTCCTTGACGCAGGACATGAATGAGATGCAGCAACAGGTGGGGCCTGTTGTGGAGCTCGTCGAGGAAGCTCGGCGGAGCGCTCTGGCTGCGCAGGTCTTGTCGCGCCAGCGGGAGCGCATGTTTGCTTCCTTGGTGAGGCGTGCGCGGGCCGTTGCGGGCCGCCTGGGGACCGAAGCCCCCAGGCTCTCTGTCGAGGGGAACTCCGACGTTGCCACCTACCTCAGCTTCTTCGAGCAGCTTCTCACCAAGCTTGAAGAGGTCGTGACGAACCTCGACGACCTGGTCGACACCGAGAGCCGCGAGCTCCTTGGCGTCGCGGTCGGCCAAGTCTTCGCCAACCTTGCACACCTCCACCCCGGCTTCGACTTCGCGTCTGTGATGGAGCCTCTGGAGAAGGAACTCGCCTCGAAGCTGGACGCCTCGGTGTGGGACGACGTGGAGAAGTACATTCAACGCTTCAAGAGGGTCGAGGTCGAGGAGAGCGACGACGAGGCAGGCGCTGAGGAGGTGGATGATGAAGCTGTCGACGGCGACGACGACCCCGCTGCTTAGGTTGCCCCTGTGAGAGATGTGCCAAGGGCACCAGTTATCTTAAGACTTGTTGCTTTATTTTGTGCTGGTTTGTAAAGACACTTTTATTTTGTGCAAGTGTGAGTGCCCCTCGGGAGGCCTTTTATCTGTTCCCTCATGTCTTTTTCGCTCTACGTCGTTAGGACCCTGCTCTTAGCGCAAATAGCACCGCCGCTTCGGTATGCCGGAGTCAGGGCTCGACAAGGCCGGGGGGTGCGTAAGGCTTAGAGAGGTAAGAGCCCTCGAGGCGCGATGCTCGGGGCTCCCCTTTGACGTGCAAGCAGCCCATGAGGCGTAAGAGAGAAAAGAGAGGCTCGAGGGGCGACAAAACCAGCGAGAGGGAAAAAGAGCTCATGAGGCGTAAGTTCTGGACTTAGCTTGGCGAGACGCCTGCTCGTAGAGGGTGTTGTGTTCCTGGTGAGGTGTTCTCCCTCTCGAGGCTGCCTGAGGCTGGTTTGGAGCTTTTGGAGCCCTGCAAGGCGTCTTGTTCCCTGCGTTGGAGAGAGAGGCGAACCCACAAGCAAAGCATAGTTGTACAACTCATGCGCGCTCATAGATTTCCTCATGGGTATCTCACGAGGAGAATAAGCACCAAGGTCCTTGGTGAGGTGACGTGCATGGGAGCTAACCCACGAGTCAGAGCTCTTTGGTGAGATAACGGTCGTGGGCGGAGAGCCACGAGTTAGAGCTCGGATCCTTTGGATTTTACGATGCTGCTGGGATGCTCCCGAGACACAGGCACCGTGCTCAGCCCCCGCTCGCGAGGTGCGCATGGGGAAAAATGTGAGCGCGAATGAAATGTAAGAAAACAAACTCACCAAGCAATATTACATAACGGCGCCGAAGCGCAATAGGTTCATGATGACCTGAAATTGTTCATTACACTTGGCGAGGCCAAGACAAAGTCCGCCATGTCTGGGCATGGGGTTCCACATGGAGTGGCTGAGGCTTCCCGCGGCCCGTGGCGACGCGTTGTAGGAAACTCTCAGTGGAGATGGCCCTCGTGAAGGGAAAGCTTGGTGAAGCTGGGAGGTGAAGACGCGTGCTTCCCTCTTGAGACAAAAAATGCCTGCCGCGACGTGATCACGGGTAGAACTTGCGTAGGTGCTCGATGTTCCATGGATTTTTGATTGGATCGCCGTCTTCCGTCTCGAGCCGTACCGCGCCGGGCCTGGCGATGTGCGCGACCCTGTAGGGGCCTTCCCACATGGGTGAGAGCTTGTGGAGGCCCTCTCTGGAGAGGATCCTCCTGAGGACGAGATCACCTGTCTCGAGGTGCGCGGCCGTATGTGGCGGCTGTGGTAGCGGCGCAGGTCTTGCTGGTACTTCGCCGCTCGGAGGGCGGCACGGCGGCGTAGTCCATCGAGCAGCAGCAAGTCGTCGTTGTGGAGCTCCTCTTGGTTGTCCTCGTTGAAAGCAAGGATCTCGTGGGGAAGCCATAGACGAGAGCGAACGGCGTTTCTCCAGTGGGCTTCGTGGCGGTGGTGCGGATGGACCAGAGCACGGAGGGGAGCTCTTCGATCCAGTTCTTGCCGTGGGCCTTGAGGCGATTGAAGCTTCTTGTCTTGAGGCCTTTGAGCACTTCTGCGTTCGCCCGCTCAGCCTGCCCGTTGCTTCGTGGATGAGCCACCGAGGCGAAGCAGAGCCGTGTGCCAAGACTCTCGCAGTAGGCCCTGAAGATGCCGCTGGTGAACTGTGAGCCGTTGTCGGTGATGATGCGATTTGGCACGCCGAAGCGACAGGCCAGGCCTCTGATGAATTTCACCGCTGATCTCGCCGGGATGGTGCGCACCGCTTCAACCTCCGCCCATTTGGTGAACTTGTCGATGGCGACGTAGAGGTAGCGGTAGCCCCCGCTGGAGCGTGGGAAAGGTCCCAGGATGTCCAGCCCCCAGACCGCAAAGGGCCAGGAGAGGGATGGTCTGGAGCCCCAGTGCGGCTGGTGGACTTGCTTGGCGTGGAACTGGCATGCCTCGCAAGCCTGGACAACGGTGGTTGCATCTTGAAGCACTGAGGGCCAATAGAACCACTCCTGAAGACTTTCCCTGCAAGGGTGCGTGATGACGAGTGGTGGCCACATTCTCCACTGTGTATGTCCTTGATCAGCTGGCGGCCTTCTTCAGGGGGGACGCATTTTAGTGCAACTCCATTTGGACGCTTGCGGTACAGGTCTCCCTCGTGAAGGCAGTATGACTTGGCCTGGCGAGCAACTCTCTCTGCTTCTGCGTCCTCTTCAGGGAGGACTCCGTCCCTGAGGTACTCCTTGAGCTCATCGATCCAGCCCGTCTCTTGTGCGTCATGGCCAGCAGCAGGCGTTCCCCTGTGGGTGGACCGCAGCTCGGCTCCAGATGTTGGTGGTGGTGGGAGCTCTTCGTCCGTGTTCATCTCGACGCTTCTTTTGGCTGTTTCACCGATGCCCTGGTGAGTCTCTCCTCGAACACGCCCGCCTGCTGGGCTTCTCTGCGTGATGCTCGCCTGGCGATGTCGTCGGCCTCCTGGTTCTCCCTTCGTGGGATGTGCCTGAGCTCCATCCCCTTGAAGTGTTTCTCGAGCTTGCGGACCTCCTCGAGGTAAGCGGCCATGTGGCCGTCCTTAGGTGTATAGCTCTTGTTGGAGAAGTTGACGAGGAGCTGGGAGTCGCCCTTGATGAGTAAGCGCTTGATGCCGAGGGCGATTGCGGCTCTGAGCCCGGCGAGGAGGCCCTCGTACTCGGCGATGTTGTTGGAGACCTTGTCTGTCGTGAAGCACAGCTGGACGGCGTAGTAGAGCTTGTCGCCCTTGGGTGAGGTCAGGACGACGCCAGCCCCAGCGTTCTGGCATGCGAATGCTCCGTCGAAGTGCATGGTCCAGTGGCTTGGCGCCGTGTCTCCAGCTGGCGTGGTTTCTGCCTCATGAGGCTCTTCTTGCTGGTGTCTGTCCACTCGGCGACGAAGTCAGCCAATGCCCTTCCCCTTGATGACCCTGGTGGTGTCGAAGCGCAGGCCAAAAGGTTGCAGCTCAATGTTCCACCCTGCGACGCGATCAGTGGCGTTTGGATTGCGCAGGATCTGCTCCAGAGGGAATGATGTGACCACCGTGATGGGGTGGCCCTGGAAGTAGTGGCGCAGCTTCCTGGAAGCGATGAGGAGCGCGAGGAGGAGCTTCTGCTGCATAGTGTACCGCTCGCGAGCATCTCGCAGCACAGTGCTGACGAAGTAGACGGGATGCTCGACGAGGGTTGTCGATGGTGACGCAGCGCTGGGCTCCTCGGGAGCCTTGTCGAGCCTCTCTTGAGGTGGACCCTCGACGAGGGTGCCTTCTGGTTGCGCGGGCTCGGCATGGGGCTCAGGGCCTGAAGAGGATGTTTCCTTGTCGGGGGGATCTGGGCTTGGCGTGGCAGTGTCCTTCTTGGCGAGGACTGGCTCTTCCCTTTCTGCCACCAAGGCTGCGCTCACTGTTTGTGGAGTGGCTGATAGGTACAGCTTCAGATGCTCGCCAGGCCTTGGGGCAACCATGACAGGTGGGCTAGCCAAGTACTTCTTCAGGTCTTCAAATGCCTTGTCCGCCTCAGGCGTCCACTTGAACGTGCCAGACCGCTTCATGAGCTTGAAAAATGGCAGCGCCCTCTCGCCGAACTTGGAGATGAAACGGCCGAGGCTGGCCATGCATCCCGCGAGGCGCTGCATGTCCTTGAGGCGACGAGGTGGCTGCATCTCTTCTATGGCTTTGATCTTGTCAGGATTCGCTTCTATGCCGCGGTGAGACACTAGGAACCCGAGGAGTTTGCCTGACGGTACCCCGAAGACGCACTTGGCGGGGTTCAGCTTGATGTTTACTTTGCGCAGGCTGGCAAAGGTCTCCTCGAGGTCCTCCATGAGGGTGTGCTCTTCGCGAGTCTTGACCACGATGTCGTCGACGTAGGCTTCTGCGTTTCTTCCCATCTGAGCCCCCAAGGCCTTCCTCATGAGCCTCTGGAAGGTGGCGCCGGCGTTCTTCAAGCCAAAGGGCATGCAGACGTAGCAATACACACCACAAGGGGTGAGGAATGCTGTCTTCTCCTCATCCTCCTTCGCCATCTTGATCTGGTGGTAGCCTGAGAAGGCATCCAGAAAACAGAGGAGGTCGCAGCCGGCGGTGGAGTCCACGATCTGGTCTATCCGAGGCATGGGGTACGGGTCCTTGGGGCAGGCCTTGTTGAGGTCGGTGTAGTCGATGCAGAGCCTGCCGCCCCCGGTGTGCTTGGGAACGACCACCGTGTTGGAGAGCCATGTGGGGTGTGGAACTTCCTGATGATGTGCTTCTTTCAACTTCTCTACTTCCTTGATGATGAACTCTTGCTTCTCTGGCGCCTGGCGCCGTGCTTTCTGCTTCACGGGGCGTGCGTTTGGACACACGGCTAAGTGGTGCTCGATCACCTCCCTCGGTACTCCGGACATCTCTGACGGTGTCCATGCGAACATGTCAGAGTTTGCCCTGAGGAAGGCGACGAGCGCGCTTTCCTATTTGGGAGGCAAGCCAGCGCCTATGGTGACGCTAGCCCCCGAGCCGCTGGCGTCCATGACACCTTCTTCGTGGCTGCCTGCTCCTGTGAGAACAGCTGCTTCTTCGCGGGCCTCTCGAGGGGCTCCATGTCCTCATCAGCGGGGAATGCCACGGCAGCGGCCTTGTAGGCGGTCTCGACAGAGCGCATTGCGTCCTGGACTTGACCGTGGATGGCGATGGTGCCGCCGCTGCCTGGAAGCTTGACGATGTTGTACGCGTGGTGAGTGACGGCCATGAACTTCGCGAGGGCGGGGTAGCCGAGGATGGCGTTGTAGGGCAGGCCAATGTGTGCGACGTCGAAGTCGATCTGCTCGGTGCGGTAGTTCTGCGGCGTGCCGAAGGTGACCGCGAGCCTCACCTGCCCCAGAGGTGTGGTAGAGCCACTTGTCACCCCCGTGAAGGGCATAAGCCACTCGTAGGGCACTTGAAGCTGCTCGAAGGTCTCGACAGAGATGACGTTCAAGCCCGCACCCCCATCTATGAGTGTCTTGGCGACGGCGATGTTGTTGATGATGGGGTGCACACCAGAGGGATGGTGCCTACAGCCTTGGTCGACTTGGGGTGGTCCTTGGAGTCGAAGGCGATGGTGTACTGTGACCACTTGAGGGGCTGGGAAGCCTCAAGCCCTGGAAGCGCTGCGCTGACCTCGCGAGAGAATTGCTTGAAGTGGTTGTTGGACTTGGGCGCCTGGGACCCGCCGAGGATGCAGGCTATTGCCCCCTGAGGGGCCTGGTAGCCCCCAGGGTTCTCGTCGGGGAGGTTGCCGTTTTGCCCAGCGTTGTTCCCCCGAGCCCTGCTGGAAGTTGTGGCGTCCACCTCCGCGGCCACCACGGCCTCCGCCGCGGCCGCCGCGGCCCTGGTTCTTCTCCCGCTCCTTGCTGAGCTGCTTGAGCTCCCAGCAGTCTTCAGTGCGTGGTTGTGCCTGTTGTGGTAGATGCAGTATGGGCGATTGTCCCCTTTTTCTCTTCAGCCGCCGGAGAGGCCTCGCGAGGCTGCTTTGCGTCAGGCTCTGCCGCGAGGATGGCGGTGGTCTTGCGCTTCTCGGCAGGCTTCTTCTTGCTCCTGGACCCCTGGAGGGTCATCCTCCACTTCCTTCTTGACGAAGAGGAGGCCCTCTTCAGCCTTGGCGCACTTGTCAGCCAGATCAAAGAGCTTCACCACAGAGGAGAGGTGTCGTGGATGCCGAGCTTCTCGAGCATCCTGTGGTTCGTGACGCCCTCCCTGAAGGCGGAGATGACGTGCGAGTCCGGGATGTTCGGAATCTTGTTGCGGACCTGGCTGAAGCGCTGGATGTATCTGCGGAGGGTCTCGTCAGGCTTCTGGCGCACCGCGCGAAGGTCGTTGTAGGTGAGCGCGCGCTCGTAGGTGCCCTTGAAGTTGGCGACGAAGACCTTGCAGAGGTCCTCCCACGTGTCGATGGTGTTCTCGGGGAGGTTCATGAGCCACGAGAGCGCGGAGTCCTTGAGCGCCATGGAGAGCCAGTTGGCCATCACCTTGTCGTCGCCTCCCGCAGCCTGGATGGAGACGGTGTAGAGCTGCAGGAACTCCAGAGGGTTGGTCCTGCCGTCGTAGCGGGAGGGAGGTCTGGCTTGAACTTCACGGGCCAGACGACGCGGCGCAGGTTGCGGGTGAAGGCGGTGCAGCCCGTGGCGTATGTCACGGCGCCACCAGCGAGTACGCCGCGGTTCTGGCGACCTGCAGCGGCAATCTCCTGCACGACGCGGTTGTGGCGGTCCCTCTGGCGCTCGATCTCCACGCGGGCATCCGCCGGAGTCCGCTGCACAATCTGGCAGTCGTGCGGCGAGGATGCGTGCGACGCGGCGCGGTGGTTTGCTGCCGGAGCTGCAGCTGGAGGAGGTGGCGGAGGCGGAGGGGGAGGAGGAGCGCCGTGCGCTATGTTCCCCTCGCGTCCGGAGTGGCGCACCAGCGAGCGAGAGGGCGCTGGTGCTGCAGTGGTGGCGGCAGGAACGGCGGCGGCGTTGATGAGCTCCTCGAGACGCCCAGCCAGTTGTCGTGGCCCGCCTGCGTGGGACGGTAGCGCAGCAGCTCTTGCGCCATCAGTAGCGCGGTGGCTGGACTGGGCGCCGCTCGGCCCATCGTGGAGGCGCTCTCGCGCCTGGATGGGTGCAGGAGGAAGCTCCCTCGTCCTCGCCGTCGATGCCGCCGTCGTTGCCGCTGCCGTTGCCGCCGTCATCCTCAGGATGCTCGACGCGCGGCTCGGCGTTGCGCTCTGAAGCGCGGTTGGCGCGTGGGCGACCACGCGGGTTGTGGTTGGCGGCGGGCTCGGTGTTGGCCCTGCCGGACGTCCGTCGCGCAAGACGCGCAGCTCGCGTGTCAGTCATGGCGCGGAGAGGTTGAAGAAGTTGAAGACGCGCCTCAGCCCCCTACCTGGCGCGCCAAATGTCGGAGACTAGTCCCAGGAACTAGGGGTGTCTCTCAAAGCCAGGAAACGAGTAAGGGGCTGAACACAACGTCAAACATCCTCAACAACCTCGGCGACGGTGCTCGTCGAGCTCGGTGAGGAACATCACGGCAGAGAGGTAACACGAGCCGCTACCCAGGTTCAGGCCCACCGTGAGGTGTAAAAGCCCTACGTCCTGCTAAGATGTATTGCACTGCTTGGAGAGGTTCACAGTACAAGGGTGCTTGCCGAGGGCACAGTTATGGCTATGGTGGACTATGGTGGAATGAGCTCCGTCTTCTCCTCAGACGTAGCTGCTTGGTTGTGGAATGAGTTGGTGAATGCGGGATCCCCTCCTAGGTCGTACACTGGCTCCTTATATACTGGGCTTGGTCCTCTTCCCCGAAAATCTCCGGCGGGAAGGGATACCACAATGCCGCCGAGTTGGAGCACAGCGCACAGCGTCGGGGGCGTCCATGGACGCGGTCCATGGCAGAGAGCACGTCGTCTTGGCAGAAAAAGCCACCGTCCAACCAGGACGGTGGGCTGGCGCTGCAGAGCTTTGGGGCGTGCCCCACGGTGACGTCGCAGTTGGAGCGTAGCGGCGGCCGGCCGCTTTATCACCAAATTGGCAAGTCTTGGAGTCCGCTTTGCTTCCTCCAGCTCCTTTGACCACTTTATACACGAGAATGGCAACTGCGGCGTCTTCGTCATCGCGCGCAGGCGCGCGCGTCACTCTGCGGCGGGCGCAGTGCGCTCTGCAGCGGCGCAGGAGCTTGCTTCCACTTGAAGGAACCCCGCGAGGGCCTGAAGCCTCGCCGAGGTTTTGTAGCCGTTGACTTCTCGCGAGGGAAAACCTCGCGAGGGTAGCGCGGAGACGCGCCAGGACCTGATGGTCTTCTAGGAGAGGCCTTCCTGAGGCAGAAGTTCCTCTCGAGGCCCCTTAGGCCGATCGTCTGGTCCTTAGCAGAAATGCCAGTCGAGCAAAGAAACCCTCGCGAGGGAAAATGCCTCGCGAGGCTCGTCAGGCTGAAAGCCTGTCCTTAGCAGAATTTCCTGCGGAGCGGTTGAGGGCTGTGGCAGGCCGGCCCATGGTACCCTGGTTTCCACTGGGCCGACAATTGCTAAAAAGAATAGTATTGCTAGAGTTTATACTATTACTACTACTGAAAATGCTATAAACTCAAGTGTTAACAAACCTCCTACTATCAATGGTAAAGTAATTGGTGTTGGCAATGTCTCTACTTCTGTTGCAAAACGTTTAAAATTGCCTGAAAACACTGAAACTGTTCCTGATAAAAGTGCTGAAATTTTTCGAGATGTGGGAGACAATGGTCCCATTACTTTTGATAATAATGACTTGATTTTGATGATTGCAATATTTCTGAAGTAATTAAGTTCTTGCAAAAGCTAGCTAGAAGTCCTAATGCTAGTGCTATAAACATGGCTTTTACTAAACATATTACTAATGCTCTCATGCAAGTTAGGGAAGAGAAATTAAAACATGAAGCTTCTATCCCTAGAAAGTTAGAAGATGGTTGGGAGCCCATCATTAAAATGAAGGTGAATGATTTTGATTGCAATGCTTTATGTGATCTTGGTGCTAGTATTTCTGTTATGCCTAAGAAACTCTATGATATGCTTGATTTAGCACCTTTGGAACACTGTTATTTGGATGTTCACCTTGCTGATAATACTATAAAGAAACCTTTGGGGAGAGTTGATGATGTTTTTATAATGGTTAACAATAACCTTGTCCCCGTTGATTTTGTTGTTTTGGATATTGAATGCAATGCTTCTTGTCCTATTGTTTTGGGAAGACCTTTTCTTAGAACTGTTGGTGCTATTATTGATATGAGAGAGGGGAATATTAAATATCAATTCCCACTCAAGAAAGGTATGGAACACTTCCCTAGAAAGAAGATGAAGTTACCTTTTGATTCTATTGTTAGAGCAAATTATTCTGTTGATGCTTCTTCACTTGGAAACACTTGATTCTACTTTCTGCGCCTAGCTGAAAGACGTTAAAGAAAAACGCTTATGGGAGACAACCCATTATTTTATTTCTGTAATTTTTCTTTTCTTTTGAGTCAAGGAGTTGTTTACTTCTGTAACAATTCTTTTGTATCTTTATTTTATCGCATTGTTGTGCCAAGTATTGCCTCTAATAGGAAGATGATGCTAGATTTGGATTTCTGCGCAGGAACATATTTCTGCTGTTCACCGTTTTAATTCTGTAAAATCACAGAAAAATATTTAAATCTGCAAATTTTTGTGCGTGATCCTCAGATATGTACGCATCTTTCGTTAGTTTAAAGTTTTTCGATCTGAGCAACGTAAGTGCCTCGAACAAATTCGTCTTTACGGACTGTTCTGTTTAGACAGATTCTGTCTTTTATTTTTCGCATTCTCTCTTTTACTAGTGTTGAGTGGAATTCTTTTTTAGGGTGAAGAGCTTCACATAACATCAGTGGCAGTAGTTAATGTTAAAAGTAACGGTCATGTTTGTGTCCTTATAGAACATGTGAGTTTTTGATTGTGCACTAACCCTCTAATGAGAATTACTTTGAGTTTGGTGTGGCGGAAGTTTTCAAGGGTCAAGAGAGAAGGATGATATAATGTGATCAAGAAGAGTGAAGAGCTTAAGCTTGGGGATGCTCCCATGGATCACCCCAGCATATTTCAAGAAGACTCAAGCGTCTAAGCTTGGGGATGCCCAAGGCATCCCCTTCTTCATCAGCAACTTATCAGGTCATCTCTAGTGAAACTATATTTTAATTATTTCACATCATATGTGCTTTACTTGGAGCGTCTGTGTGCTTTTATTTTCAGTATTTTATTTTTCTTATGGTCAACTTGATTGGACCCCAGCATTCTTGATTGGGAGAGAGACACGCTCCGCTTTTTCATATGAATACTCATATTCTTCACTTATACTTGTTGAGTATTCTTATCTAGCTATTGCTATGCTTTTAGCTCCTGTTTGCATGCATCTCTTATTCAGAGCTGTTAGTTCTTTTAAAGAAAGTACTCTCTTGCTTCACTTATAATTGTTTGGAGAGTTTGTGTTGAAATAAATTGATTGGTGTTTGGTTGGAACAGAAAATGTTGCATGTGGTAGATGGTATAATGGAAAAAGCTTACATATTCTTGTAGATCACTGTATTGGATAATTTGATACTTGTCAATTGTTTTGAGTTATCAAGTAGTTCATGTTTAAGCTTTTGTATCATGTAGTTAAAACCTATTAATGAAGAACTACCGTAAAGCTCGTTGAAATTTGGTTTGCATGATTGGTATCTCTAAGGTCTAGATATTTTCTAGTAAAAGGGTTTGGTTAACAAGGAAGACAGTGTAGAGTCTTATAATGCTTGCAATATGTTTTCATATAAGTCTTGCTGTGTCGGTTGATATCCTGTGTTTGCTTCAAATAACCTTGCTAGCCTAAACTCTGTACTGAGAGGAAATGCTTCTCGTGCATCCAAAACCTTGAGCCAAAATCCATGCCATCTGTGTCCACCATAACTACCTATATGTGGTATTTCCTTGCCATTCCAAGTAAATTTTTCATGTGCTACCTTTAAACTATTCAAACTTTATTACTCCTATTTTGTGTCAATGTTTACCAAGCTCATGAGGACGGGGTGGATGTCTCTATGTCAACTGTCAAACAGACTTTACCACCGGACTAGCGGCATATACATCCGCTTATCCATTAATTTTGCAAAAAGAGATGGCAAATGGGGTGCCCAGTCCCAATTAATTACAACTTTAACCACTTAATTCTCTTCACATTTTTTCCCTGATTTATCAGTCAAGCAATGACAAACAGTGAAATATCTGCATGTGTAAACAAAAGAGAAGAGGGATGATCTGCCTTGCTGGTAGAAATAACGTCCTTCATGTGAGCCGCTCTTAAAAGTCTGGTTGGCGTGGGTCATATTGTACTTTCCATTTTCTGATTCGTTGACAATTAACAAACACCTCCCAAAACTTATTTTTACTCTCTATATGATTTCAAAAACTTAAAAAGCTCTAGCACATGATTTAATCGCTGCTTCCCTCTGCGAAGGGCCTTTCTTTTACTTTATGTTGAGTCAGTTTTCCTACTTCTTTCTATCTTAGAAGCAAACACTAGTGTCAACTTTGGTGCAACAATTTTTATATGCTTGTATATTGCACTTATTATATTGCTTTGTGTTGACAAATATCCATGAGATATATATGTTGAAAGTTGAAAGCAATTGCTGAAGATTAAATCTTCCTTTGTGTTGGTTAAATACCTTTTGCTTAGAATCTATTGCTTTATGAGTTAACTCTTATGCAAAACTCTTTGATGCTTGTCTCGAAAGTACTATTCATGAAAAGTTTTTGCTTATATGATTCAGTTGTTTGCTCATTATCTACTTGCTAGCAAACTATAGACCATTGACCTGGATCACTTCATTCATAACATGTGCTTTACAATACTATTTGATCAAGATTATGATTGTAGCATGTCACCTCAGAAATTATTTTGTTTTTATCGTTTTACCTACTCGAGGACGAGTAGAACTAAGCTTGGGGATGCTTGATACGTCTCAAACGTATCTATAATTTCTGATGTTCCATGTTGATATTATACCAATTGTTACATGTTTTATATACACTTCATAGCATTTTTATGCATTTTCTGGGACTAACCTATTAACAAGATGCCACAGTGCCAGTTCCTGTTTTCTGCTGTTTTTGTATTCCAGAAAAGCTAGTCTGGAAATATTCTCGGAATTGGACGAAACTTGGACAGAACCTCCTATTTTTCCAACACGAACACGGAGTCCAGAGGAGAGACGGAGGGGAGCCACGAGGCAGCCACACCATGGGGCCGCGGGCCCCCCTGCCGCGCGTGGGGTGGTGTGGGGCCCACGTGCGTCTCCAGCCGCCGCCCTTTTGCCTATTTATTCCTCCCGACGCGAAAACCCTAAATACCCGAGCCATTATCCACGAAAGTTCCAGAGACGCCGTCGCCGTCAACCCTAGCTCGGGAGGGTTCAGAAGCTCTTCCCGGCACCCTGCCGGAGAGGGGAATCATCACCGGAGGGCTCTACATCACCATGCCTGCCTCCGGAGTGATGCGTGAGTAGTTCATCCTTGGACTACGGGTCCATGGCAGTAGCTAGATGGTTGTCTCTCCACTTTATGCTATCATGTTTAGATCTTGTGAGCTGCCTATCATGATCAAGATCATCTTATTGTAATGCTACATGTTGTGTTTGCTGGGATCCGATGAATATTGAATACTATGTCAAGTTGATTATCAATCTATCTTATATGTTATTTATGATCTTGCATGCTTTCCGTTACTAGTAGATGCTTTGGCCAAGTAGATGCTTGTAACTCCAAGAGTGAGTATTTATGCTAGATAGTGGGTTCATGCCTCCGGTAATCTGGGAGAGTAACAATAACTTCTAAGATTGTGGATGTGCTGTTGCCACTAGGGATAAAATAACTGATGCTTAGCTTAAGGGTGCGCCGTTAGGTCTAATGCATTTGTTTACATTACGCACATTACTTAATGCAATTATCCGTTGCTTGCAACTTAATAGCAACGGGGAACTCGGATGACAACCTGGCGGTGGATTATTAGTCATAGACGCTGTTGGATAATGGTCTATGTATTTTGCCGTAATGCCCACATGAATATCATAGTAATCATCATGTCATATATATGCATTGTCATGCGCTCAATATTTTGTCAATTGCCCAGCTATAATTTGTTCACCCAGCATGTTAGTTATCTTTTATGGAGAGACACCACTAGTGAACTGTGGACCCCGGTCCATTCTTTTACACCGATAATACAACCAACTGTAAACATTGTTCCTTTTCATTCTCTGCAATTTACTACTGTTTTCCACACCATACGTTTAATCCTTTGTTTTCAGCAAGCCGGTGAGATTGACAACCTCACTATTTCGTTGGGGCAAAGTAGTTTGATTGTGTTGTGTGCAGGTTCCACGTCAGCACGCCACTGACAACCTTCAGAAGTGATTTCTTGCTCCTACTGGTTCGATTAAACCTTGGTTTCATACTGAGGGAAACTGCTGCTACACTGCATCATACCTTCCTCTTGGGGTCTCCCAACGAACGTGTGATCCACGCAATCAGAGGGCTCGTAGCTTGTTCTTGGATCACTCGAGGAACTTGGATCGGTGATGAGTCTTGAGGTGGCTCAACTTGAGGAGGGTCCTCTTCAATGGGATGGATATCACCAATTGCCATCCTCCTCAAAGCGAGCTCCATGGGAACGTCACCTACAACATTAGAATCAACTTGCCCCGCTTGGGAGCCATTATCCTCATCAAACTTCACGTCACTAGACTCTTCAACTTGACCGGTGGTCTTGTTGTAGACTCTATAGCCGTGAGAGTTTGTGGAGTAACCAACAAAGATGCCCTCAATTGATCTAGTTTCAAATTTTGACAAGCAATTACCTTTCTTGCGAATGAAGCACTTGCATCCAAAGACGCGGAATATGAAAGGTCCGGCTTCTTGCCGAGGAGAATCTCATATGGGGTCTTGTTTGTGATCTTACGGAGATAGACCCGGTTGGTGATGTAGCATGCGGTGGCAATGGCTTCGGCCCAAAAGTTGTACGGAGAAGCATACTCCGCAATCATAGTCCTTCCCGCATCCATGGGCGTCCGGTTCTTCCTCTCCGCCACACCGTTTTGTTGAGGGGTGTATGGGGTAGAGTATTGATGTGCAATCCCCTCTTCACTAAGAAATACCTCCACGATGCAAATCTTGAACTCGGACCCATTGACACTTCGAATCACCATGATCTTCTCTTGAAATTGACGTTGGGCCATGTTGATGAAGTCAATGACTCTTTGTTGAGTCTCACTCTTCTTCTTGAAGAAATAGACCCATGTGTATCTTGAATAGTCATCAACAATCACCAAGCAATACTTCTTGCCTCCAAGACTATCATAAGATAGAGGACCAAAAAGGTCCAAGTGAATGAGCTCGAGAATCTTGGAGGTGGTAATATGCATCTTTTGTAGATGGGCTTCTCCATGTTGCTTGCCTAGAACGCAAGACCTACACACACGATCTTTGGAGAACTTAATATTGGTTAGCCCAAGAATGTCATTACCACTTTGAAGGTCATGCAAGGTTCTCATATTGGTGTGGGCTAGTCGGCGATGCCAAAGCCAACCCACATCAACTTTAGCCATTAGGCAAGTCGCGGTAGAGGTGCTTTCTTTCAAAAATCAAGCACATACATACCAACTCGACATGCCCAACAAAGACTACTTTAAGAGACCCCTTCACGGTGATGATCACACTCTCGTCATCAAAATAGCACCCATAACCACATTTAGTAAGTTGAAAGACGGAAAGCAAATTGTAACCAAGGGACTCAACAACAAGGACATTCTGGATCGAGATTTCTCTCGCAACAACAACCTTGCCGCGTCCCAATACCTTAAGCTCGCGGTTGTCACCAATCTTGACATGGGAATATTGTGGTAAAGGAGGTTCAATATCATCCACCAAGTCAATGCGTCCGGTCATGTGTTGGGATGCGCCACTATCCACCGTCCATCGACCCGCACCGGACGCCGCACCCTACAAGAGATCAATTATTTGATTTAGGTACCCATTTTTGAATGGGTCCTTTCTTGTTAGTCACAAGGGTCTTTGGAACCCAAATAGCCCAATGATAATCATCACCATAAGAAGTGCCAACATATTTAGCATAAACATGTCCATCTCTAGATTTCAAAAGAACATAAGATGGGTTATATTTCCCGGCAAAGTCATTGTGAGTGGCGTTGCCCCTTGTGGCCTCACCACCCACAATGGTGTTGGGTTCCTTCTCCTTAGCCATCTCCCCCTCCTTAACAAAGACAATATTCTTGGAAGGGGAGTTGACTTCTTCTTCTTCTTGTTCTTCTTCTTTGACTTGGTAGAGAACCCAAGTCCTTCTTTCCCAACTTGATCCTTTTGATTGCTCAAAAGATCATTGAGATTCTTCTCACCTTGAATGCATGAAGCAAGGCCCTTCTCAAGTTGGGCCTTCAACCTAGCATTCTCCTCAACAAGGTTAGCATGCTCACAACAAGGGTTAGAGCTAGCAACATTAGTATTAGAGGAAGAAACAAGGCATTGTTTCACTTGTTGACCTAGGTATTAATCATGAGACTTTTGGAGTTCATCGAAAGACCTTTTGAGGGCTTTGAGTTCCTCATCAAGTCTCTTGTTTTCCTTCTCAAGTCTAGCATGGCCAATACCTAGCTCATTCTTTTCATTCTTAAGAATTTTGGACATAGCAAGAGCATGTTCATGATCCTTTTTTACTCTAGACATATCAATAGCATATGATTCCTCTTGGTTAGAGAGGGCCTCTTCAAGAGCACTCCTACGAGATTGCTCTTTCTCAAGAGCATTGGATAGCTCCGCTATTTCATTAGCGTACTCACACTCATTAGCCTCCATGGTCAAGAGTTTCTCCTCCTTTTCATCTACAAGAAGGTTAGTCTCATCAAGTTGCTCAATAAGAGCATTCACATGAACCTTGTTCTCCCCCTTGAGCTTAGCTAGCCATAAGTCCACAAATTTGGACCTTGGGTTTCCTTCTCACCATTTTCTACACAATCCAACCAAGGAGAGAGAAAGTAATGGGCTTAGGAGAAGGGGTTACCGAGCCGGCTTTTGCCATAAGACATGTGTAGGGAATGGCCTCATTCTCATTGGGGGATTCGAAGTGGGATGCCGGTGTAGTGGAAGTAGTAGCAATGGCCACATGTGCCACACCTTCAACATCATCATCCTCATCACCGGACATGTACTCTTCAAGAACTTTCCTATCTTGGACACATAAGGCATTTGGAACCTTCCTCTTCACGAAGTTCTTGTTGCCGACGGTCTTGATGCTTTTGTCTTTTCTAACAAGCTTGCCGTTGGTGTCTTCTCTATTCTTGTACGGGCAATCGGCAATGTAGTGGTCTTGGTTGCTACAATTATAGCACGTCCTTGGTCGTTCAACTCTTGACTTGCCTTGTGTTGCGAAAGATCTTGCACCTTTAGAGCGGTTGCCCCAAAAAGCCTTTGCGGCAAGAGCCATGTGTTCACTATAGGCTTGCTTGGTCTCTTCCGGATCATCTTCTTCATCTTCATGCTCAACCACTTCCTCATGAGCAATGGCCTTGGATTTCAAAGCAACATTTGGTGATTGACCCGCAAGTCCTCTTTGGCGAGCAAGAGCATTGATGGAGCTCTTGACCACCATTCCAATAGATACAAATTCATTGACCACCGTGTTGGAGCTAAGAGAAGCAAAGTCCGGTCTTGATCGAATGGTTTGAGCCAATCCTTGGTTGGACGGAGTGATTGCCTTGAGAAACTTGCGCTTGATCCAATCATCACCAATCTTCTCATAGCCAAAGTCGCCCAAAGTGACGGCAAGAGCGGTGAGTCTTCTATAAAGCTCTTCGGGAGTCTCATCATCCTTCATCACAAACTCATCGGCCTCGTCTTGGACCGCTTCATACTTGGAGCGTTGAATGCTCTCATTGCCCAAGAACAAGGTATGGAGGGCGGCCCATGATTCCTTCGCCGTGGTGCATCTTCGGAGGTGAGTAAGATACGTTGGACCGGCGGCGGTTTGGATCATGTGCATAGCGGTGGCGTTGAGTTGATGATCGGCCTTCTCACTTGGAGTCAAATTGGCGGGATCCCTTGGAGAGAAGCCGCGCTCTATAATGTCAAGAAATCAACACAAGAACTAGACATATGTGACTTCATGCAAAATTGCCAATTAGGAAAGTCTTTTGTGTCAAGCTTAGGAGGTGCGCCCATATTGGCGATGTGGCTTGTCAACTTGTCGGTGGATTTGGTTATACACTTGTTCCGATGAAACTTGTGAATACGCCCCCGGAATAGCCTTCGAGGTGGATGATGTACCATTCTCTCCTTTTCCCGAGTCGACATTGGCTTGCGCCTTTGCTTTCTCGGGATCGACTTCCAAAGTCAAGACGTCGTCGTCTTTGTTTGGGGAGTCTAGAGAGGATGGGGCGTCATCCACACGAGGGGGCTTTCCCGTAATTTGCTCGAACATCTTTCGCATCTCATTAATGATGTTGGTGATGATCTTGACATCAAGATTTTTGATCTTGGTCTCAAGGCCACTAACAATGTCATCAAGATGAGCGTTGGAAACGAGCCTCGGGATCCTTCTCATCGACCATTTTCTCTTAGGCGGTGAAGCCTTAGATAAGAGCCCTAGCTCTGATACCAATTGAAAGGTCGACTAGAGGGGGGTGATTAGGCGACTAACCTTTTTCCTTTTTAATTAGGGCTAGAGCAAGTATAACAAAGGTTGACTAGATGTGCACTAGATGAATACAACCTATGTGATACAAGCAAGATATAAAGCGTAGCGGAAGCAACAAGTAAAGGATAGAAGTAACCGCAAAGTAGAGACACGGAGATGATTCCCGTAGTTCCTTCCCAAGGGAAGTACGTCTACGTTGGAGGAGTGTGGAGCCACCTATGCACTCCAATAACACGGATGTGCTCACTCTATTCTCCGTGAGCTTTGTCGGTGAAGGCGTAGCTCTTCCACTATGAGGTCACCTTCGAGGCGTTGACCAAGCCGTGCACAAAGGTCGGGGAACTCCACAATGAGTTGGAGCCTCCCAACAATATCCCGGAGCACCTCGCAAACAAATTGAGGTATCCGGAACCCACAAAGGCCTCCTAGGGTTACAAGCAACCCAAGGAGGAACAAGAACCACAAAGGGGATGATGAATTCGAAATTCCTTCGGTGGAGATGTAGATCAGGACCTCCTCCTTCACTCCTCAAAGTATCAAGGCGATTGGTTGGTGGGAGTGGGAGATCTCTTAAATGAAGCTCTCAACAATGGTGGCAAGATATTTTGTGAAGCTCACTTGTTCCAAGGTAGGGGAAGGGCAATAAATACCCTCCCTTCAATTATGTCTGTTGGAGACGTCTTTCCTGCACTAGCGGTACTACCGCTGCTGAAGGGGCGGTAGTACCGGTGGTGCGGGAGCCTTCATTTGGGCGGTCAACGCCCTGGTCTTCGTCCTCCAGATCCCGCAGCAGAGGTACTGCCGTGTCCGCAGTGGTACTACCGGTAAGGTGGTACCGAACCCTTTTTATGCGGTAGTGCAGGCGGCACTACCGCTGCCTCTCCTTGGCGCTGCAGGGCGGCGGTACTACCGCCAGGGTGGCCGTACTACCGGTGAGGTGCACCCGAAGCTCGTTTATGCGGTAGTGCAGGCGGCACTACCGCCGTTGTCGAAAGGGCCATGAGCCAGCGGTACTACCGCCGCTTGCGCAGCGGTACTACCGCCCATGGCAGTTTGCAGCTCCTTCTTCTTCTCTTTAACGTGTGAACGACAAGGGAGTATTTGTAGAACCTGTGTAAACTTAGACAAAGGGTTAAATGATATTATTGTATTGTGATCAATCACCAAAACACGATTAAGAGCAACAATGCTCTTTCAATGGGACCCCGGACTAGCTGTCCGAAATTCCCTTGTGCCTACAACATCAGCGATCCCATGATCAGTGTGTCGCTGAGCACAATCAAACTGGTATCAAAAGAACATCCATAAATACCGAATAAATAGACTTACTTGATTGAAGTCATAAGCTTCAACAGGTACTTGCAGCAGAATCATCAAACAACGTGGAGCCCAAAGTCATTTGCCATAACCCTACAGGCAGCTGACTGGGAAGCGCCCTCGTTCGCAAAGACGTCGTCGAACTTCTCATCTTCAAGAACTTCCTCCTCATATTTCTCCTCGAGATCTGGCTAAGACAACAGCCAGGGACGAAACCAATATGAGTATATTTGATTGTACTCGCAAACTACCCCCAACTAGATCATGCACTCCTAATTTATTCTTTTGTAAAAACTTTATTTTTGAAAATAAGATATCTTTATATCTTTATTGAAAGAGAGAAGAGTGGATTTATATCTTTGTGGAAAACAAAGTATTTTGAAAAATAGTCTTTCTATTGTAGATATAGCATCCCTATATCTTTATTGAAAACAAAACATTTGGAAAATAGTTTTTCTCTATATCTTTTGTTGAAAACAAAACATTTTGGAAAGTAGTTTTTATCAAAAACATCAAAACATGTTCTTCCTCAAACCACCGCCTCATCGACCATAGCCCTTCATGGTCGAGTTATTTCTCCAGCACCCCATACCGACCCTTTGGTATGGTTGCTCCCAAAAACATCTCCATTTTCTTTTAGAAACATTCGAAAACTTGCACATAGGTCAAAAGTAGGGTCTTCCAACTGTTCATGACCGAGAACTCGGCTATTCGAATAGTTTTACACTCTGCAGAGGTAGCACGCTTTCCCCACATCCATCCGGCAACTCATCGTGTCTGCCACATCCCGCCATACAAGGTGTATGCGAAGTTGAGTTACCGGTCATAGCCTCTCATTTTCTCATCCTAGTATAGGACCCTGCCCTTATGACACTTTCCGTCGACACCTAGTCCGGTCACCCGTTGATGACCCTAAGTGTAAGGACTCATAGTTTTGCCCGGCGGTGTATAGGGTACAGCCTTCTATCCTCCTCTTTGTAGGAGCGATGACCCAGGTCAGGAGGGGTCACCAAACCAGCCCCTCATGAAACGGAGACTCCGTTGTTGAGGTATCCCATACTAAAAGGAGAAAACTACATGACTACGCCCTGTCCCATATGGGGGTAAATGTGGTCGCACAGGGTATGGTTGGTCGACGTAAGTACGTAGGACGCAATGTGCCTTTTTTATAAAACCTCCATCCTTCATCACCATCTCCAATTTTCATATCAAAAATACTTTTAGCCATATCCCGGGATAAAACTTAGTTTCACCCGAGGGTTTTGTAAGAGTTTGAGTAGAACAAGCGTGTTCCCACCTAAAACTTAGTAGATACTACTAACACCTCTATATAGGGTGTCACAATATATATACACCTATTTCTTTATAAAATAATTTTGAAGTGGTGATTTAGCGGTACACACCACTAAACCACTTAAGCACTTTTCATAGCAAAACATGTAAACTCAAAATAGAAGGGTATAAATGCATGATCAAGAAGGTAGCTTGCCTTGCTCAACAAAACAGCCTTGGTCTTGTTCTTCTTGTTCAATAAATTCCCTCCCTCGCTAACTTCGGCAACGTTCTCGTCTAAACTCATAAACAAGCAACACACACAATCACTACACTATTCAACCAAGCATCACAACATAAAATCCTACAGAAAGCTACTGTCATACACAAGACAAAACAATTGGATTCAATTCAATTTAATTAACCATTATTTATATATATGATTTTAATATGGCAGAAACTAGTCACACAAGTTTTAATGCATAACTCATGTTCTGTTTATCACAAAATTATGCTAATTTTAGGTGTAACTAACATTGGTTAACACAAAGTCAACAAAATTGGCCTCGGCTCATTTGGATAAATATTTATTCCTCTATAATTCTTTTACTGCAGAAAAGGATATCTCATTATTTGATTTACTACTACTTTTCTGTTGCTCCAAAAATCCTACCATTTAAGGGGAACTAATATTCCACAATACTAAGCTAACAAAATTGGCCTCATGCCATTTGGACTTCTAGAGTATCAGAAACAAACAAGTTTATGCAATAAACCTTCTGTCCCAATCATTTTACCATGCATTTGTTATTAATCTAAATGACATGGGACAAGTTCCATTAGTCAGGTAATTTCATAAGCTTTCCAGAGAATTTTGATTCACAATTTTTAGACTTACAGAACTAAAGTTATGGAATTTCTAACAGGGTTCCAGATTTGAATAATTTTCAGGATTAAGGAAAAAGGAAAAAGGCCGGGGTGAATCTCGCCTAATGGGCCGGCCCACGGAATTTTTTCCGCGCCGGAAAAATTTGAAAACCCTGACAGGCGGGGCCCGTCGGTTAGCGCGAAGGGGTACGAGCCCCTTTCTTCTTCCTCCCGTCGTGGCCATGCACGGGAAGAAGAGAGGGAGGGCTCGGTGGCTGGTAGCTCACCGTGGGGAGGCTGGGGGCGGCGGCGAGCGTGCAGGGCGGCGGAAGGGATCGTGGGCTGGCCGGAGATGGCGCGGACGGTGTCGGGGACGGCCTAGCTCGCGGGGCGGAGAGCTTGTCACGGACGGCACGGCTCGGGTTCCTCGACGTTCCCCTGGCGAACCTGGGCAGGGCAAAGCGAACGGGGGTGAGGTGAGTTTCCAGAGAGGACAGAAGGGAGAGAAATGGCGAGGGATAGAGTGCTGGATGGCGGCGGCGACCTGCACACGGCCGAGGTCGGGTCCAGCAAAAAAACTCGACGGCCTGGCACGGCGTCGGGCTGCCCAGAGAGTAGGGGCGGGTGCAGAGGAGAGTGTAGGGAGAGGGAAAACAGTGGTGCGAGGTGAGGGATGGAGTGCGGCTCGGGCGGGTATTAAATAGAGCCGGGGGTGGTGCACGGTGGTCTCGGTGCACGGAGGCGAGAGGGAGCTAGGGAGAGTGCCATTGACTAGATGTGCGGTGCTGCTACGACACAGTGACATCGTTAGGGTTTTTGGGGACGGAGGCGTGGTCGAGAAGGTTCTGAGGCGAGCTCAGGGTGGTGGGCTCCGGCGCGCAGAGAAGGTGTACGACCAAATGCTGGCGTCACTGTGGGGCAGGAGGGGTGACGTAGGGTTGCCGATGGGGTAGAGGTGAGCACTGCGAGTGGGCGAGCCGGGCGGCGAGCGCTAGGGTGCAGTGACGGCGAAGAACGTCGTCGGCGTCCTGGTGCACGGTGACCAGGGACTGGGCGAGGGAGATTTAGGGTGGCAGAGGCAATCTCGCGTGCGTGTCTGTCGTCCAATCGGAGGAGAAGGGGCAGGGGAACAGTGTGGCGCAGCCTCGGGCAGTCTCACGCCCGTTCCTCCTCTCTGCCGTGTGAGGTGACCGGAGAGGTGAGAGAGAGAAGAAGGCTGGGGGAAACGGTCAAAAGGCAGTGCACTCAAGTGGTCTACAGTGCAGGGTGCGAGAGGGTGTGAGAGGGGACGAGATTTCACCATTTTACTGCTGGATTCGTATTGGATTTGAAGTGAATTTGAAACCTAGGGTTTCTGTCTACAAGGTGTTTGACATAATGCTTGAACCAATTTTTAGTTTGCAATTTGATGAGTTTTGCTTGTGGTTGGTTTTATAAAGGTGTAAGAAGGCCAGGGTATTTTTCCTGGACTTTTAGTGTGAAAAGAAATAGGGTTTCTAATATACCCTAGAGGTTTAAAGAAAGAAAATAGAATTTTATACATTGAAATATTCAAAATTGGAAGTTATATATTTTTTAGGTAAGAGAAATAGGAAGTTGAGATGAACATTATTTCATCTTGTTCCTGGAATTTTGATAAAGAAAAATAATTATTGTAATAAAATAGAGAAATAGGCAGAGAGGAATTCTTTTAATAAGATCATTTCTTTTAAATTAGGATTTTATTTTAAGTGTGTGAATAATTTTTAGAGGTCTTGTTTTGTTTTAAGTCACATTCCAAATTTTGTTGTCATGGGTGTTTTAATTAATGACCAAGCACAATTGAACATTTAGTCACACAAGCAAGCAATATAAGTTTTCAACCAAATTTCAAACACTCAGATAGGTGGTGGGGTGGTGATCAAGTATCATCATGACAAGAATAATGTTGAAACAAGCTTAACTTAATAATGTGATATTTTCACAAAGAGTGGCTAAAATATATGGGTAGTATACTTCCCACTTTTATTGTTTCCAAAAAGAGTGAAAATAGGAGTTTATAAAATAGGAGTTGTAAATACATGCAAAATATCAAGGTTGAAAAATAGGTAGGAGATAGCATATAGATCTCCATATTTTTGGAGACACATAATTTTTGGAAATACTTTTACTTTCTCAAATAATGGGTATTTTGGTTGTTGCTAAAACCAAAGCATCATTGAATGGAATTTGGCCAAAATAAGGTTGGAAATAATATATGGATTATTCTTCTTGTCATGACATGTTCACCAAGGTCAAATATAATTTCATTTAGGTTGGGTTCTTAGGTTAATTTTTTATTGGTCAAACAACTTAAACAACAAGTCACACAAGGTCAAACAGTGCAATGGGAAGGAAAACACAACCATTGGTGAAACATTTCAAAAAGTTTTTGGTGGTTCATAATTTTGGGTCTCTTACAACTAGGTTTTTCTTGGTTCCAAAATTTGGGGTGTTACAAATCCTTCCCCCTTAAAATAATCTCGTCTTCGAGATTTGCAAGGTGGGGCACTAGGGGAGTATGACGGCACGGGTTTTGGGCTGGCTGTACCTCCGAGGTCGTTGCTTCTTCAGTGAGGTCGCTAGATGAGATCTTGACAACTTGATGTTGCGAGGGCTTTCTTTGTTGATAATCTTCTTTGATGAGTTCAGATCCTTGATGATGGGGTTGACTTGACGATCGACGTTGATGGAGAGTCATGGTTGGTTGTTTCCAGATACTACAAGGCTAGGGCGCAAGGAACTAATTATTAACACGTTCTGGCATACGAAGTGCATGTCTTCCCCCTTAAAAAGGTTTTTTTTTGAATGGTCATGTTGAAGGTTTCAGTTGGAGTTGAATTGGTGGCATCGTTCTTCTTGAGTAGCTTGACGATCTTCATACCGGGTGTCACTCTTCAGTGCTTGGGGTTGGTGCAGATATCACGTCCTGTTATTATCGCCTTACGAGGGTCGTAGATAGGGGCGCATTGCTTTCAAGCCTCACATGATGCGTCAGGTCCGTAGACTTGACTCTCTCCGGATTCTAATTAGTCGAAGGGTGCTAAAAACTTCCATTTGCGCCTCCGCTTGCTTGGTGGTTGACGTTGTCAACTGGAGGTGCTTCCAGGATTTGGTTCTTCTGGGCATGCTGCTGGTAGTTTGTCTTCAATCTTGTCCTTCTTCAGCAGAGTAAAGGAGGAACTTCATTGTTGACTTCCTTGGTTCTTGAGCTTCACGAAGCTTTGGTAAGAATCTTAAGAGGTAGAGTATAGGGTGCAGAGCTTCCTGAGGAGTCTAAAAGTTAGTTCGAGGGCCCTGAGGATAGGTGGTTTGGAATGCTGCTCGACGAAGGTCCAAGGGTCACGTTCTAATTTAGTCTTACAAAGTTAGAGAAAAAGCTTCATGCCAGCAGTCTCTATTCGTGTTCGTGTACTCTCCCTCGGTTTGATTGGTCGAGGCAAGTTGAATAAGAAGATGGTTCGGCAGGTGACGTTGATGGTGCTTGCTTCTTGATTTACTTCAGCGTAGATGGTCTTCGAGATTGGTCGACTTCGGTCTTGGTGATGGAGATCTCCTCACTACCCACCAGAAGTGGGTCTTACCATGTAGCATCCTTCCTTGTCAAGGCTTTCAGTCCCGAAAGGTTAGTTGGTACTATCGTGGACTTGGGTCAAACGTAAATCTTATCTTAGATACAATAAGTTAGTGTGGTATTCTTGTAATTCCACAAGTTAAATTTACGAGGTGAGGCTCGTGTCTTCGCGAGGTTGGCATAAACTTGCCGCTTCCTTCGGGATCTTGACGCACTTGCTCCAGTAGTGCACGAAGATCATTGTCTGGCTTGCCGGTTAGGTTGCGAAATCTCAGGCTTTTACGGTAAAGATCGGGGGTCTTTTGTATCTAGCACAACTGTCAGTTCTTATTGGGATATGGTTTAGATGAGAGGAAGAAAATATTTTAGAAAGTTTTTCCTAGGCGGGTTTACATCTGCGACAAGGTGCAACCATGGCCAAGAGGCCAAAAAGCGTTCTTTTGTCAGGTGGCAAAAAGGAGTTTTATAAAAAGAGAAAATTTGAGGTTACTTGTGCTGCCGTCAAGGCGTGATTGTGAAACGCACATGATAAACAACACACAAGCAGAGTACACACAAGAAAAGAGCACACAAGGTACGTTTAGTACCAACGGACGCCTAATACTCGTGTTAGTTGGGGTAGTACAACCAGGGTTCCTAGCATATGGTTTCCTATGGGTCTTGGTTAAGCATGGTTGCTGAAGTCTTCATTCCATCACCTCAGGCTCCAGCTGGAATATTTGAGATTGTCGAGGTAGCAACTGGAGTAGTGTAGTTAAGGTCTTGAGCGGGAACTTCTTCCTCTCCTGGATACAAGCTAATTAGGTCTCACTTGGGTTCATCGTCAAGTATATATGTAAGTTTTGAACGGGTAAGAGGGAGTAGAAGAATCCTTGAAAAAAAAATCTTAAAATAGAGGGATAAGACTCCGAAAGATTTGAGAAGGTGAGAAGAGTGGAATCCATTTTTTTGGACTTCACTAGATAAAAAGTTATTTTTGGGAGTAATAGTTTTTAACAAAAATATGTTCTTTCCTAACTAACGTCCATGCTAAACTAAGGTTTCCTATAGTCAGGATGGCTCTGATACCAAGTCTGTCGGGACCCCGAACTAGCTGTCCAAAATTCCCTTGTGCCTACAACATCAGCGATCCCATGATCAGTGTGTCGCTGAGCACAATCAAACTGGCATCAAAAGAACATCCATAAATACCGAATAAATAGACTTACTTGATTGAAGTCATAATCTTCAACAGGTACTTGCAGCGGAATCATCAAACAACGTGGAGCCCAAAGTCATTTGCCATAACCCTACAGGCAGCTGACTGGGAAGCGCCCTAGTTCGCAAAGACGTCGTCGAACTTCTCATCTTCAAGAACCTCCTCCTCATATTTCTCCTCGAGATCTGGCTAAGACAACAGCCAGGGACGAAACCAATATGAGTACATTTGATTGTACTCGCCACCTTGTGCAACTTTGAATATATTTAATATATTTTGGCAGTATTTGAAAATTGCCTTTCAAAACTTTGTACACCTTTGAAAAAATGTGAAATCTAGCCAAATATATTTTCAAACAATATGAGCATAGTAAATAGTAGAAAGTGCAACTAGTTGTGTTTTATATTTGGTATTACATCGTATGTCAGTGAGCTTCGACGGTTTCGTATGTATACAGGTTTGTACAGAACGTTAGAATTTTATTTAGTTTCGTTCGTGATTCGCCAATGTCTAGTGTGGACATTTGTTTCACTTCATTTCAAACTTGGACCATTAGGGATAGGAAATAATTGTCAATTGCCTTAGAGTTCAGACCACAAATATATTCTTGAAAAACACGATGAAGACATCCAATTTCGAGACTCAAATCCAAAGGAAAACATATAGTGGCTGCATTAAAACCATACTGACCACAGTCGGAGACACAACATTTTGTATCTCCATCACTCTTCAAACTTCTACTAGACGAGTCAATAAATTTATCTGATAGTGGAAGTGCTTAAATTTGTTGTCTACTTTAATGTTGTTTCATTGGGTTTCAAAATCCATCAATGTTTCATCGTGTTTCAGAATTCATATTCATTTTTTGTCGAAATAAGACCTATTTTGAAGTTTAAAAGATATTTTCAAAAAACTGCACATGTTCAAGCGGATTGTTAATTTGAAATTTCAAATCTAAGATTAAAAACTAAGTCGGTGTACCAATGGGTCGGGGAGAGAGTGTGCTAGTGGTGTGGTATGCACAATACCATGTGAGAGCAAAATCGGCAGAGATTCTTTCCTGTGTCACACCGTGGGCATAAGAAATGAATATGTGGTGTAGTACACGAGCACACAATAGGAGATAGTCCATGAGAGCGACATTTTGTCTCCCGGGCTACATGTAGCCATTTAATTTGAACTTTAAAAAAACGTACTTCAAAGTTTCAAAAAAAACATATAAGTAATGATGTATAGTTTAAGTGTGCAAAGTTTCAATCAGAAATACTTTGTATTTTATGCTACAAAAAAGACAAATATCTGACAAGTTTGGAGATGTAGGCTCAGTTTGGTACCACAGTATTTTCTAAACTGAAGTATCTCAAAACCAAAATATTCTAACGCCGGCGAAGCAATACTTCAGTTTTCTCTCCTTTCTCAGATTCAAAAAAAGAGGGTCAGACCTCTTTTTCTACAATACTTCAAAATAAGTACAATTTTAGACAATACTTCAGTTTCTAAACCACTGTTTTTATTTGACCCAAACACCTTGAAGCATTCCATACTTCAGTATTTTAGAAAACTGAAGTATCCTTACAATACTTCAAAAATACTTTGTCTCCAAACGGGGTCGTACTGTTCACTCTCTACATTTATAATTTTGTATTTTTCTTGTAGCTTAGAATACATTGTATTTCAGAGTGAGGCTTTGCACATCTATAATTAATAGCATTTACTATATGACATATTTTTTCACAATTTTTTGTAACTTTGAAAACCCATTTTTTTCAATTTTCCAAATTAAGGGCTACATGCATGTGGCCCGAGTTACAATCGTCCATGCATATCCAAATCCAAAACAATCATGCGGGTGAGACATGCATAGGATATCTGTGCATGCTAGAAAGACATTTCTTGTCAAAAGTCAAAAGTCAACTTGTAAGTTTGAGAACTGAGCGCTAGCTCACTGGTAGAGGCAACGAGCGTGTGCCCAGCCAAACCGCGGTCGGAGTGCGCGGACTCCGCAACGCGATTTTTCTAGCGTCGCCGCGGGTTACCGGTCAGGTTTTAACCACTCGTTGGTGCTCGCGATTTGTGCTGGGGAACGGCGTATTTCGCTTTCTTGTTTCGTACTTTTTCCCGAAGCTGCAGTGGATACGTAGCGATACTTGCCTGGCCCACTCCTATAGTTAATATCATCAGGTCACCCATCCGTGCAGGACTCTTTCCTTCTCTCTCTTTTCTCTCTCAATCTCGATCCAGAAAAAAGCGGCGGCGGCGATTCGAGAAAGGAGCGAGACCTGCCGCGAGACGACGAGCTAGTGGCCGGAACTACGGTGATTCGAGCTGTGACGGAAAGCCTTCTGGAACAAAGGCGAGGCTGCTACCAGAAGCGGCGCCGTGCACGAGCCAAGGTCGCACTCGAGCTTACTTATTTTAGCGCAGCGCCTTGCTTCCTTGACGAGAGCTACCGGAGGAAGATGAAGCTGGGGCCGTCACAATGTTCATGTGCAGGATAGGTTTGGGATTCATTTTCTCGTTAAGGGATTGTTGTATTTTAATCTGGTGAGGATGCAGATCTGGAGTATGATTTTTGTGGTGGCTATTTTTGGTTCGATCTGACTTTTAGTCTGCTATTCCGTGCTAGTGCATGCAATTCACCAATTTACTTTAATTTTCGAGATACTTTTTCTTTGTAATGCCAGGTTGAGAAATCCTTCTTAAAATCCAGCAAGAAAAATCTCTATCTTGAGAAATGATTTTGGTGGTGATTTTAATCCATCTGAAATCTAATCTTTTTTCGTTTGCTCTAATATTTGAAACGAATTGTATTAAAATAATCTGAAACATTTGTGGTGGAGTGAAAATGATTGTGAAATCAGTTTGAAATGTTCATGAGAATTGTGATATATCATACACTTCTCAAATACTAATAAAATATCGGTCATATATGATTGGTACCAATTTGGTTCCATAACAAAAAATGGGTCGTGAAAAGTATGTATAAAATTTCAATAGTATTTGACATAATTTGTTGATACAATACTGGTATCTCTGGTAGAAAAATTGATTTGTAAAACGGAATTGGCTCATTTTCTGTATGACACGAATTTCGTTACTGCATGTAACATGTGTCATATTTGTTTCGTACCAACATGAAACTTTTAATGAAACAAACTGAAACTATTTGGAAAAAAATAAGATACATATGTATGAATCATAAATATGCCATAGTTTGTTGATATAAGGTTGGTATGATAATCAAAATTAATTGATTTTTAAAACATAACTAGATCATATCTGGTATGACACAGATTTAGTAAATGTGTAATATATGCCATATTTCTTTGAGTAGCTTGCAATATTTTGAAACATTTTATGAAACGAACTGAAACTATTTGGGGAAAAATGAGATACATATGTGCAAATAACATATATGTCAACATTTTATTGATATAATGTTTTTAAAACATAACTACATCGTCTCAGGTATGACACAAATTTAGTAAATGTGTAATATATGTCATATTTATTTGATACTAAGATGTTATTGTACTGATACTTGAAAACTATATTGTTCGTTTTATTGGAGTACCTAAAAAAGCTTCATGTCATATATAAATCAGAAAATGACGGTGCATATTTCAATATTATATTTTATATTTTGTTGATATAGTACTGGTATCCATAATCAAAATAACTGATTTCTGAAACCTAGCTGGATCATATTGGGTATGACACAAATTCGGTAAATGTATGTAAAATATGTCATTATTTTGATATCAAGATGTTATGACATCCATACTAGACAAATATCTAGTATGAACTGAAATTATGAAGAAAAAAATATATACTAGTATTGGAAATATTTTGAAAATACTAACTGAAACTATTTTGAAAAAACGAACGTGAAATTTGCAGCCGCAGCTGATGGATGGATCGATCCATCGATCGTATCGAGCTAGCTAGCTCGGGTGGACTCTGCGTAATAACTGAAGAGAGAGTAGAGAGTATGGATGGCTTCTGCGCCTTGCCGAATCACGTGGGGGGCCGGCTGAGACATACGAGAGGCAGCAAATGAACTATACATCCAGATACGGGTCCGCGTATAAGCATACAACTGCATGTGGCCTGATCTGATTGGTTCCTGGGACACCGGTAAACACCGGCGCCGCCAGAATTGCTTTTTCGGCGGACTCCGCTGGAGTTTTATCTGCCTTAATTTGTGGAGAGGTATCATCCTTTCTAACAACGGACAGTTAAGGGAGGGACTCTTCACCCCTTAGTGGACGTTTAAAAGTCAACTCTAAGTTTGAGAAAACATATAGAAAAAACAACTACAATACTGCATAAATATGGTTCATTGTGGATGTACTGATATTTATGTGTGTTATCATAGATGTCAATATACATTAATTTGAGTTTTGACAAAATTATACAATTTATATTTTGAAAGTCCAAACTAACCATACTTGGTCGTGTAAAACCATCAAGTCAATAGAGGCATGCGAATTACACTGGCCACTCCTCTAGTTTCATGAAAAGGAGTTTAATTTCAGTAAAACCGTCTCTAATGCCTTAACTATATCATGAACACCAATCAAAAACTAATTTCTGCCTTCTAGTTATCAAAATCTCCACAAGTCCTTACAAACTTACATTGATCTAGTACTAAGGAGAAATTTAAAATTCAGCACCAACAACACAACACGTTTGGAAACAGGGGAGCCTGCAGCTCGAGTCGTGTCACCGTCCGGTGGGTTGCACGATCTGCGAGAATGCCGCGCCGTTGGTCATGTCGTCGTTCTCCTCCTCTAGTATGACGGACGCCTCGTGCGCCCTGGAGTTGGACGACGTCCCGAGCGTGGTCGTGCTCCCATAGCTATTGCTGGGCTCGAGCACCGGTCGCCCGCTCCCGTCATCCTCGCCTCGCCGTCGCCCGCTGCCGCCGTCGAACGTGTCCTGCAGCTGCATCGCGAACTCGAGGTTCCACAGCACGTCGCCCATGGACGGCCGCTCGATGCCTTGGTCGTTGAGGCACTTCTCGGCCGTCTCGGCGAACTTGATGAGGCACTCGGGCGCTATCTGATCCTTGATGACTGGGTCGACGACGTCGTGGAGCGTGCCCTTCCGCTGGCAACTGAGGGCGTAGTCGGCGAGGCTGACCTGGTCCCGGGGCAGCGCCGGGTTCAGCGCCGGCCGCGCCATGAGCACCTCGAACAGCACCACGCCGAAGGAGTAGACGTCGGACTTGTCAGTGAGCTGCTGTCGCCGGAAGTACTCCGGGTCCAGGTACCCGAAGCTCCCCTTGACCATGGTGCTGACGTGCGCCTGGTTCACCGTCGTGGAGCCGGACTTGGAGAGGCCGAAGTCCGAGACCTTGGCCACCCAGTTCTCGTCGACGAGGATGTTGGTGGTCTTGACGTCGCGGTGGATGATCGTGTACTTGGCGCCGGTGTGAAGGTAGTGCAAACCCCGCGCGGCGCCGATGCAGATGTCAAGGCGGTGCCGCCACGACAGCGGCGGCTTGCCGCCCTTGTTGTAGAGGTGCTCCCGCAGGGTGCCGTGCTCCATGTAGTCGTAGACGAGGATCATCTCGTTGTCCTCCTCGCAGAATCCGATGAGGGAGACGAGGTGCCGGTGCCGCAGCTTGGACAGCATCTCGATCTCAGTCTGGAACTCCAGCACGCCCTGCTCCGACGACGGGTTGGACCGCTTGATGGCCACCTTGGTGTCGCCGTCCACCACGGCTCGGTACACCTTGCCGAACCCGCCCACGCCGATCACCAGCGTCTCGCTGAAGTTCTTGGTGGCGGCCTTCATCTCCGCGAGGGAGAAGTGCCGGCACATGCCGGCCAGGTTCGCGGCGAGGTGGCCCGACGACTTGCCGCTGGTGTGGGAGTGGTACATGGGCAGCCAGCCGGAGGTGTGCGACTCGCTTCCGATCATATCCCTGCTCTTCTTGTTGTGATACACCACGACGCAAATGGCCGCGACGATCCCGACCGCGCCGCGCCGCCCGCCGTGCCGCCCATCACCGTCGCCATGTTGGCTTGCTCCTTGGCCTTCCTGGACCTGTCCTTGTCGCTGGCGCCCAGCTCCGCCTCGGCCAGCCTCTTGGACGGCAACGGGTCAGGCGCGGCAAGGTTGCTGGCGCTGTCGTTGAGCTTGAAGACCTCGAGGCCACTGAGGATGGCGTCGTAGAACTGCGGCCTGAGCGCGACGGACGGGTGCAGGGCGATCCACAGGATCTCGTCCCGGGCTCGTCGGGCATGTGCACGGCGAAGTCCTTGTAAATGGGCACGCCACGCTCGGAGGTCATCTCGATGACATCCGCGTCCGACTGCGCCGTCTTGTTGTTGACGTAGATGTCGAAGGCGCGCTGGTTGGGCCTGTTGAGCAGGAGCTCGCAGAAGTGGAAGCGGACGACGTAGGTGAAGTTGGCGTCCACCTCCATGGTCCAGGTTAGGTTGTAGTTCTGGTTGACGCGCGCGTCGGAGCCCATGGAGCGGGTGCCGGTGTAGACCTCGACGGGGGCGGCGTACTCGGCGAGCTCGCTGGGGTACTTGACGTGGAACCTGGGACCGGCGTTGTAGGTGACCCCTCCATGACGCCGAAGACGTAGGGTGTGTCGTCGAACCAGGAGCGTGCGAGGCCGGAGTCGTTGGAGGGCGGAATGTAACCCCCGCCGACGTTGAAGCGGTACATGGTCTGGAAGGTGGCGGCGGCGATGTCGACGGTCTGGTCGGCGAAGCCCACCATGGTGGCGGGGTCGTTGAAGATGTCGGGCATGGAGAAGAGCTCGAGGCCGTTGATGTAGGCGTAGGTGACGTTGGTCATGGGCGTGGGGGTGAAGGTGAGGGTGATGAAGCCGGCGGGCGTGCGGGGGAGGGAGAACTCCCGGACGATGTAGCCCTGGGTGAGCGCCTTGGTGGTGACCCAGACGCTGAAGTTGCGGAGGAGGGTGAGGCCGGTGGAGGTGGAGACGGAGAAGCGGAAGTCCTCGGGCGCGATCCCGTTGTAGGAGGAGGGTAGAAGTGGAGGCGCAGCCAGTGGCGGTCCTTGGAGTTGAGCGTGAAGTTGTACACCGTCTCGACGGTGAAGACGCGCGCCGTCATGTAGGGGATGGTGGACGGCAGCGACGAGTCCAGCTCGTCCGCCGCCGCCATGATGGACGACTTGCCGGCGTCGCCCAGCCACTGGTTGTTGTTGGTGTCCGCCTGCCACTTGCGGCCGTCCCCGTCAAGGCCGTCCGCCGTGGAGCCGCAGTTGAGCAGGATCAAGTCCTCCGGGGCGTACGGCTTGGCGTTCGCTGTGATCGCAGCGCCGGCCACGACGAGAAGCGCTAGCAGCAATGAGCGGGCAGCCATGTCCGATCTGAAGAGAAAGCAGTGAGGTGGGGAGATACAGACGCGAGGAGCGGTGATTAGGCCACGGTGAAAGAGGCAGTTGGGAACCGCGGGAGAAGAGGGGCTGAAGACGAGTGTGTGGGGAGTGGGAGCATTCAGCGGGAGCAAAGGCATGCACGGCTGGAGAGGACAGCCGCTTGTTCAGGAAATCCTTTTGCTTCCTTTGGCGCCACCACATCGCCGTGTGCAAGCAGCGATTGATTCATGCATTCATATACTACGAAATGGAAAATGAACTGAAGGAACGTGTCAGGACTCAGGACAGGGGGTTCAGTTCAGATTGAAGAGCGAGGCATCAGGTCAGGAAACGGAATTCTGCTCCATACAGGTACCACCACTTCCTGTTGCAACTCGAGACAGCATGCCGTCTTACAAGAATCTCCACCACACACCAAAACTGTGTCAACACGAGGCAGGAACTGAGGACAAAAAACCTCGAGCAAAATCGTTTCTTTGGTACAAAGCCATCAATTGTTCATGTGATAATCTAGTCTTTTGCAGCTGGTGACTAAAAATGGAATTTACAGGTATTGCTTCCCCATAGCCAGCCAGTTCACTAACATCACCAGCCTTCGAATGGGCGGTTAGAGGCTCTACCGAAAACAGTTCCTCAACCACCCCTAACGATCATCGACCTTCCTGAAGATCTTCTGAGAAAATGGCTGTTCTTGAGATGTTTTCGGTCTCGAAAGGGCTCAAGCCTGAGAAGGGTCCGGATGAGAACATGGACGATGTCCCGTCAGATTCATACGCCGTTGCAGTCCGGATATTAGGACGAGCCGGCGGTGTTGGTACAGATTCCTGGAACTCCGTGGAGCGTTGCACCATCTTAAGTGACTGCACCACCTCACCCATTGTTGGCCTTTGGTTTGCCTCCGGGGAAACACAGGCTGCTGCGATTGTGCACACTCGCACAAAATCATCATTCGGATACTGTCCACCAAGCCTGGGATCAGCTAGTTCTTGTAGTCTATCTTTATCTCGAAGAACTGGCCGTGTCTGTAGTCAGTTGAGCAAAAATAACTTGTTTACCCAAGTGTAATATCATATGCACTATGTGGTTATCCATAATCAGGTCCTATAAACATGCAATACGAATACGATGAGATTTAACAAAGTTAGTGTCTACTCCAAAACTAGCCACATAAGCCGGCTAAGATTTGTCAGCATTGCGGTGTTTGGGGTGAGGGAGGCATAAATGTAGACATAAAAAGAACAGATTAGTGCAGCAAGTCTACTTTCCACCCCAATGGGTGTTTATTGTTTACCCGGTTCCATCTTGTTTTGGTCTAGCTGGTTTTTGACATTTTATATATCAGTAATGTGCACGCATAGGACACTCAACTAGTTGGCTACTCAATAGTGATTACATTAACAATGATTCACACTACTATGTAAAACAGTAAAAGAGATTAATGCAAAAATAACAGAAGATTATTCACAAAAAATTAAGATAGTGTAGAATAGAAGGAAATCTAACCCATGTCACTAGATTTTCCTGCCCAGAAGACTGAGACATGTCCACAGGCCTCCTCCCAGTAAGTAGTTCAAGTAGAACAACTCCATAGCTATATACATCGCTCTTTACGATTAAGTGTCCTGTCATTGCATACTCTGGTGCTACGTACCTGAAAACACATCAGGCATATATAAAGCAAAAGCAGCGCAGAAATAGTTGGATGTAACACAAGGTAGGATATATTTAGATTACCCAAAAGTTCCCATAACACGAGTTGAAAGATAATTTAAGCGACCTTCTGGCGCCTGTTTGGCCAAACCAAAATCGGACACTTTGGCATGAAAATCATTTTCAAGCAATATATTAGAAGCTTTGAAGTCCCTGTGGATTACACAAGGCTGTGAATCTTCGTGAAGGTATGCTAATCCCCTGGCAGCATCAAGTGCTATCTTCATTCTGGTATCCCAATCCAAGGGGCAGTTAGCGCCTAATGAGCCTGATAAAATGAAAGATGCAGTAAGAACCGTGTTTTGGATGTCAGGAAATTACAATAAATTACAGGTGACAAATTAAACCTAATGGAACACTTCCAATTGTAACTATTGGTAACGATACAGCAATGCTTCAGAAAGAAAAAGAAATAGCAAGCCATACCATGAAGCCAGGCCTCTAGACTTCCATTAGGAACAAGTTCGTAACAAAGAAGGCTCTGTGACAATTCACGGTTGCTGTAGTATCCAATGAGTTTCACAAGGTTGCGGTGGTGCAACCTGCTCAGCATCTCCACTTCAACTAAAAACTCCTTATCTCCTTGGTGTCCCCCAGAAGTAAGCTTCTTTATAGCGACAGCAGTGCCATCACTTAGTATCCCCTTATAGACACGGCCAAAACCACCTTCCCCAAGCACACTTGAAGCCTCAAAGTTGTTTGTTGCTTCTTTAAGTTCGTCATATGCAAGGAACCGTGTACTTGTGGGGCGAGGAAGTGATTCAACTGCAGATACTGCATCTGGTGTCCTTTGCTTGGCTGTACAGAACAGCAAGTGAGGTTAATACACATCAAATTCTTTCTGACATGTGATAAACACTGGGAGCGAAATCAAACAATTGATCTTCACTGAAATTGACTAAGAAGCTGAACGAATTATAGAGAGCTATGGACATAATATATGCTTCCACCCTCATTTAATAACCTTCAAAGGACTACAACCAGATATACATTATGCCGTTTCACAGTCCAAAAATACGTAAGAAAGATGCATTCAACTTAACAGACAAGTCCTGAAGACCTTAGTTCAAATGTATTGTGCCAGTGAAACTGCAGCTACAAAGTATCCTGCAAGAGTGCAAGTGCTATATGGTAAGGCGAAATCTCTGCAATGCTTCCACTGCCATGATCCAATATTATGTGGTTTGATCCAAATAATGGTCACAATTTAAAAAATAGGATGGGCAGGGTGAATGTTGGGCCAACAGTGAATTCCATGGTATCATACAATAATCATTTGAAGGGTGTACTTATTAGTCAGTGATGGCCAATCTACTGTTCAGATAGCTGGTTTTATTGTACCAACTTTTCCATATAGCTTGGGTTCAAATATCACGTTGTACACCAGCAAAACCAGACAGACAAAATACCCCTACTATCGATCATACTAATGCCTTTACTTAAGGCCAGTAGACCATCCAAGAAAAAGCTTGAACTGTGTACTGTAAGGTTCAATTCTTCGACTTCTATTTGCCATTATAACTTCCCACACAAATCACAATAGGGGAAAAGTATGCACTTAAATCAAAAGGTTGAATATAAACAATAATGCAAAATTTGGGGATTTGTCGCCTTTAGTACATTTTAAATAATCTAATCACATCACATAAAATAAAATAAAATAAAACTACGTTACTTTTTTTGCTGTTTTTTTGACAAAGAATAAAAGAAGGCATAGATCTCTTGACACATACGTGTTTCAACAGGAGGCACCTTCTTCTTTCCTTTCCTAAATGTGCAGAAGCAAATAAATAAAAGGATCACCAGGACACCAATTAGAGCACCAATACATATGCAAATGACAGTAATCAGGCTCAAGTGTCTGCCCTTGCTGGTGTCGTTACTCATTCTTGGTAAGGCAGATGATGTTGATGGGGAGGCTTTAGGTGATATCATGAACGCTGGAGCTGAAAATTGAAACAGAAGATAGACAATGTGTTAGAATTTTTTTAATGGTGTATAATACTCCCTCCGTTTTTTAATATAAGATGTTTTAGCTTTTGTGCACGTTCACATGCACACAAATGTATGTAGACACATTTTATTTTATATGTTCACTCATTTTAATATGCATGTAGACAACATGTGTAACATCTAAAACATCTTATATTAAAAAACGGAGGGAGTAGTAAATATGACACTCAACCAAACGAAAGGCCATTCATATAATACTCTGTGTAGGAAGTACAAAAAATAACACAGCTAACTGGACAAACAAGTTCATAGTTAAAACTGAAGGTGTTACATTGATCGAAAACCCATGATCTGACAATCCAGTGCTTTAAAAGGCAAGAAAAGATTTAATGTACATGTGCCCTCTGTAGCTACTTGTGTTGTGTAATGTGGATATGCTGGCGGTCATGCTTGCTTTCCTTGTCTCTCCTCCTCTTTAAATTGTACGAGTTGGGCATTAAAATTCTGTAGGGTGGTAGAAGTGTAATGTGTAGCACCTACTTACACTAATTTCGGTATTTAAGTACTACAGCCTTTTCTGCATACTTGGTACTTTTTACCAAATAATGCATACCAAGAAAAATTGTATTTTGATACAAATGATAAAAAACTCTTTATTAATATTGCAAGCAGAAATAACAAGGTGGGAAAGAGTGAGAAATGGGTAGAGTTAATAGGGGTGATTTGGAAAATAATACATTGGGAACTGAAAACTAGAACACCAATTTTAGTGAAAATTGACATGTTGCTGGAAACATACAGAGTATTTGTTTGACGAATCAATAAAAAAGTTCCTACTTTAACAAGTTGGTGGTTCACGGATCATGCTATACAAAATTGGAAGTAACTAGTATTATCAATATCATGTGCTGCAAACAATCTTCAAACTCTCAACTAAAGTGAAAAACAGAGACAAACTTAAGGAAATGAGTGGCATTCCAGTTTTCTGTATATGGACACTAAAATATCTATCAGCATTGTTACACATAGAAGAACATCAAGATGACTAAGGATTACCAGGAGCTGGAGCCAATGACCTGAACCATGTTAAATTAAGAAGATTGTAGTCCCCAACCAGCACCGGATTGATCCGAACTGTATGCATGCTAAGAGAATAATTCATTGCAGCAACTTGATCAGATGAGAAGCTATTTCCAGTGTGGGGAGCTATGTCCATTGTCATATTTAGCCCAGAAGCTCCAACAACATAGAAATTTACAATTTCAAACTGGGTAACCCGCAAGTTGAGCTGCGACGCAAGCTCGTCGAGGAATTCGTTGCTCCAATTTGAATTCAAGGAAACATTGTGAAGGAAGAGCTCAACTCTTACTGGGTAAACACAATGGCAGTCCTGGCTCCCTCGTCTTTGTACCATGTTTGGGGAACAACAGCCTAGTAAAACAGAAAGTGAATCATAATGGAGTTGATCCTTTGGCAGCGTATCTAGAGCGAAAGTGAATCATAATGGAGTTGATCCTTTGGCGGCGTATCTAGAGCAATCTCAAGAGTACTACAATTACAAACTACAATTATCTAACATGAAAGTCAATGTTATCCATCAATCATTCATTAGTACTTATATAGATGCTAGAAATCCTAAATTTCATCTCATCACCATTCAAAACTGATGCATCAAAACATAATGCTTGAATTAGAAAAGCTAACAAACTTATATAATTACATGCTATGTAAGACAAGTGCTAGCAAATCTATGTGCCCAGATAAGCCGAAATAGATTTAATACACAAACATCTCTTTATGACATGATGAAACAATTTGGAATTAAATTGTATCAGGTTCTAGCAAAACTTACCATTGTGTGGAGATACTGGGGGCTCCACTAATCCAGAAGGAGCTGCACTAGTATTTGACGCTGCATCAGGGGGTGCGGCATCTATATGAGCAGGAACATCTGCTGCTGAGCGTCTGCTATGCTGCACCAAGTCTGACAGGTCCGAGGAATAAAAGGAGAGTTCAGAAGCACCAGAGATGGAGCTGTAGCTCGGCGCTGAGATGGGAGGGTGCATGGATGATAGAGCAGATGCCGATGAATATAGCTTCTTTTGTGTATGCTGACGCATTGCAATACTTATGCCAACTTTGGATTGGGATAACATGGGCCGAACTGGTCTCCAACCTTGTGAAGGAGACATTGCAGGAGCATCAGCTTTTAGAGCCGATGTTTGGGTGATCAAATTGGTCTCACTGATAAATTCCAGAGACAATATAACAACCAAGAGATTAAATAAGAATTTCCTTGGAGCATCTTCAAACAGTCCTGCAAAAAGAGAGCTCAATCAACCAGTCAGCGTCATCCTGAGACAAGAGTATGTTGGTCATTGCCCAGGAAGAGGAGCAACTAAATGATAGGTGATCATATATCTACAGAATTATAGTGTCAACAGACAGACAAGAGCCCCTTAGAAACAATACACAGTTGGCGGGGAGAATTTGCCTTTCAAGGTGGCCAGCTCCACATGTTATTTACAATCATAAATTCATCTACCGCTACAAAAAAATTAGCTAAGTCGATGTGAACTAAGGCTACAACAGGTACACACTCTATTCAGAAAGAACAGTATATAACGAACATGCCTGGCACTTGAGTATATCTCGAAGCGACAACGATTCAGGACAGTTAAACTACATATCATTTCGATTTCCCCATAGGACATTCCTTAAACCAATAAATAGTTGAGGATTCTCTCTATTGAAGCAGCACCATTTGAAAGAGAAAGGGCCTGAAATGTGGCGTGTCACTGAGTGGAGAACTAGCAAATGTTACATACAAGACACAGGTTCAGCCAATCTAAGCTCTTGAAGTATTCCTGGATATACTCCAGCTACACAGTAAAAACTTCCGGACCTAGTTACCAAGTCGAACCGAGTCCTGAAGCCACCATTCCCACGACTCCCAATGGAGGTTCAGGCTGAGCTACTACCAAACAAGCGCGGCAACTAAGATCCTAGAACAGCCGCCACGGCGAGCACTGGATTAGCCGCCCCCACGCACCCTCCCAAAATCCCCGCCGTCGCCTCAGCTCACCACAGAGACAAGAGCCGGGCGTCCCTCCGCCGCCAAACCTCAACGCCGCTACCCCCAAATAATCGCGGCACGACCCGAATTTCCAACAAGTCGGTGGCCCTCTCCACCCAAGCAAGCAAACAGGACACCAAGCACGGAAGTGCCGTTTTTCCGACGCAAGTAGGCAACCGCGGAGTGGGCTCAGATCGGGGTGAAGCTGACTGACCTCGGCCAGAGCGGCGCCCGGGCCGCGCCATCCCCCCGCGCGGGCGATCTCTGCTGCTAGCGCCGGGGCGGGAGGGACGGCGCCGGCGACGCCGGGACCATGGGGCGGTGGCTAGGTTTCAGGGGAGCCGCGCCGCCTGCGCTGCGAATTTGTCCGACCCTCTGCTTGCTTTCCCTCTCCTCTCCTCCACCTTTCGCCGTGGTGGCCTCGAGCCGAGCTGCAGCGGTGGTTTTCGCTTTTTGCGCCTGCGCTCGCTTGCCCTCGGCTCTGCTTTTTCAGCCTGCGCGACTTTTCTTGCCCGTTTGCTCCAAGGACGGGGAGGGCACTGACTGAGTGACGACGCCAGTGAAAGAAAGCAGTCAAAATGCTCAAATCAGGCAGCCACGGCGAGAGATACGGAGTGCTACTACTCCTACGAGAAGAATTAAAGAACGTTCCCATGAGTTTGACAGCGGCTTATTCTACTTACTCTAAAAAAAATCCCCAGTGGCTTGTGTGTAATACTCCCTCCTCCTTCGAATGCAAGGTTGTTTCATATTTTTATATCTAATAAATTTGACCATTCATTTTATCAACAGATATGCCACCAAAAATATATCATCGGAAATATGAGTTATATGCCACAAAAGGTATGCCGTGGGACGCACATTAAAAAAATCAATGATATATTTTGTATGGCATATAACTCATATTTGTTGTCCAAAATTATAAGTCAGTGTTTGACAGAAAAAACGAAGTGGACATGTATTTAAAAACGGATGGAGTACTTCGTGTTAAGGCGAGTAAAACATCAACTGCTTCATTGTGCGAGATGGGTCTTCTCCAGTGCATTGTCTCTTAGCGCGCTATTCTAAATAATGTTGTATTAAATGACATCTCTGATGCATTGTTTCTTAACAGTTGCATCTGAAACTAATGATTTGGGTCTCATGTATGTATGATATTGGACTACCAGTATTTTTTTGCCTATGACTACATGCAAAATTTGTATGTAGTTAAGATACAACACTCATCTATGTCTTCATTAACTATTATGCCACATTTAACAAAATAATTATAAAACCACGCTAAAAAATCTGCATTGGGAGAGGTCGAAGAGTCTTTCGTTTCATGAGCAGGGTTTAAGCAACAATCAAGGTTCTGACAAAAAAAATGGTTATGTTCTAGTTGTTCTTAATGGAGAACGTCAAAATACTTATCCTTCTAGCACTATCGGATTGTTTTTATTCTCTACAAATAACTATTTCTAAACCAATATTCTAAGAACCATCCAATCTAATCAATAACTATTTCCAAACCAATACTGAGAACCATCCAATCCGCGCCGAGGTATGTCAAAATACAAAGGGATGGGATTTTAACCTTTAGCTAAACTCAGAAATAATTTAGTCTTTTACCGCGGGAAAAAATATATTGTGGTCAAAGATAAAAGTGCATCAATGATTCGTGCGACTCACTTTAGTTCCATGTATGTGAGTATTGATATCAACTTATATTAAAGGATAAAGGATATGTCCTTCTAGAAGGACATATCAATACATCGATGATTCTAATATATTTCTTTTACATTTGTATATGTTGATAAACTTTTTTCTATTTACTTGGGTTTACTTTTCAAGTGTTTGACTGAACCCAGAATACAGGGTAAATATGGACAGATGGGGTATTATTTCTTTCAGCGGACCGAACTTAACCTTGAAACAAGGTGTGCCAGTTGGCCTGTGGAGGAAAACCAAGCTACAGCCCGCTAAACTAATCACTAGGTTAGGATAAACTAATCTATCAGAGAGCTAGTACTTACTTAAACCTCCGAAAGGACGACGCCCAGTAGGCTACAGTTGTGATCCTTAGATGCGCATCAAATCCGGGTAGACGCAGACGGGACATGTATTTTCTTTTTTCCCCTCGTGTATGTATGTATCCAGTTAGCCTCCGTACCAAATTGACAGCGACACTCTACCTCTTTCTTCTGTAACCAACAGCGACAGCCAAGAGACGTACTAGCAGTCTAGCAGTTCATAGAGTGGAGGGAGAAGTGGAGAACAAGTTCTTGGCTAATCCTGGACCGTAGCGCCATTAATTATTTGACCACATTATTCTAAACCGTTTTCACTACTGGAAAAAGTAAATTTCGGATCGTGTGTTGATAGTGACCAGACGTAGACGACGCGTCTCTTCTTCTCTTTTTTAAGCGCGACTCGCTTCTCGTTTGGTGGCGTTCGGCTAGTCCTCGTCCTTGGCTGTTTGATCAGGGTGCAATTTTGACGTATCCTCTGCCTTCGTTTGACCCTGTGGACACGGGACATACGGAGGTCGAAATTCTTTACGGCGTGTTTAGTTTTTTTTTTTTTGAGTCTACGGCATGTTTGGTTGGTCGTAGCCAGGGACGAAGCTGGAAAAAAATGCGGGTGGGGTCATCAGTATAATCTCTCTACTATCACTGGGGTCATCCTCTTCACTAAACACTAGATGAAGTACAAATTTAATGAACGATTTAGTATTTTTTTTCATTGGGGTCACCTGACACCGGTGGCTACAAGGCAGCTCTGTCCCTGGTCGTAGCCCTTCCAAACATACTAAGGTCGCGCTTGGATTGCCGTTTAGATTTGCGCTCCGAGAAATACGCCGGGATGGTATCGTTAATATACGGGGTCGACAATTATGGCCCGTTTACCCGGAATTCAAGGCCTAAGTGGATAAAAAGATGGTCTGTTTGGCTGGTTGTATGAGGGGTTGGTCCGCACTTGCATAAACTTGAAATACCGAAGTTGAGTAGAGTGCATGGGAGAACGCGTACACGACGATACAGCGATGGAGATGGCGGGAGACGAAATATTGGTGGAGCAGTATGACACGAAAGCTCGTCTCACCACTCTCTTTAGACAAAATAATGAGGGGTTGGTACTCATGTGACTCTTAGAGTGGTGATATCACACATACAGGGATAGAAAGCACTACACAAGTCAAAATGTGCTTGTTGCTATTGATTTCGATCTCAAGTAGACATATGTGCTAGCTGGTTGGGAATGATCATCCCATGATGTAAGCATTCTTACTGAGAGCTTGTTTCAATCTGATGGGATCAATATTCTAAATGGAAAGTTCTATCTAAGAGATGTTGTATATGCATGTTGCCCTGATGTTTTCTCACCCTACAAGGAAAATAGGTACCATCTAAATGAGTCATGTGCAAAGCACTATCCTAACAATGCCAAAAATTGGCATTTGCTGCTTCAAAAAACATATTTAAGATCCTTAATTAGAATTTGTCCACACTTTAGCCAGCTAAGTTAAGCTGGTTCTTGCATGTTTCATTCTTCACTACTGGATTTTAGGTTCTGACCTTGATGAGTTTATCCTGAAAGAGAGTGATGTGACGCCAGACCAGAAAAATGACTGGGGACATGGTGTCGAAGCTCATGACAATGAAGCTTGTAAGAACAAGTGGAACGAGTGGGCCGAGCCAATGTGGGAAGATAGAGATACCACCAGGTTCCGAAGAAGAAGAACAACAAGAAGAAGAAGAAGAATATGACCCCCCCCCCCCCCCTACCGCTACCGTATAATCCCCCCTTGAAACATATGCCTGATAAAACTACCATTTGTTATTAACTAGGACAATCATCACGAACTGCCCTTGGTTTCATACATCGACTGTCGTGAAGATCTGCCATTTGGTTAGTAGCTAGAACTGAAACATCATTTTTTTCATTGACATCGGTTCTGAAACATCGTCAATTTGTTAGTTCGTGGTAAGGTCACAACTAGTGAGAAGACGTGACCAGTTGTTCATGACAGTCAAGCAACCAAGCACCCACAGTTTGCATGTGTGAAACATAAACATGCAACCAAATGCCCTGTACTTCTTAACTCATGCAGGTTATACTGAGTCTGCATTGACTTGTGTTGTCAAGCAAATGTGGTGCAAATCATGGCCCAGTCCGCGTTCTTCCTCAACCAGGCTCTAGCGAGCCACATATGCAAGGAGCCCAAAATCCATGCAGGTAACCAAACATGCCCTACATGTGGTTATCAAACGGTGAAAGATTGTATTTAACAGGCCGAAGTCATGGCGGGATAGCGAATTAATTGTGTTGACATTCCAGGAGGTTAGAGCGATTGGCGAGTCGGGTACCACGATCAACATAGAATATATAATCATCACCTTCAATGTTTATAGCACTAATAGCATATTCAGGTTTAGAAACAAACATATCTTTTAAATCATGCTTCTTAAATAATTCAATCATTTTTCTCAAAACCCTCATAAAATGTCACAATCCATAAATTTCTAGAGAATTCTTCATCAAACTCGATAGAAGTAACATGTAAACTAGTTATAAATTCTTAACAGGTGAAGTAGATTCAATTGGTCTGAGAGGTGACTTATCAAAATGCCCCGTGTTTCTCATTTATGTAGCTTTAGCTTAAGCAAGACGAGAGCATCTAGAAAATCTCAAAGTGACACATTATCTAGATCTTTTAGCTTTATTAGCATTGGACACAAGCTTCACGGTGGTTCTAAGTTTTTTTTCATCTTCATACTCTGGTGCTATTCAATTTCCCCATCCACAACGCGCCCTTAGCTTCTAGGGATGACGCTCTAATGGAGCCCTAATAGATGGTTAATAATGCTCTTCTTTGGTAGCACTACTTTATTGCCTAATCCCACGGTTTGATCTTTTTTCCTATTGAAATTCTAAACCTGACACCTCACCTCCTCTTGCAAGTACCACATATTGATTTTGTACTTCTCGTCCTAATGTTTACATGAGTAGGATTCATTAGCTAGATATTTTGATATGATATCAGGAGTTTGTAAATTAAATTGATCATAACTTATAGGCTTAATAAAGTTCCATGACACTTCTATTGTTCCATAACTTCTACACTTAATAAAGTTTCATGACACTTCTATTGTTATTGGGAAACAAAACAACACACCACTCTCGAACGTGCATGTTCATGGGCCAGAGCAACACAAGGTATAAGTCGATGTATTCTTTGGTAAAGAATGAGAACAAAAACAGAGCCCTCTGATATGAATAATATTTTATTCGCAGTGCATACTTAGGCTACAACATAACATGTAAAGTGTAACTTTGATATCTGTTATTATTGAAATTGGCTTGTGGTGTAATTTTTGTCTTGGTTAGTGGTTCACATGTTTTCTTTGTTATCGGTCTTTATTCCAATACATATGGGAGACGAGGATTCGGTTCGATCTTAATTAGGATATTTGATGCCAATCCAATTTGAGTTTGCGCATGTTTGGTCTTTTGCAGTTCCTTCACCACATGTATGATGGAATACCGAGATACAACATTTGAAGCTGGAGATGATGACTTCAAAGAACCATGTTGTAACTTTCGATTTGATCACATATCCTTATTAGTATTAGTGTTTGTTTCAATATACTCCCTCTGATCCGACAAAAGTGTCGGTAGTATAGGTAGAAATTTGTGCATGGTACGTAAGTTTTCTCTGACACATAAAACAGATCGGAGGGAGTATGTGTTACGATGTACTTTAATTATTTATTTGAATACATTCGATAAAGTTGGATAGTAGTTGCTAAAAAAGCGTAGAGTTCCTGACACCAAAATTTTAAGGTCCGCTAGAGTGTAGAAGAATCCATAACGACACCCTTTTATTCGGTTTTGCTATTTATCACGAATTAAGTTAGAGCTCACTCAACTCTAATCTGTTAGATTTACATCATGATTCGTGCGGAATATGAGTTGCAACTAGGATTTTCCCAGTTACATATGAGTTGCAACTAAAATTTATCAGTTACACATGGATTACACATGAACCTCGAGGTTTGATCTTTTTTTGGGAGGGATCGACCACCTTTTTAGCAAAGGATCAACCCCTTTTTTTTAGTGGAGGATCAACCCCATTATCTACGAGGATAGATACGGAGAGATTCTGCAATTATCAATGGGTTGGGCCGAGCTACGACATCTTCTCATCTCAGACCGTGGGCCATTAATGGGCCAAACTAATCCGCGCCATGCTCAGCTCAAAATGAAAACGTCCAACGGAAAAAGAAAGAAATAAAACCGAGAGAAAACCGACGAGAGAATATCTCGATCGTGGTGTGAGCTTTAACTCCCTTTCGCTAGGGTTTCTCCTCTCCCTCTTTTCTTTCTGCCCGCTCCTCCCCAGAGCCCCGTCTCCCTCCTTGCTAGGGTTTTTGCCTCCCGCCGCCACCGCCACCGCCACCGCCACCGCCGTGAGAGCGAGTAGCCAGCCATGTCGCTGCGTCCGAGCGACCGGGCCGAGGCGCGGCGGAACCGCTACAAGGTGACGGTGGACGCCGACGAGGGGCGGCGGCGCCGCGAGGACAACATGGTGGAGATCCGCAAGGGCCGCCGCGAGGAGAGCCTCCTCAAGAAGCGCCGCGAGGGGCTCCAGGCCCAGACTCCCATCCCCGCAGCCGGCGTCGAGAAGAAGGTGAGGATGCCGCACACGCACGCCCTTACTCCCTTCTACCCTCCTCCGCTTCCTGTACCAGTGCTCCTGGAGTCTGAATCGTAGTTTGTTGTTCCTACTGTGACTTGTCCACTAGGTTTCAGATGAGTTGAGGCTTCGCTTCGTGTGCAGTAGATTGGTTTAGTAACTGTTTAGTATGGCGAGTTATGCTCGTGAGATGTTTACGCACCAGTTGGGTTTGTGTGCAGTAGGTTAGTTTGATAACTGAACGCACGCATGCGTACCATGTCTTACGATTTATGACCTCCGTTTTTTTCCAATTTTATTCTCCATTATTGAAGAGTCATATTAGATGTTTAGGAACGGATTTTCCTCCAGTCCCAGTGGCTGATTCGGTCAGTTGATCTGAGACTAGAATTTTTGTTGATTTGCCTGTTCAGTTTTTATTGGGACCTCCTTTTGTGGCAGCAAAGGTCTCAAAGGTATATCCGTGTTTTCTCTCATTTATGACGTGAGTCATTGTTGAACTAATATTTGTTTTGTTCTGTGATAATTTAGATATTGGTTTCAGTAGCATTGTCTCTTTATAAGTCGGACCATGATTAAGTATATTTCGTATTATAGCTGGTACTTCGATTCGTTAGTTTGTGCTTCCATATTTTTGATTGTTGCAGCAGTAGGTTATGCCTGCTTGGTTATACTTTTTAACTGCAAGGCATGCTTAAGATAGCAGTACATTTCTAGAACTAGCCATGCTTCATAGTGTTTATCAAGCCTAGTTGCCGTACATACTATTTTGATGTAGCAGCATAATTTAGTATGCCGGTGGAGTTTAATTTGTGTGTAACAATTGGTTCTGGATTCATCTTCACTTAACTGTAGATGCCGTTCACTTATTTACCAGTAATAGTTAACTCGGTAGCTAGCATAGCCCTTCTTTGTACAGTAGCCTTTCTTGTTATGCTCAACCTTCCATATATTTGTTTCAGTTTCAGATGAGGTATCTTGGCATTAGTTGTATGCTAACTCTGACTTAGTCATCGCTGATTGTGTTTTTTGGGGTTTGATTTGAGTTCTTTTAGCTTGCAGACGTTTTTTGAGTTGATAAAAGAAGCTGACAGTTTGGCTTTCTGTTTGAATTGTAGCTTGAAAGCCTCCCTGCTATGGTTGCTGGGGTTTATTCCGAGGATAACAACATGCAGCTTGAGGCCACGACGCAGTTTCGCAAGTTGCTGTCTATAGGTACTAACTTTTCAGTTGTTTTTGGTTAGATTTGTTGGAAAACTAATATTTATTTCAGGCAGTGAGTGAACATTAACTAAGCTTATAATTTATGTTGATCAGAAAGGAGCCCCCCAATTGAAGAAGTTATCAAGTCAGGTGTTGTTCCTCGATTTGTGCAATTTCTTACCAGAGAGGATTTTCCCCAACTCCAGGTGTGTGTCAATGGAATTTTACTCTTACTACCTGGTTGTCTTTGAAGTCCTGAAGCCATGAACCCCAATAGACTTCTTACCGTGATGTTTTTGTTTTACTTTTGTAGTTTGAAGCAGCGTGGGCACTCACAAACATTGCGTCGGGCACATCAGAGAATACAAGGTTGTGATTGATCATGGGGCAGTTCCAATATTTGTAAAGCTGCTACAGTCCGGTAGTGATGATGTCCGTGAGCAGGTATTTGATTACTTTCTTGGCTAATATTTATATATTTTCTATTTTTATACTATTGGAGTCACTAATTTTGTTACTTGCAAATAATTGCAAGGCTGTCTGGGCATTGGGAAATGTTGCTGGTGACTCCCCAAAGTGCCGTGACCTTGTTCTCGCAAATAGTGCATTGATGCCCCTGCTAGCCCAGTTGAATGAGCATGCTAAACTCTCCATGCTAAGGAATGCCACCTGGACTTTATCAAATTTCTGCAGAGGAAAGCCACAACCAGCATTTGAGCAGGTATTTTATGCAATTGCAGTTTTATCCTTCTATTATGGTTTGTAGGTAATGGCAGTTTCTTGACTTACTTTTATTTGGTATCATAGACCAAGCCTGCTCTGCCAGCACTTGCGCGGCTTATTCATTCCAACGACGAGGAAGTTTTAACTGATGCATGCTGGGCTCTTTCGTATCTCTCTGATGGCACCAATGACAAGATCCAATCTGTTATTGATGCTGGTGTCTGCCCCCGGCTTGTGGAGCTTCTCCTGTATGTGACAACCTTACATTTCAATTTTCTGTTATACGATTCTTTATCTTATTATGTACACTCATGTATGTTCTTTCAATACTATTTGCAACATGAAGTCATCCATCACCTTCAGTGCTTATACCTGCACTACGAACTGTCGGAAATATTGTCACAGGGGATGACTCACAGACTCAGGCAAGTCATTCACTTCAGTGTTCTTTAGATCAATACATATCATAAGCTGTGAGCTCATTCTTAAGAGGATACTGTAGTTTGTATTTTTTTCTTAAGCATCATGTTTGCTATTGTACGGTTAGTGGCAAATGTTCTATTCTTTGAAATATGAAGTGCACGTGTTTGATTTTTTCGTGTATAAAATCTGTGATAGTTTGGTTGCTCACTCTGCCCTGTCGCCCCAAAAATCGACTTAAGTCATTTCTTGTTTGTATCTTTATTGATGTAAAACATCGGTTGATCTTTCCACAGCCCGCGTTGCTCTTGGAGTGATAAATAATTATTTGATTCACTTGCATGTCATTATGCAATTCATATCTGTCATGACTGGTTTTACCAGAACTTTTTTTAGTAATTATAATTATGCAGTTTCATGTATTCATTTTTGGCGTTTCATTCAACCTATGCTTTGTTCTACAGTGCATCATTGACCATCAAGCTCTTTCCTGCCTCCTAAGTCTGTTGACTCAGAATCACAAGAAAAGCATCAAGAAAGAGGCCTGCTGGACAGTTTCTAATATTACTGCTGGTAACAAAGATCAGATACAGGTACGAGTTTTGCATATGCTCAAATGGTTTCTTTTGATGATAATTATTAAGAGGATGACTGGAACATTGATTCACTGAATTTATCATTTTCATGCATTGTTTAGTGCATGTATATTAGACCAGTGCTGCATTTTGCCAGAATATGTGAATCGTCATTGAGTTTACCCACAAAAGTTATCATTGCTACTCTGGGCAATCTTTCAGATACAATTATTATTCTGTTCCTGGAGTGAAATATTGAACACATTTAATTAACTTGAAGCTGGTGGTAAAAAGACCTAAATCATGCTCCTAACTAATTTGGCTAAGTAGATGCCCTATGCCTATTCTCTAAATTTTGGTTTGACTAAATGTAACTGTCCAGTCGTTATTCTGTAGAAGTGGTTGCCGACTCATAATTGGTCTATTCTTATTTGGAATGTGTGTAAACATACTAACATAGTGATGACTATTCGTTTACACAGTTGGGATACCAATGTACCTTATAGTCTCGAATATAATGAACTGTTTTTGCCTTAAATTGCCACCATGTCTTGGTTCTGTTTACACTTCCCACATAGGGACTTTAAATTAATGTCAAGTATACAAATCTTGTTGGTTATATATGTTCTAGAAGGTTAACTATTGATCACTTACCTTGCTTCACTGGCTTCTTAGGCTGTGGTTAATGCTGGAATTATCGGTCCGCTTGTACATCTGCTTCAAACGGCAGAGTTTGATATCAAGAAGGAGGCTGCTTGGGCCATCTCGAATGCTACCTCGGGTGGTTCCCATGATCAAATCAAGTATGTTCTCGTTCACTGCTGTCCAGCTTATGTGCAATTAGTGCCCGTGCTTTTATTGAGTTTCACCTAATGCTGATGTTGTATACATTGTCTAAATAGGTATTTGGTCTCAGAGGGGTGCATCAAGCCATTGTGTGACCTCCTCCTTTGCCCAGACCCAAGAATTGTTACAGTTTGCTTGGAGGGTCTTGAGAACATTCTCAAAGTTGGAGAGACTGACAAGAATTTGGGCGCCTCTGGTGATGGGAATGTCTATGCGCAGATGATTGACGAAGCAGAAGGCTTGGAAAAGATTGAGAACCTGCAGAGCCATGATAACAATGAAATCTATGAAAAGGCTGTGAAGATTCTTGAGGCTTACTGGATGGAAGAGGAAGATGATGCAATGGGAGCAACTATGGAAGCTCCCCAAGGTGTTTCCTTTGACTTCGGCCAAAGTGGCAACCCTGATTTGAACTTGGGCTAAATACAGGTCAGGTTCATATTATTTATTTACTTGTCGTTGTGGTAGCATCAATCAGCATTCGTGTCAGCAACAATTAATGGTTTTATACTCCTTTGCAGATTTGATCAATGGTGGTAATTTCCTTGTCGCACCAGTTGTCACCATTTGGTCTAGTCGATGTGGTGGGGCAATGGTTGTGGGTGGTCCAATAAGCTAAAGGTTAAGGTTTCAAGGGAGCAATTATTTCAAGCTGGTCCTGGGTATCGTATGGCAGTGTTTGTAAGAGGATTATAATGGTCAAACTTGAGGAGTCTGGGTCTTTTTAATCAGGCTACTATGTAGGGGTTGCATCTTTAGTATGGTGTTGCACTATTTTGGTACTGTATAGCCTGAGTTACGCCTCTGCAGCTCTGCGAGGCAATTAGGGACATTCCTGAATGGTTTGGTTTCGTGGTTCTTCAGGAATGAACTGGGTTGCACTTTGTCCGAACTTGTCAACTGTAATGCTTCCACTTAATTATATTTCTGTCTTGTTCAGTTTTATTATGTGCTGAAATTAACCTGTTCGTTTGCATGTTCGAATCACTAGCGTTATTAGTAGTCCAAATAAAGGGTGTAACTGTTTAAAGCACGACTGAAGTCTTTGTAGAGTGGACTTCTCGTATGCTCTCAAATAAGTTGGTTTACATCATCATCATCGATTGTATTAAGGCTGGCCAAAACGACGGCCTCTCCGCGCGCACTGTAGCTACAGTCAGCTACAGTACGCGGTGGGGCCCGCGCGTCAGCGACCCAGCGCGCCGGGATTTTTTGCGAAGAAGCACGCGGGGGGGGGGGGGGGGCGGAAATTCCATGTCCTTCCCAGAAAATTCCGTTTCAGCGACCTCTTTGTAATTTCGCGAGAATCCGGGTACTTTTTCGTAAAACAACACGAACCCCCCCCGTCCTCCTCTCTCCCGCGAACGGTCCGAGCTCGCCGCGGACGCCGCCGCGGCCCGCCGCCGCAGCACGCCTCCGCGATCGAATCGAGCGACACGGAGCGGTGCGCCGTCGCACGATCTTCATCTTCGCCAACGGACACGTCCTGGGACCGCCGCATCGCCTCGCAATCAGCGCCGCCGTCCGTCGGCATCCGCCGCCGTCTCCGTGCTTGCCACCGGCGCTCCGGCGACCATTTGGTCGCTCCCGCCGCCCTCCCGCCTCCGCCGAACCTCCCTCGCACGGATCCGCGCAAATCCGCCCACAAGAGCGTGCTGGGGCGCCCGTCGCCGTGCTCAGGCGAGCTCGGCCGCCGCCGGCAGGTGACGTCGCGGATGACGTCACCGCGCCGTGCCTGCGGGCCTGGGCCGCCCGGCTGGGCCGCAGGTTGGGCTGGGCTGGCTGCTTCGCAGCTGGCTCGGCCTGGCCTTTTTTTTATTTAAAAAAACCTGTTTTTCTTTTTCCTGTTTTCCTTATTTAAAAACCGTTGCAAATTTTTTTGTGTCCATCTAAATGACTAGAAAAAAAAGAGGCTTCCAACATAAAATACAAAATAGAAAACTTGAATTTTCCATATCGAACAATATTTCGAAAAGTTTGTGGAAAAAAACACAAAAATATTAGACCATTTAAATCCAAATTTGAAATCTAAATTTCAACAAAAAAAAAATGTTTAAATCCCCATGATTTTATGACCGTGACATGTGACGTTTCCCACTTTCAATAATTTTTAATATATATACAACAGGAAATACAAAATAGAAAACTTGAATTTTCCATATCGAACAATATTTCGAAAAGTTTGTGTAAAAAAACACAAACATATTAGGCCATTTAAATCTACATTTGAAATCTAAATCTCAACAAAAAGAAAAAAAATATGTTTAAATCCCCAGGATTTTATGACCGTGACATGTGACATTTCCCACTTTCAATAATTTTTAATATATAAACGTTTTTAAAAATCGCAAATTTTTCCCCAAATGCATCAATTTCAAAATTTAACCAATCTCTAAAATCCAACCATTTTGAAACGATTTTTTTTCCCTCAATTCCGATTATTCCCATACTACAACAATTTCAGAATGTTGCCATTTTCGCCTACTAATATAAAAAACACGTGGCAGTAAACATAACTTTAAAAATTATATGAACTTCCAAGTTCCAAAAAAAAAAAAAAGAGCAAACAAACTTTCCAGATGACCTAACAAATGGCTATATTATATTTCCAGACAATATTACCTACTGCCAAATCAAAAAGGAAAAAAAAACTATCGCGATAGTTTCCAACCGATAGATATTTAACCGCACCAGATAAATTAACATGAATTTCATCCTTTTTCGAAACATTTTTTCCAGCAGTTAAGTTTGTGACAGATGGTGCCCCTTTCCTTCAGTAATTACCATAGAATAGAAAACGTTCAACGTAACTCCATTTTTTATATTTAAACATATTAAAATACGCTCTCTAATTAAACTCACAATATATACACCGCAGCCAAAAAAAATACAAACTAACACAAAATATTCTCAGCAAGAGCGCGTTACAGAATTCAAATAAATATTTATGGTATATTACAAATATATCCAACCATTCCAGTTTGCTAAACATCTGAAAACACTCAGAATGACATACTGCTTATTTATTTATGTGTTTTCATTTTCCCTACTATTTTAGCTTTTTCTTCGTCTTCTCCCGCTGCCCCCACCCTTACAAAATTTATTAATAATTGGCCTGATTATAAATTTCACGTTCGAACCACACAAGTGCAACACACTTTCCAAATTCAAATTGCTGAGGAATTGAAGACACTCTAAAATATATCTCGCAAATTGCATTCTTCCGATCGACAAAATTACGATGAGACCTGTTTATATTAAATTTCACCAAATATTTTTTCCATGATCTACAAAAGATAAAAGAAATATGACATATTCCGGATTTTGTTTAAACAAAAGAAATCTATATGGAACTGCAAACACACTTGAACATTTAAATTTGCTTAAAAAAAATGAAGTTGCTCCGAACGACAAAATTACAAAGAAATTTAGCATTTCAAATCACAACATTCCGGATGGGATCTACTAAATGATAGAATATAAGACCTTTTCATATTTAATTTCAACGAATATTTTTCCCCATGATCTATACAAGATAAAAAAATATGAAATATTCCAGATCAACGAAGATTTTTTTTCCATGATCTACAGAAGACAAAAGAAATACGAAATATTCCGAGTTTTATTTAAACAAAAAAAAAGATAAAAAAAGAGAGGTACTATTTCTGCAAAGTTCCAATTCCTTAAACAAATGATAATAGAGTCGTTTTTTTTTTCAATGCTCCAAATGCTTCACACCTCATTTAATAATATTACCATTTGTCTAGAAACAACAATTACTATTCCACTTTATAATAGCAAAATAAAAAAATGTTTGAAAGTTACAATTTGTCTAACATTTGAGCAAATACTCCGATATTCCATAAAATAAAACCAAAATGCTCACCAAAAATAACCACAATGTACTCAAAAAACAAAATACCAAATTTATTTCAACATATTAGGTTAGCCAACATTTGCTTTCCCCAAATGTGGAATCAAATTCGAATAGATTGTTCTGGATTCAACTAAATATTAACGTCGAAATACAAACATGTTCGAGCATTTCAAACCTTCAAATGTTTGAATATTGTACACGATATATCAGAAATGCATACAAAAAAATGTTACCTTTTCATAAGAAAACAAACAAATATTTCAACACTTCAATTTAGCCCACATTTTGGTTAACAAAAAAAATACAAATGTTCCAGAAAAAAAAAACACACATTTCTTCCATAGTCAAATAAAATCAACAGAAATAACATCAATAATATCATTCAATATGATAGACCGAATAATATTTTTTTGCTACAAGCCATCTTACTTAAATATTTATATCATAATTCAAAAATATTAGCATAAAAGTACCACACATGTAAATATTAGAAAACAATTGTTAAAAAAATCCTAGACAGGTATATTGAAACTACAAATCAAATTCTAAATAAATCATGCTTAACAAAATTTATAACACTACAGACGTATTGTTTGACGGTATTTAGATAATTCTATAACACTACTAAATGCTGAATTGACTACTTATTAAATATGACCAAATTAAAAAAAAGTATTTAAAACATTCAAATGCCTTCAAAATCCACAAAAAAAAAAATTAATTCAGCAACAATTTTGTATTCAAACATACTCATCCAAAAAAATATGAAAACATAGCAACATAACTACATGCAAAAAATGCTAACATTACATGCCAAATTGCCGAAATTCAAATTCGAAAATTCCAAACAAAAATGCCTTCGAAAAAATAGCATCAAGGGCGTGCCGGGCACGGCACGCCAAATTCAACTAGTAGTATATATAAAAGTTGGGAAGAACGGCAGCTACAGTGGTACTGTAGAAAACTACAGTGTTCTACAGCGCATTGATCTGACCCGTCCGCTTGCGATCCAACGATCCGTACGACACGCCCGTGAAGTTTTTGCAGAAACCCCCTTCATTTATCAACAGACCAATACGTAGTCCACATCTTTACGAAGAAAAGGACCTAAACGAAATTAAAACAAAACACAATGACTTTTTTGCAAAAATATCCAGAACGCCTCCCTTCCTCTTCCTTCTCCGCGCGACGCGGGAGCCGCCGCGGCGCCGCCGACGCGCTCCACGGCCGCTACGCGCCTCCGCGTCCAGATCGAGGCACACGAGGGGCTTCGTCGTCCTCGCCTCCGCCTCCTGCCCACGCGCCGCCTGCCGGGACGCCAAATCCACGGCGGAATCGCCGTCGCCGCGGACGCTGGCCGTCGCGGCGTTTTGTGCTCGCCGGCAACGCTCCGGCCACGATATGCGGCCGCGCCGCCACCTGCGGGTCGTCCGCATCGCGCTGCGTCGGACGCGCTCACTCCCGCTTCCTAGGTCGCTCCGACGCGGCGGCGCCGAGCTCGCCGTTGCCGCGGCAGCTCCGGCCACTGCCGATGTCAGCGCGACGTCGCAGTGGGCCTGGGCTGGCCAGACGGGCCGGCTGTTGGGCTGGGCCGCTTCCCGTACGGCGGGTCGGCCTCTTTTTTTTCCCTTCTTTTTCCTTTTGCTTTTCTATTTTTCAAAACTGTTGAAACTTCTCAAAATTCGAAATCAATTGAAACTAAATTCTACAGATTTGTAAAAATTATAATAGACACTGCATTTGAAAAAAATGTTTAATTAGATGAATATTTCGAGAAAATGCAAATTCATTTCCAAACTTCTCAATAATTCGAAATCAATTGAGACCAAATTGTACAAAATTTGTAAAAAAATTATAATAGACACTGCATTTAAAAAAAGTTTAAATAGATGAATATTTCGAGAAAAAATGCAAACTCATTTCCTCTAATTATGACTTGTTTTTACATTGAATCTAATAAATGCTCAAACAATATTTTTTCTCCGATTATTGAGCTAAATTAATTATTTAACACAAAACACAGACATATCATACCAACTCGAATAAGTTAATATTTAGAAATGACATAACATTTAAAAAAAAATGTTCCCGCTACATGAATATTTCGAGAAAATGAAAAAATTACTTCCTCTAATTGTGTCTTGATTTTAAATTGCATTTAATAAATGCTCAAAATTTATTTCCTCCGATTATTGAGCTAAATTAAATATCTAACACAAAACATAGACATATCATACCGATTCGAATAAGTTAATATTTATAAATAATATAGCTAAACTCCCTTAAATTACGCAATTCAATTTAATAAATGCTCAACTTGAACTTAACTCTCTCTAATTATGCAGTCAAATTTAAATAATGCTTCATTCCATTCACACCTCAAGAAATCAAAATTTTGTTTCATCTAAAGATGGACTCAACTTAATAGATATTAACACAATATATTCCTCTAACCAATGAACTGAATCACATATTTACAGCGAAATAGAAACATAATATTTAGACATAACCATAATATAATTCCTCTAATTACGGTAGTTCACATGAAAATTATGGTAAAATGGAACCATATTTGACCATTTTAATTTACCTATCATATTTGCAAGTAATGCAACTTATATCTCTCCAATTATGTACTTGCATTTACAAAAAAGGTTGATTAGATGAATATTTCCATAAAATGCAAATACATTTACTTACCTAACATATTTGCAAGTAATGAAACTTAAATCTCTCTAATTACGTACTTACATTTAAAAAAAAAGGTTGACTAGATGAATATTTCTAGAAAATGCAAATACATTTACTCTAATTATGGATTGCTTCCAAAATGAATTCCAGCTAAATACATTATACAAATTATAACTACCACCTTCCCTTACAATATATATAACGCAACTAAAAAAATGGGCTGGGCAAATGGGCTCCGGCCTTTTTTTTTTCCTTCTTTTCCTTTTGCTTTTCTATTTTCCAAAACTGTTGGAACTTCTCAAATATTCGAAATCAATTGAGACCAAATTCTACAAATTTGCAAAAATTATAATAGTCACTACATTTTTAAAAAAAATTAGATGAATATGTCGAGAAAATGCAAACTCATTTCCTCTAACTATGTCTTGGTTTCACATTGAATTTAATAAAAGCTCAAACAATATTTTTCTCCGACTATTGAGCTAAATTAATTATTTAACACAAAAAGGAGACATATCATACACTTCGAGTAAGCTAATATTTAGAAATGACATAACATTTTAAAAAAATTGTTCCCGCTACATGAATATTTCGAGAGAATGAAAATTCATTTCCCCTAATTGTTGCTTGATTTTAAAATGCATTTAATAAATGCTCAAAACTTTATTTCCTCCGACTACTGAGCTAAATTAAACATCTAACACAAAACACAGACATTTCATACCGATTCGAATAAGGTAATATTTACAAATAATATAACTAAACTCCCTTCAATTATGCAATTCAATTTAATAAATGCTCAACTTGAACTTAACTCTCTGTAATTATGCAGTCAAATTTAAATAATGCTTCATTCCATTCACATCTCAAGAAATCAAAAATTTCTTTCATCTAAAGATGGATTCAATTTAATAGATATTAACACAATATATTCCTCCAACCAAGGAACTAAATCACATATTTACGGCGAAATAGTCCACGTCGCCGGCAATCGAGGGCCGTCCGATCCGCGTGACCGACGGCCCAGATCAGGCCACGTCGCCTCATCCCGTCGCGGCACTGTAGCTCCTCAATTTCTTCCAATCAAAGGGCGACGCGTGGCCCGGTCGCCCGCCGGTTGCCCGGCTCCCAGCCGGTCGCCCACCCGGTAACCGTGTCTATTTGCACAAAAACCCTCCCACTTTCGACAATTCGCGCGCGTTTCACTTTTCCCTCTGCGGATGGACCTAAATTCAATTTCCGGAAACCTCGGGGTTTTTTCTGCAAAACCATCCGCGTGCTCTCCTCCCTCCCGCGCGACGCCGTGCTCGCCGCGCGCCGCCGCCGCGCGCCGCCGCTGCGGTCCTTCCCGCCCAAATCGCCGCACACCAGGCGCTCCGCCACGGCGCCTTCTCCACCCTCGCCGTGGACGGCGTGCCGGGAGGCCCGACGGGCGCTGGAATCGCCGTGGAAGAGCTCGCTGATGCATGTAAAATGTATACATGAACTTTGCACTTTAATTGCTTATATTCCAATCATATTTGCATCATATAAGGGTCATATCAATGTTTTATCATGATTTTGGGAATACTTCATAGTTTTCCCATTTATTTGGAATTAACCCTGCACAGGCAGAAAACCCTAGTTTTGTATTTTAATGTTTCAGGGACCCAAACGTCAACGAAATCACCTGGAAATTTACGGGCGTCAATATTTGGAAGGAAGAAGGACTACGGAAAAAGGAAGCAAGCAAACGGAGGCCCGAGGGCCAAACGAGCATGGCCCACGCGGCCACAGTACCAGGCCGCGTGGGACCCACCCATTCGGGCCTCGTGGCTCCGTTGCCGTCGATCTTCGCTCCACCGCCTTCGTCTTGACCTAAAAACGTCTATAAAAAAGGTCCCCCGACGTTCTCTGGAAGGAGCGCCGCACAAACACAGAAACACCGAAACGGAGATCAGGAGCTGCAGATTGGAGGGGAAAACTCCGGCGGGGCGCTGCCGGCGTGGTCTCCATCTTCTCCATCGACTTCTCCACCGTCTCCATGATGAAGAGGGAGTAGTCCACCTCTGGACTATGGGTTTGTGGAAGTAACTTATGTATCTCTCCTCTCTTGAGCTTCACTAATTAGTACCGTATGAGCTGCTGAACATGATTACGGTCACCGTTGTAATACCTTTGTGATGGATCTTTATGAGTTAATATATGTTTGAGATTGCAATGTTTGTTTCAGTTATGAGTATAGATGCATATTATGTACCCCGTTCTTGTCTACTTGTTTTGATCAAGCATGTTTATGAGAGCGTGTGTGGGGAACGTGTGCATTAGTTGGAGTAACGGGGGTGGCTAGTGCAGTGAACGTGAGAGAAAGTTCTGCGATCCACTTTGGTATCTTTACCTTACTTTGTTAACTCACTAGGGATAAACTAAAATACCATGCTACCGGGGATGTGGGCGTGACCATTGCCACTACTCCATGACTAGATCTAGCATGTTCTTATTTTCACTTCATGTCATGATACTTAATGCTATACTCTGAGTTATCTTAATTACTGAGGTGTTATGATTTAGTTCGCATCTTGGTGGAGTATAAGAGAGGTTAATAACCAAAAGACCTCTATGTTAGGACGTGATGCCCATATATCTAAATAACTTGTTATCAAACCCTGTGTTGCAATCTCATATGTTAACTCTGTGTGTTCCATTGTCTACCACTTTATTAAGAGAGAGTGCATTTGTGAAACCATGAACCCCAGTCCATTTTTAATCATAAGAAACACCTTTCCAACACCATATACCACTTTTCTATTTTCAGCCATCATTAAATCCGAAAATACAAAAATACTTTTCATCTTGCATACATCATTTAAAAACCCAAAAATATCATTTATCATTGCATCCACCACCATTACATATTTATTTCTTGTTTGCATTGCATAACTATCCTGATTGCATTCTTACACCTTGTGCTTGACAACCACAGGTGAGGTTGAGGACCAAAACATCTAACCTTTTTTTGTAGGTAACCAAAAGAAGGATAAGAAGATAAATCTACCACTGCAGATTCCCCGAGAGTTCGATATTAAACCCTCGAGTCACCCCTCGTGGGGAAAACTGTCTTCCACTTACTATACACTCTGCACTTGGAGTCTCAACCTAATCTCGTTTACTTTTGCAGGTATCAAAGCCTTGCTCATCGGGTATCACTCGCCGTCCGCCGCCGGGAGAGCACGCGCGCGCGTCCCAGAGCCCGCCGGAGCGCCGTCGGCGAGCTCGGCGCCGCCGCGGCCGATCTGGCTAGGGTTCCCCACTGTGACGTCAGCACGACGTCACAGTGGGTCCACCCTGTCAGTTTTCCCAAAAAAAAATTCCAAACTTTCTCCAAAAAGAATAGCTCCAATTTTCCATATGATTTTGAAGTAATTTAGTTTTCCCCAATTTTTTCCCTAAATTTTTTCCCCCAAAAGGAATAGCCCCAATTTCCCATATGATTTTGAAGTAATTCTAAATAGTGCAAACTAAAAATTTCAAATATGTCCACAAAAGAAAATAAAAGCCCCAATTTTCCATATAATTTTGAAATAATTGTAAATAATGCAAACTAAATATTCCAAATATGTCCACAAAATAAAATGACAAATATGCCACGTAGTCACAAAAAAAATATGCAAGACGAAAATTCAAATTTCCATATGGCTTCCAAATTAGTGTATTTCGTAGACATCAAAATGAATTTAAATGTGCTAAACTATTCCAAAACTTGATAACTTCCTAATTTAAACAATTTTTCCCAAAAAAAAAAATTCCAAATTTTCTCCAAAAAGAATAGCTCCAGTTTTCCATTTGATTTTGAAGTAATTTAGTTTTCCCCCAATTTTTTCCCTAAATTTTTTCCCCCAAAAGGAATAGCCCCAATTTCCCATATGATTTTGAAGTAATTCTAAATAGCGCAAACTAAAAATTTCAAATATGTCCACAAAAGAAAATAAAAGCCCCAATTTTCCGTATAATTTTGAAATAATTGTAAATAATGCAAACTAAAGATTCCAAACATGTCCACAAAATAAAATGACAAATATGCCACGTAGTCACACAAAAAAAATATGCAGGACGAAAATTCAAATTTCCATATGGCTTCCAAATTAGTGTATTTCGTAGACATCAAAATGAATTTAAATGTGCTAAAATATTCCAAAACTTGATAACTTCCGAATTTAAACAATTTTCGAAATGTGGACAATTTTCCAATTCCAGCAATTTTATGATCGAATAATTCAGAAAAATTAAGCTCACGGGCGCGGCGGAGTCCGCGCTTACTCCCCTAGTAGAAACATAATATTTAGATATAACCATAATATATTTCCTCTAATTACGGTAGTTCATATGAAAATTATGGCAAAATGGAACCATATTTGACCTTTTTTTTTTTGGACATTTATGACAGTAGGGGAGATCCCTACTGCCTCTATATTAAAACACCCAAAAAGGGGCAGCAGCCACAGTTACATAATTACAACAAGGTTTTCTGGAATTAAAAGGTACTGGAAAGGGAAAAAATAAAGTTGTGTTTGCTCTCCTTAGTCCTATGAGCCAGGAGTCTGAAGTCTTCCTTAAACCTTGCAGCCCAGGCTGAAGTCGAAGGTGTTATTCCATTGAAGTAAAAATTGTTCCTTTCTTTCCAAATACTCCAAGCAGCATAGGCAAAAACATCCATAAACATCTGTTTGGTCCAGTGAAGTTTTGAGTAGGCTATCAGCTCAAGTCTACTAGCAGCCACATTGGTTGAGAGGGGGAAATCCAGTTTCTCCCAGCAGCTCTTGCTGAAGTTACAATGGAAGAAAAGGTGCTCCACCGTTTCCTCAACCCCATCACTGCACATAGTGCAGTTGTATGTATTACCCACATTATAGTGTCTCCTTCTTAGCATGTTCCTCGTGTTTAATCTGTCAGAAAGAAGGAGCCAGCAGAAGAATTTTATTTTGGGAATACTCTTGCTCTTCCAAATCCAATTGAATGACTCGTGTGGGACTATCTCTCTGAAGCAAAATTTGTAATACTGGCTGGAGGAATATTGGTCAGAACCCCAAAGGTAGGACCACTGATCATTAGCAGTATTGTCTAGAATGATATGAGCAATTATGTACTTGCATTTTAAATTTACCTAACAGATTTGCAAGTAACGTAACTTAAATCTCTCTAATTATGTACTTGCATTTAAAAAAAAGGTTGATTAGATGAACATTTCTAGAAAAATGTAAAATACATTTACTTACCTAACATATTTGCAAGTAATGTAACTTAAGTCTCTCTAATTATGTACTTACATTTAAAAAAAAGGTTGATCAGATGAATATTTCCATAAAATGCAAATACATTTACTCTAATTATGGATTGTTTCAAAATTGAATTCCAGCTAAATACATCATACAAATTATAACTACCACATTCCCTTACAATATATATAACGCAACTAAAAAATAAACAAACTATTACAACATTTCCTCAGCAAGGGCACGACAACAAATCCTCAGCAAGGGCGCGGCGTGTCGCCGCGTCAATTCAACTAGTATCAACAATGATAATCCGAATGCAGCATGCATTGGTTTAAATCGTAAACGAATGCGTGTGTACATAATCTCAGAACGTTCCGTCAATTATTTCTGTCAGGGATTCAAACAGCCATGGACTCCTTATCCTTCTCAAATAAGCTGTTTCTCATATCAACAAATGAAAATCCAAATGAAGCAAGCAATTGGTTTAAATCGAAAAAGAATACGTGTGTGGTGTACATTATATCAGCACTTTCCGTCAATTAACTCTGTCAGGGATTCATACAGCCATGGACTCCTTATCCTTGGTGATGCTCTGCGCGTTGCTGGGCTGCACCTTGCAAGCGGCCGTCGTGATCTCCGGAGCATGTGGCGCCGGATGTGGGTGCGGAGCAGGGTGTGGGGGGTACGACACCGGCGGCGGCAGGTGTTGTTGATGGACGCCTGGGTACGGGGCGGGGTAGGGTGCGCCGCCTGGGTATGGGGCGGGGTACGGTGCACCGTGTCCGGCGAGGTGCCCGCCGCCGTGGCCGTGCTGCGCTCGCAGCTTCTGCGTCTGCACTGCGATGACGTAGACGACGAAGCCAACGACGACGGTGATGAGCCCCAGTATTCCGGCCGCCGCGAACATCCCGGGGCGCACACGGTGGCACACCTGCCGCGGCTTCCGCCAGTCACTGACGTGCCCGGACTCCACCCCGATGCCGATCATGAGCAGCACCTCCGCGAGCCCGAAGCAAATCCTGCATCGATCTGCACTGTTAAAATCTTGGCCGATGGATGGCATGGCACGAGTTATCGAAATGTGTCGCCGTACGTGCTCCAGCTAATTTTCGTACCATGTGATGAAGAAGAGGCAGCAGGTCTGCCAGGTGAGGTTGTCGGTGGTGGAGGACACGCGGGGGTGGTCGTCGGCGACGGCGAGTCCCGCGGCAGCAGAGTCCGGGGACGCGACGGCGAGCAGCATGTATGCGTGCACGGCGAACATAGCGACGGCGAGCAGCAGGAACGCCCCGATGGCGAAGCCCATCGGCGAGCGGCCGCTGGTGTTGTAGAGGCACACGTCCATCTGCCCGCCGCTCCCGCCGACGCTCATCAGGTAGTTGGACACCTGAGGCGAGCCAAAGCCAGTGTCAGCACGAGCAACGGAGCAAAGCCAAAGCTAGCTACTAAGCTAGCAAGGATGTATAGGTAACACAAGTACGCACCTCGGAGCGCGAGCCCTCGGCGGCGAGGCAGAGGATGAAGCTGACGAGGCCGCAGAGCACGGAGAGCGCGACGAGGGAGACAGCGATCCGGCCGCCGGAGCGCCCCGCCCGGCGCTCCTTGGCCTTGCGGAGGGACAGGTCGTCGTGCGTCACGGCCGGCCGCATTGCGAAATCCTTTCCTTATTTTCTCCTTCACCTGATGCTGCTGCCACCACGAGTATCCAAGTAATCCACCTGCAGATTGCTAGCTAGCTTAGCTGGTACCACTCCGTAGCAGCAACTAGGATACGATGTAGCTTGCCCTGCCCGGTGACGTATGGTAGGTATATATGGAGCCGGTCCCTCTCAGGTGACGGCGACGGCCGGAGAAGGAGACGAGAGGAATATGTTTGTTGCGTTGGTGGGAGGGAGAGCAAGGAATTTATTTGGGAGAGGCAGCAAGCACGGGAGGAATCCATCCACGGTCATTGGCTCGCTTTAGGGTTCTTGCGCGCGGTGGGAGACATTCCGATTCGTTTCGCCTTTCCTTCCTTTTCACCACCCCATAGATCGTCGAACGAGAGCGCACCTTCTTCCTTTTCGCTGCGTTGCTGGGTAATTAGTTCGTCGCGGTGCCTTTTGAGCAAGGAAAGCGAAGGCAGAAGCATCTGCGCTTTGTAGCGCCAACGAGGCAACCTTCGCTATAGAGAAAAAGCTAGGGGTGCTTTCGTTTTCTCTTCAAAAAGAAAGAAAGTGGCTGGGATTGGCATTGGTACCGCTGTCCACTGAATTTGTCAACTGGTGGTGAATCAGCTCGCATTGCTACCGATCTGCACTTGTGGAGCTATCTAGTCTAGTGGGACGCAACTGTGTATACCCCTTGTTTTATAAAAACACTAACTGATGTACATCTGTGTAGTGCTGATGACCAAAACAGATCGGAGCTTGATGGCGATATGCCAGGAAATTAGAGAGATTAGAGAGCTTTCTCTAGCTTTAGCATCATAGCTATTAGAAGGGAGGCAAATAATGCGGCTCATTTATGTGCTAAACAAGCTAGTATTGATTGGAGGAGATGTCTCTGGATTAACTTTACCCCAGGATTTCTTGCTGACACTTTGTTGAGTGATTGTAATCCTATCAGTTGATCAATAAAGCTCCTGAATTCGCAAAAACACACACACACACGCGCGCAACTGTGTATACCATCTCCAAGTTTGGACAATAACCTGTCCTTTATTCCTGGTCTTGTTTCAATATGAACTGCGACTGTTAAGTGCGAACTAAGAAAGGAACCCACCCATCTGTATTGCAGCAACAACAGAAACGATTATTTTTCGGTCAACGAGTTCACATTGACAAACCTACAGATACACGTAGATGTTTATGCAAATTTGGTGTAAAGACTGGTCGCACAAAGAAATTGGGAGAGGAAAAGTGAAAAACTTTGTCCAAAGATCTGCGTGTATCAAAACCTATAGCTGCAACTACTCGATTAATCGTTAGATAGAGAGTCAGCTTTTAATCTCTAAATATATAGAGCCTAAACAGCTCTGTTTCCAGAGAACTTTAGATACTGAAAGTTGTGCCGCCAGCTCTGCTTTCAGATAAGTTTGTCCAGATTACACAGATTTAACACAGTTTTCTAGATCATCCAGAAGCCTCTACTTTCGTTGACAAGAACACCATCAATTCACTTACGCAATCCACACACAATATGTTCATAACCGTACCAGGGTATACGAGTTTTTTTTGCATGCTGCAAGAAACATTTTACAGAAAAACATAGAAAGGAAAGAGCAAGTCATAGCAGCATCCAAGAGTACACTAAAAAAAGGCAGCATTCAGAATACAAAAGCTTCAGAATCAGCGTCCTCGGGGACCAGTTGTTAAGCTACAAGGAATCGACCAGGCCTGCTTCAGCTTCAGCAAACCCATAGGAGCTGAAGTGCTTCACCTTGAACTTCCACTCGCCCTTGACAGCGTCAAACGAGATGAACTCCACGCCCTGCTCCTCAGCTTTCTTCATCAGCATTTCCTTGTACTTGTCCACCCTCGGACCCTCTGTGTACTGATCGCCCGTCTTCTTGTTAACGCACTTGATGTTCAAAAGAGTCACCACAGCAGCTTTGTTCAGGCCCTCGCCAACCGGGGGCTTCTCGCTATCGTCCTTGTACACAATCACTTCACGGTTATTAAACTCCACGATCGACTCCAGATCAAGGCCCCTCACATCAGTTTCTCCCAAGAATTTGATGCTGCCATAGCCTTGACGCCCCACAACAAAATCTCTCACCCGACGGCAGTAACCTGGTTCAGCACGTTCTTTGGCGGCAAGCTCCTCTACACTAGGCTCCATGAAGTAATCTGCCTGGGTGAGCTTAGGCATAAGCTTCTCAACAGAAGAACCATTCACATGCCGTGCACCAGCCTCAGGCTTATTTGATGCATCGTGGTGGTCATCATGGTAGGTGCCGTTTTCCACCGGATTAGACCGAGTTGGTGACATGGCAGCCTTGTTGTGCTCCCTGCTAGCCAACACATCTTTATGTTTGTCAGCTGAATCCCTCGGTATTGATTGCCTGTCAACCGCACTACGTGAGCGCCACTCATCAGTTGGACGGATTATCAGGCTTCTCGGGTTCTCTCTAGGCATGAAAAAGGCATCCGCTTTTGGTGTCGCGGGAGATTCTTCGTCATCAGCAAAGAAAGGAACTTTTCCATCAGATGTCTGATTATATTTCCGTGGCAGCAGTTTTATCCTCCTCTGTGACAAATGCCTAGGAACAACCATGGATAATGTTCTACTCGCAAGAGGCTTCTCAGAAACCTGCAAGGCAGCAAAATGCTTTGATCAAGCAAATGTCCTCCTCTTGTGTTGCCTGCCAGTAGCTCTAGATAATCCCAGCCAAACTGCTAACTGAAAGTACTAGAAATGCTAAAAGATAGTAAATACTAACCGGCAAACTTGATATTCCATACTGGATAGAGGGAGAGGATCCACCATTCCCAATGGACATCTGAGGCATTGCTGGAAGTGTCCCAAAGGGATTCGAAACAAGTGTCGGCTGCATGACCATATTGGACTGGATTGTGGTTCTGCATCATATATGCAACGTTAAATTGCAAATTTAAGGTAAAAGACAAAACATTGACTTATGCTCAATAAATTAGATTCCACGTGAGGATTAAGTGATATTATGTGTTGCCTAATACTCATTTCTGAGGTCAAATTACGAACCAAGTCAAAACACAGTGTTCAAACTTCAAAGCATCAGAGACAAGCTATTGAGTCAAGGAGCCATTAAACTGTTTTTGTATATACAATCTACACAACCAGTCTCTACATTATATATGAGTATTATTGATCAGATAATTGTTCGCGTAGACCTTATCAGTAGTTCAGCTCATAAAAAAAGAAATCAACAAAGAGAAATGAATAAATGTACATGCGAGAAGTAAATGAAAAGAGCCATACTGCTGTCCAAATGGGGCCAGATTCATCGTGCTGGAAACACCAGAGAATCCTCCAATACCAGAGAATCCACCTGCAGAAGCTTCAGTATCCATGCCAGCATGCGCACGAAAGTTAAGAAAACGAATTCCTTAATTAAAAGGACACATTGAATGATTAGGTGAGCAAACACTAACCTTGTTGAGTCTGAGGTTGGAATGAGAACAAGCTTGGAGTTTGAGCAGGGGCAGGTTGTGGAAACGTTGGCTAAAACATAAGGAGAAAAGATAAACGTTGGCAAGAGAAGAGATAAAGAATACAATTACTGAAGATTACATGATAGGAACAATAATATGTTTCCAATTTTAATGAAATGACATGCATGTTCTTGAAAAAAAAGGGAACAATAATATGATAAGTACACCAAATTTATGATGAATAATTATGAAGCATAAATATGATAATTGCAAGGGAATATGATACTTACTGTTTGAAAAGGTGAAGATGTGTTGCCAAACAGCCCCCCAGTCATTCCAGGGTTAGGTGTGTTGAACATACCAGTGGAAAAAGCTGGAGTGCTTGATGGCTGATTAAAAGACTGGCCAAATGGCTGCTGAGTAATTGCAGGTGAAGACTGAAACAGCCCAGCTGATTGAGTATTATTATTGGATAAGCCAGTGTTAAATGGATTTGTGCTTGTCGATGGCGCGCTGAATAGTGAAGGAGTAGTATTTGCGAACAGAGATGGTGAAGTGTTTGCGGAAAATGCAGAACTGCTTGTTTGACCAAATGGGGTACTCGTGGCAGACGCAAATGGGTTCGGAGTACTACCACCACCAAAGCCAGTTGTAGAGGGCTTAGCAAATGGGTTCGCTGGTGGCGTTTGATTTGCTTGAAAAATCGGCTGTGGAGACGAAAAGCTGTTCGCAACTGGTGCTACAGAAGTGTTTGGTCCACCTTTGTCTCCACGCTGGTAATCTTCCCACCTCAATTCTTCATGACTCTTGTCTTTGTATGCAGCCATGGCTGATATAGAATTAAGTTTTGCAGCAGCTTGACCACTTGTAGCACTGTCAGCATCTGGTGTTTGCACGTAAGGCTGTATTCTGGTTCCTCCAGACTGATTATTCCCAAATGAAGCTTGCCCAAACGCCGGTGCCGCTGTCTGCGAACCAAATGGAGAAGATTGTGCTCCGAAAGGTGAAGGAGTTGTTCCGAATGGAGTGCTACCGGTTGCAGATGCTGACTGTCCAAATGCCGGTGAAGAACCAAAACTAAAAGCACTTGCTGATGTGCCAAACGAAGGTGTGCTTGAAGCTCCAAAAGCGGGAGTACTACTCACACCAAATGCTGTGGTAGAGCCTGTAGCTCCAAAACCAGGAGTTGCGGTTGAGCCAAAGGGTTGGGAACCAAATGTCGGGGTGCTGGAAGCACCGAATAGGGATGTTGATGTTGAGCCAAATGCTGGGGTGGTTGTGGCACCAAAGGCTGGCGTCGTCGTGGTGCCAAAGGCTGGCGTAGATGTGGCGCCAAAAGTGCTGTTGCCAAATGTTGATTGTGTTTGCTGGAATGTGCTACCGAAAGGACTAGACTGACTGGGAGATGACCCAAAACCACCAAAACTTGGCTTTTGTCCAAACAAAGATCCTGCAATGCAGAGTAGAGAGTGTTACATCACACGCCACAAAATTGTAGGCCTAAAGATGAATCGGTAACTTAGTAGCAAAAAAGTAACTATGTGGAACAAATACGGAATGCGACAATAAATATTACACGAGAGATGATTAAAAGCTGCCAAAACAGAGGTACTAACTACCAAATGAGTTGCGATGTTCCTCATATGAGAATGTTTTAGTTAAGACACTCACAACACAGGAACTTACTACCTTCGAACTACCAGCAACAGTTAGGATTTTTAGTAGTTGAAAGAGAATTTTTCAGTATGCATCAACGCATTAAATTGTAGCGCTAGATAACAAGTCCTATCTCTACTATATAATATGTCTTGAGGTGATGGTCCGTTTTTCACTTTCCGGTTTTACCCCTATATAGTAGAAAATATTACGCCACCTGCCACCGCTAAAGAGACATACCGGTTCACTGTTCACGTGGAAAAGAAAAAAAATCTCCGAATCGTGCCCATCACCGACACATCGCATCGCGGTTCCCTTCTGCTTCCCCGTCCCGACCCAAACCCAGGAACCATGGCGGCCGACGCCGGCAAGCATGGGCATGGCGGCAGCCGGCGCGAGCCCCACCGCGTAGTCCTCCTCGTCGACCTCGACCCCATCGTCCCCTCCCCAAACCCAAGCATTCCCACCGCCCAGTCCGCCTCCTCCTACCTCGCCGCCGCCCTCCCAGCAGCCACCTCCCTCCTCGCCGCCTCCCCCTCCCCCACCACCCTCTCCGCCGCGCGCCTTTTCTTCTCCTCCCTCTCCCCGATCCTCTCCTCCTCCCTCCTCCCAAAGCACCTCCCCGCCGCCCCAACCCCGCTTTTCTTCCACCTCCACCCGGCCACCCTCGCCTCCCTCGTCCCGCTCCGCCGCCTCGCCCTCCCGGCCTCCCCGCACCCCCGCGTCATTGCCTCCTCCTCCATCGCCAAGTCCCTCCTCCAGATCGAGCACGACTACCCCTGGGACGCCGAGCCCCAGCACGGCCGCGTCTTCGACCGGCCGCCCAATTTGGTGGTCCTCTTCACGGCCGCCTCCAATTTCGAGGAATTCGGTGAGGACACGAGCTTTGGGAAGAGGTTTCGGGCGGTTTTCGGGCCAGTGAGGGACCGGCTTTCGTCGAGGGGCGTACAGGTGTGCTGGGTTGCCGTTGGTTCCGCTGGGGAGGGGATCCGGCGGGCGGTGACGGAGCTAGGATGGAGGTTTGCGACAGCCGATGCAGTCACGTTGGGGTCGGCGGTTGCCCCGCCAGGGCTCGTTTGGGGAGGTGTTGGGTTCAGGTGTGGAGGAAGTGGAGGGCGAGGTGAGCTGGTGCTGGAGATTACCGATGTGAAGGGGAAGCCGCTGGACTGGAAGAGCTGCGAGGTTGAGATAGTTAGCTCCGCACCGTGGCAGCTGGGTAGCCATGGTGTGTGCAGGATACGTGTGAAGGCAGTGTCCGAGGTGGGGAATTGCGAGCAGTTGATGGGCAAAGACGGCGAGGTTGTTCTGTTATGCGGGTTGCCACAGGATAGGAGCAAGGGTGACAGTGAAGCAGCAGTGGACAAGGAGTTCTTCCCACATCGGCTTCTTGAGTTGGTTCTCGCTGATGAGAACAATTGCCTTGGCCCTGGAATGCCTATTTGGCAGCTCATTCTGGTTTTTCTTCACAGGAAAAACTATTGTGCAATGGTGTCGATTTCTGACGCAGATGGGAAGTCCGTAGATGGTGTTCTCGTGCCTTTCTCGATGAACTGTGCATTACTGCATGTCGAGAAGAATGGCACTGGTTTGGGGCAGGTGATTGCAAAAAGTCCTGAAACATTGGATGGTTCCATGCCTGGTCCATCAAAGGAACAGAGTGCGAGGAAGAAGAGAAGCAAGCTGGTCAATAAGCTACTTGAGGCAGCCAGTTGGAGCACCTTCTGTGATGTGCTCCTCAAACATGCTGATGGCAGCATGGCAGTGGTGGACTTGGAAGACCTGTATTTCAGCAGGTATGGCACTGCATCGAAAAAGTTGCGGTTCTTGAAATGTTGGTTGAAACAATTGAAATTGTCATCTCTTAGTACTTCATCGAGCCTTCATACAGAAGGAGAGACGTCTCCTTCCTCCAAGGATGAAGGAGGGCAAAGCTTCAAGTTTCAGAGGAGGATACCTCAGCTCCTCATGTCAATAGTTTTGTGGATGAAGCAGATTGTAACAAAATGGAGAAATCAGTGGATGAAACAGATTGCGACAAAGTGGAGCAACAAGTGCACGAACAGAGTTCAGCTTTCTCTTCTATGGAAGAGTTAGAAGCATTTCTTGGGAGTATCCCTCAGAAGATTGAGCAAGGTCTTTGTTCTGAAGATGCGGATTTGGGGAATTTAGCTGAACGTTTGGTTGGCTTGTCTGTCCACGCACTGCTGATTAAGAATGGAAAGATTGCAGTGAATTATTTCGAACACAAGGCAGTACATGATGCTTCTGATTTAAATATTACCTCCCAAGCCTCAAGTATCCTGCTGAGGAAACCCAAAGAGCTTCTGTTGAGGTACAAAGACAACAACTCAGCATCAGAACAGCCATCAAAATACAGCACAAGTTACAAAATCCGAGAGTATCCTTTTGAATCCTCAATTATTTTCAATCCGTCCCTGCAATTATTTTCTATGGAAATACCCACTGCAATTGTGAACTGTATACATATTAAATGTTGTGGTCTTGTACACCTTAACAAGCATGTATCAGACATGAACTGCAGATATTGCTTAGGATGGAAATAATCAGGTCTAAACTTGGACCTGAGTTTGAGGAAGGTTCAAAACAGAAGATGGTAAAAGAGATCTGCTCTCTTTTGCAGTTTATTGATATAAACATGCAAGGGGATTCATTTCAGTCTGACAGTATTGTCAAGTTTGCTGAGAAGACTATTAAGTCCAGGTATGTCTTCGATTTGCATGCATTGAAATCACTTTAGCGCTTTATTTGTGGGAAGATTGGAGCTATCGATGCATGCAAATGACACTGTTTAAACGTGAGTAGTTTTGTAAGGTAGTATGAAGGTTGCACTTCTTGCTACTATATCATTAGAGGCAATGGTAGGTTACTTAACGAAAATATATAGTTATATACTAAACAAAGTACACAGAATTTGATCAAGCATGGGCATGGCGGCGGCCGGCGCCGGCGATCGTGGCTGCGGGGAGCGCCTGGTTCCCGCACTATCTCCCCATCTCGCCGGCCGGACAGAAGCATCCCCGAATCCTCCCTCCCCTTGCCCGCAGAAGGCGGCGAGCATGGTGGCGGTAGTGCCAGTGGGAGGCAGCTAGCACGCCGGCGGCGAGCACCTTCTTCCAGCTTTCCCTCCCCTACTCCCCGAGCTGACGGAAGCTCTCCCCAATTCCTTGTCCCCTTGGCGGCAGAATCCACTGAGCTTTGCCGTGGACGGTGGCGAGCATGGCGGCGGCCAGGACCAGACTACTATGTTCTGTACATTTCATTTTGGTGCTGTGTTGAATGGTTGTGATTGTCAATTGAACCTGGAGCCAAGTTCATGTAAGCATGTACGTTCTGTGAACTTGACATTAAATCTGTTTTTTTTGAACCAGATGATGTCGAACCTGGAGCTATGTTCTGTACATATATGATAAAAACATTATTTTCTCCAATATTATTATGTCACAATTTTAGCACATTATTTTTCCAATTTTATTCTTGTCACAATTTTAATATTGCGTGGCTTTAAGAGTCTGTTGATATTTACTTGTTCCTGTAGACTCTTCATGTACAAATTTGCAGAATGCATGTTTACATGTGCACCATGTTCTCTAATGCAACCAGCGACCAATAGTTTACATGTGTACTTTGTTTACACGTGCGACGGTGAAACTTGATGTCCCGTGGCAACGCACGGGCATTCAACTAGTAGGGTTAGTTCAGCATTGCCTTGTTCTGGATTTTAACAAGGTAAAACTGGGAGTTGCTAAATCTATTGTCAGCTTTTCTTCGATTTGATAGATATGTGAGCATGGTTAGTAAAGATCCAGCAATGTATTAGGTAGATGCTGCATGAAAAAAGTGTTCAAAGTGGAGAAAAGGATAAAGGCAGAGATTGCAAGCACAGCACGAACCACTTCCAAAGCTGGAGGACGTGGCGCCGAACGCAGGGGTTGACGATGCACCAAAGGCTGGGGTGGAGCTCCCGAACGGAGAGGACGACGGGGTGCCGAATGCCGGCGTGGATGTCTGGACAAATCCGCCAGTCGACGCAGCGCCAAACGCCGGGGTGGATGTGGCCCCGAACGCCGGCGTGGATGTCTGGCCAAATCCGCCAGTCGACGCGGCGCCAAACGCCGGGGTGGATGTGGCCCCGAACGCCGGAGCGGATGACTGGCCAAAGGCGCCGGCGCCGGCTGAGGAGGTGGCGCCGAAGGGCGAGGTCTGCGCCCCGAAGGCGGGGGTCGGGCTGCCGAAGGGATTGTTGGCCGGGTGCTCGTCTGGCCGAACCCTGATTGGGATTGGGCCCCGAAGGGGTTGCTGGAGGTCTGCCCGAAAGCGCCCCGGACGATTGCCCGAACGGATTGGGAGAGCCGAACATGGCTGGCGGCGGTGGAGGGGGATTTGGGGGCGGCGGTGGAGGAGGATTTGGGGGCGCCGGCGGCGGCTTTGCTTCTTCTTCCTCTTTCTAGGCAAAGCCTCTCGAGATCGAGGTCTTCTTGCCGGTCGGGCCCAGGAAAATAGTGCTAGTTGCCGGTAACTGCTAACCGGGCGGGCCGAGGAAAGCTAAGCCCAATTGCTTTTCTTTAGATCAAGCGCAAAATTTGTTATTTGGGCTGCACCAAGGTAGATGGGTCAAGGAAATTGGGCCTGGGCCAGTAAATTTGCACTCTACCACTCTATCATACATGCATCATGGAGCTTGGGACGAAATCACTAGAAAAAGGATTCCCTCTGCGAAGGTAACCCAGCGGACCGTGTCGTGATGACAAGTGTCAGCTTTTCCCTTCACGTGGTCTCCCGTGGATGTTTGCATATGCGACAAGTGGCAACATGAGAGAGTTTTGGTGAGATTTCTGCTTCTCCGTGCGGAGAGTTGCATGTGCATTTATTTTAAGATTCATTTTAAAAAAATGAAATATCTTGAGAACCGTTTATCCAAATTACGAACCGTTTTCATTTTTGAGCTCCTCGCGTCGAGATCTTCAAAACTAGATCCCATGTTGATAGGTTTTGACGAATTTTTTTGTACAACCGGTTATGTATAGTTCTACAATCTGTGTCTGTGTAGTTGTACAATTTGCGTTTGTACAAACTGTGTTTGACTAGTTGTACAACATGTGTCTGTATAGTAGTACAACATGTGTCTGTACAACTTGTGTATGTCTAATTGTACAACATGTGTCTGTACAAGCTGTGTCTGTCTAGTTGTACAACCTGTGTCTGTATAGTTGTACAACATGTGTCTCTTTAGGTGTACAACCTGTTAGTTGTACAAACTGTGTCTGCGTAGTTGTACAACATGTGACTGTATAGTTGTACAACCTGTGTCTGTACAAGCTGTATCCGTCTAGTTATATAATCTGTGTCTTTTTAGTTGTACAATCTGTGTCTATGTAGTTGTACAACATGTGTCAATATAGTTGTACAACCTATTAGTTGTACACTCTGTTTTGTATACTTTGTACATCTTCTGTGTATTCTGTACTTTTAGTTCTGTGTGTTTTGTACATCTTATTTTGTGTGTTTTAAAAATATAGTACAGAGCGCATCGAACGGCGACGAGTCACGCCCAGCTTACGCGGGGTCTTCCGGGACCAGGACTAGTATCGCATGCATGCATGCGCATGCGCGGTGGGATGTATAACATATACATCGTACTCTATTTTGTGAGTAATAAATAGTAATGATTTGCTTCAGATTGTACAGCACGGGAGACATGCACGGGGGCTTCGGACGAGAGAAGTAGACGGGGCGGACCCTGCCATGCGCCCATGCAAACGTACACGACCGGCCTTCGCGCGGCTTAGCGTACGTCCGCCTGGAAGTAAGAAAATTCGATTTCGCCTTCCTACGCCCTGATCGGAAACCTGCGCGTGCCCTCCCGTGCGTACACATGTCGCACGTACGTTCGCTCTCGCTATCAATTTCCCTTCGCGAAGGGTTCCCTCTTCTTAATCGCACCCAGCTTGGGAGCTCCTAGGCAAACCTTATACGGCGCCCGTTGGCGCCGCATAGGGCTGGCGCCGCCTGCATACTCCCCACGCGAAGGGTTTTTTCGGGCCGGCCCAATTAGGGTTCCACGTACGCACATCAGCGAAGCGTGCTGTTTCGGCCGAAGACGGATTCAGCGCCAGGTAAAGACGGATTCAGCGGGACGCGTTTCTTTTTTCTTTTCTATTTCTCTTTTTGTTTTCGTTTTACTTTTTCGTTTCTTTTGTTTTCTTTATTTTCTTTTTCGTTTTCTTTTCTTTTTCGTTTCTTTTTCTGTTTTTCTTTTTTGTTTCCTTTTCTGTTTTGTTTTTTTCAGTTTCAGTTTTTGTTTTATCTTTTTCTTTTTTTCGTTTTCTTTTCTGTTTTTCTTTTTTCATTTCAGTTTTCGTTTTCTTTTTCTGTTTATCTTTTTTGTTTTTTCATTTCTTTTTCTTCATTTTCGTTGTTATTTTTCTTTTTTGTTTCTTTTTCTGTTTTTGTTTTTCGTTTTTCTTTAAAAATGGTTCCGAATTTAAATATGGTTCCAAATTAAAAAATGGTTCCATTTTGAAAATGGTTCTAAAATTAAAAATTGTTCTAAATTAAAAATGGTTCCAAATTTGAAAAAAATTCATACTGGAAAATGGTTCCAATTTTGAAAATGGTTCCAAATATAAAATGGTTCAAACCTAAAAATGGTTTCGAATAAAAAATGGTTCCAAAATAAAAATGGTTCCATTTTGAAAATGGTTCCAAATATAAAATGGTTCCAACTTAAAAATGGTTCCGAATAAAAAATGGTTCCAAAATGAAAACGGTTCCGGATTAAAAATGGTTCCAAATTTGAAAATAGTTCATTTTAAAAATGGTTCCATTGAAAACGGTTCCACATTTAAAAATGGTTCCATTTTGAAAATGGTTCCGAATTAAAAATGGTTCCAAATTAAGAATGGTTTCTAAATTTGAAAATTGTTCATTTTAAAAAATGGTTCCATTTTGAAAATGGTTCCAAATATAAAATGGTTCCAACTTAAAAATGGTTCCGAATAAAAAATGGTTCCAAAATAAAAATGGTTCCAAATTTAAAATGGTTCCATTTTGAAAATGGTTCCAAATTTAAAAATGGTTCCGAATTTAAAATGGTTCCAAATTTAAAAATGGTTCCAAATTTGAAATTGTCCATTTTTTAAAAATGGGTCTAAATTAAAAAATTGTTTCCAAATTAAAAATTGCATTGATCTGTTAACAAATAATAACTATTTAAGGGGTCTTTGAACTAGTAGTACACAAACATCGTTCGGCCCAGTTGGCTAGAGCAATTTCTGTACGTCTGCGTTGCACTGAGGTCTCAGGTTCGAATGCTTCCTCCGGCACCAAATTTTTCTCGCGCGCTATTTTTCCTGGAAACAGTCAATGACCGCACGAATGAAAATGGGCCGGCCCACGAATGGGTTTACGTTGGCGGCGCGACTCCAATGCGGCGCTAACGAGCGCCGCAAAGGAGCTCCCGAGCTCCTATATCGCGCACTACGCGTATGGGAGTACGCTCCGCGTACCCCCTCACCATGCCACCGACGTTGTTGGGCCTGGCCCACTACTCGTATAAACTTTTCGCGCTGGAAATTGTTGCTGGTTCGGTGTTTCGTGTAGCTGGTTCGCTGTTTGACTTTTTCGTTCTGGTTTGAATGTTTCGACGTCTCAGGTTCGAATGCTTCCTCCGGCACCAAAATTTTCTCGCGCGCTATTTTTCCTGGAAACAGTCAATGACCGCACGAATGAAAATGGGCCGGCCCACGAATGGGTTTACGTTGGCGGCGCGACTCCAATGCGGCGCTAACGAGCGCCGCAAAGGAGCTCCCGAGCTCCTATATCGCGCACTACGCGTATGGGAGTACGCTCCGCGTACCCCCTCACCGTGCCACCGACGTTGTTGGGCCTGGCCCACTACTCGTATAAACTTTTCGCGCTGGAAATTGTTGCTGGTTCGGTGTTTCGTGTAGCTGGTTCGCTGTTTGACTTTTTCGTTCTGGTTTGAATGTTTCGACCTCGTTTGACTGTTTCTTTCTCCTTTGACTGTTTCGTTCTTTTTTCGCTATTTCCCGTGGGAATGCCTACTGTACCGTTCGCTCTACCGTTAGGTGACTTTCCCTGTTTCGCTACAAGCTTCATGGAGAAAGTGTCAACAAAAAGAGTTGTAGTGTTGTGCGTTCGAACTATTTTAAAATAATGTGTACACGAAAATTATGCGTGTCCACGAGTAGGTTTCATTCATGTACTCAGTTTCGAGTTTCGTCGATTGTAACTTCTCAATTTTGAATCGATGTTCGGAACTTTTTTAGCCAAATTTTATCAAATTTTTCGCACTCGGTTGACGGTTTGAAATATCCTTTGACACGAAGGTTAATCTCAACGTTTCGCACAACTTTTGTGTTGCAATTTTTTCGTTTCGACTAATCATATACGAGATAATCTTGTATTGTAGATTTGAACGTGTTTACACTACTCGCTATACACGTCTTCTCCAACGAGTGTTTCTATGCTTGATTGTTTCTTTGACGCGGACGTTTCGTTGTCTAGAACCCTACGTCACTTTACTTTGAAGAAATATATTAAATTATTGAATAAAAATCAGAACCATTTTCGAAGAACCATTTTAAAATTACGAACCATTTTTAAAGTTCAAACCATTTTTAAACTTGGATCCATTTTTTATTTTGGAACCATTTTTAAATTTGAAACCATTTTTTATTTTGGAACCATTTTAAATTTGGAACCATTTTCAAAATAGAACCGTTTTCAAATATGGATCCATTTTTAATTTTGGAACCATTTTTAATTTTGGAACCATTTTTAAAATTGGAATCAATTTTAATTTTGGAACCGTTTTTAAATTTGGAACCATTTTTGAATTTGGAACCATTTTCAAAGAGAACCATTTTTAAATTTGGAACAATTTTAAATTTGCAACCATTTTAAATTCGGAACAATTTTTAAATTGGAACCATTTTAATTTTGGTGCCATTTTTAAATTTCGAACCATTTTCAAAAAATGAACCACTTTTAAATTTGGAACCACTTTTAAATTTGGAACCATTTGTAATTTTGGAACCAATTTTAAATTTGGAACCATTTGTAATTTTGGAACCATTTTTAAATTTGGAACCATTTTCAAAATGGAACCATTTTTAATTGTGGAACCGTTTTTAAATTTGGAACCATTTTTGAATTTGAAACCATTTTTAATTGTGGAACCATTTTTAAAATTGAAACATTTTTTAATTTGGAACCATTTTTAAATTTTGGAACCATTTTTAATTTAGGGATCATTTTAATTTTTTGGACCATTTTCAAAATGGAACCGTTTTTAAATTTGGAACCATTTTTAAATTTGGAACCATTTTTAATTTTGGAACCAATTTTAAATTTGGAACCATTTTTAATTTTGGAACAAATTTTAAATTTGGAACCATTTTTAAATTTCGAACCATTTGTAATTTTGGAACCATTTTAAATTTTGGAACCAATTTTAAATTTGGGACCATTTTCAAAATGGGACCGTTTTTAAATTTGGAACCATTTTCAAAATGGAACCATTTTTAATTGTGGAACCATTTTTAAATTTGGAACCATTTTTGAATTTGGAACCATTTTTAAATTTGGAACAATTTTAAATTTGCAAACATTTTAAATTCGGAACAATTTTAAATTGGAACCATTTTAATTTTGGTGCCATTTTTAAATTTGGAACCATTTTCAAAAAATGAACCACTTTTAAATTTGGAACCACTTTTAAATTTGGAACCATTTTAAATTCGGAATCACTTTTAAATTTGGAACCATTTTAAATCCGGACCCATTTTTAAATTCAAATCCATTTTAAAAATGAAACATTTTCAAATTTGGAACCATTTTTAAAATTGGAACCATTTTAAATTCGAAACCATTTTCAAATAGAACCATTTTAAATTTGGAACAATTTTAAATTTGCAACCATTTTGAATTCGAAACAATTTTTAAATTGGAACCATTTTAAATCCGGAGCCATTTTTAAATTTGGAACCATTTTCAAAAAATGAACCACTTTTAAATTTGGAATCATTTTAAATTTGGAACCATTTTAAAAATGAACCATTTTCAAAATGGAACCATTTTTAATTGTGGAACCGTTTTTAAATTTGAAACCATTTTTGAATTTGAAACCATTTTAAAAATGGAACCATTTTTAATTGTGGAACCATTTTTTAAATGGAACCATTTTTGAATTTGGAACCATTGTTTATTTTTGGAACCATTTTTAAATTTGGAACAATTTTTAAATTTCGAACCATTTTTAATTTTGGGACCATTTTAAATTTTTGGACCATTTTCAAAATGGAACGGTTTTTGAAATTGGAACCATTTTCAAAATGGAACAATTTATAAATTTGGAACCATTTTTAAATTTGGAACCATTTTAAATTCGGAACCATTTTTAAATTCGGAACCATTTTCAAATAGAACCATTTTTTAATTTGGAACAATTTTAAATTTGCAACCATTTTTAATTCGGAACAATTTTTAAATTGGTACCATTTTAATTTTGGAGCCATTTTTGAATTTGGAACCATTTTTAAAAAATGAACCAGTTTTAAATTTGGAACCATTTTAAATTCGGAACCATTTTAAATCCGTCTGCATGGAACATTTGTTTGAGCACTAGTTGGCGAGGATTGAGAAGCAATGTGCAACCCTGATTTGATATATACTAATCTTAATTTTTTGGCGAGATGATAAAAGCTAGGCACAATCAGTCTGCTCACAAAAAAAGGTTTGTCACTCCATTCCAATACTAGGGCTGTAGGTTCCATTATCACACAAGTTCCACGATTTGCGCAATTTGGATCACAAGGATTAAAGCTATGCATGAGGTCATATTTAAAGGTTGTTATACTTAGCAGTTCTGTGGCGAGTTATGTTTCAGAGCTTCAATTTGTGGAGGTGCAAGGAGATGTAGTCTATGAAACTTCTCGAAGATTCATGGTCGTCATAAACGGATAATATATCAGGTGTAGTTAAGTATTTTCTTCTCTTCTCTTCCTAGGAGTTGTGTGTAGTTCCTCTAGTTTAACAAAGTTGAGTGGCAACTAAAAATACTTAAATTTAGCAATGTAGTTGTAAACCCTTGTTCTTGTCCCATCCACCTCCGATAGTCCATCCGGTGCAAGGAAAAAGGGAGATAGAGGTGCCACATGTTAATGTTTTTTGCTCATATTACGTATTTCTCTCCCGGGCGACCCTACGATAGAGGCGGGGTAATACAAAAATAAAGATCCTTCTGATATATCCTCCTTTTGGTTCAACGGCATGGCTAACGGGAAGGAGCATGCTGATTTTTTGTTTGTTTCAAAGAATGGTGGCTCGTGATACAATGGATGATAATTTAGACACATTAGGTTAACTTAGTAAAGTTGGCAATGGATGATAATCCAAACACATTAGGTTGACTTACTTGCCTATTGTGTTTCGATCAATAATTTTTGATTTTGTATTTTCGTGGCCTTCTACACATAATCATATGAGAAAATGGTTCAACATCCTCACCTGTAAAGAATGTGCCACCCTTCCACATTTGTGCTATATTGTCTTAGATTCCTACCTCAAGAGAAATCGCTCGTATGGAATTTTAATACCATTCCTTTAAGGCAAATAATTTCACCTGCGTGCCCTCTGACGTAACCGAACCACTCTGCTCGTAGCTTTAGCTACTTCGAGGTCTGGTTGTTGCTTTGTCGTACGATTGTTGCTCCTCTGTCGGTAGGCTCTGCTCCGCATAGGCAGCTGAAAGGACAATGATGTCGCCTAGAGGGGGGGGGGGGTGAATAGGCGTTTAAAAACTTTTCTGGATTAGGCTTGATAATTGCGGAATAAAACTAGGTGTTTAAAATATCAAGCCAACAACCTAAATAAACTAGGTCACCTATGTGCACCAACAACACTTCAAGCACGAAGGCTATCACAATGTAAAGTGCATAAGTAAAGAGCTCGGATATAGAAATAACCGAGGCACGCGGAGACGACGATGTATTCCCGAGTTCCTCCCTTTTAGGGGAGTACGTCTCGTTGGAGGGGTGTGAGTTTCAAACTCAAGACGCCACAAATGGCCTCACCCTATTCTCCGATGAACCTTGCCCAAAAGCTCGGTTCACCTTCCACTATTGATTTCCCTTTTGGGCGGAAATCGAGTCCCGTACAACAATCTTGAGGCACAACCCACAAAAGGATTGGGAGCTCCCAAGTGGCCACAAAAGGCCTCCACCGCCACAAAAGGCGTCCACCGCCACAAAAGGCGTCTAGGGTCCAAAGACCCAAGAGTAACAAGCTCACGAACTTTCACTTCCACGAATCCTCGTGGAGAGCACAAACCGATGCACAAAAGCAATGGCAAGAGCACACGAAATGCTCAAGTCCTTCACTCTCAAATCCCACCAAAAGCAACTAATGCTTGTGGGGGGGGGGGGGGAGAAGAGAGAAAGAACAAAGAAGAGAACCACACAAGAACTCCAAGATCTAGATCCACTAGGTTCCCCTCACTTAGAGGAGAGAAGGATTGGTGGAAATATAGATCTAGATCTCCTCTCTCAAATCCCTCAAAGATATGCAAGAATCATGGGAGGAATTGGGAGAGGGGCAAGTTTTTCAAGGTCAACAATGGTGGGGGAGAGAGAGAAAACGTGCTTGGAAGAAGCTCAAGACTTTGGGGAAGAAGGGGGCCTTAAATAGGTCCCCCAAGAAAATGAGCCGTTGGCTGCAGATTCTTGACAAGCGGTACTACCGCTGGAAGGAAGGGGCGGTACTACCGCCAGAGCGGTACTACCGCTGAAAGGGGCGGTACTACCGCCAGCGCGCTCCGCGCAGCCGCAGGGTCAACGGTCAGCCGCAGCCTCATCCCGCGCCAGCGGTACTACCGCCCGTTGTCGTGGTGGTGTCACGGCCGATGCCATAGGTATGACTAATTGTGGGGCCGAAAGGACGCTGGAGGTATCCGGGGAGGGCTTGCACGCTGAGAAGCGCGCACGGACGAACATCGAACCAAGAACACACAAGCACACACACGCGATTTACCCAGGTTCGGGGCCCTCGTGAGGAGGTAACACCCCTACTCCTGCCTGCCTCTCGATGTATATGGGTGGAGCACAAGCACAAGTACAAGATCTGCTCCTTGAGCTGTATGGCTAGACTATGAACAGTGGTACGAGGTAGAAGATGAAGCTAAACACAAAGGGGGCAAATGAGCTCTTTCTTCTTCCGTCCCTCACGCAGGAGGAGGTACGGGGCTACTTATAGCAGTCCTGGTGGCAACGGCTCTGTCCTCCACGGTGGCAACATGTGCTCCTGCAGAGATCTCCGGGATTCCTGCAGGAGACCCGCGCCTCCGGGATCTCCGGGTCGTCTCTGCCATGACAGGACCCTTTCTGTGTTGTCCCAGCTTATCCGGGCTGTCCCATCCCGGGATGTCGGTCTGCCAGGCTCCGGGTTCTCCGGCTAGGCGTGCTCCTCTACCAGGCGAAAAGACAAAAGCCCTTGACTTCCTATCCGAGGTAAGATTTCTTCTCTTCCTTAAGCCGGCATGGATATGCCTGGTTTCCTTGACCTGGCAAGTACGTGCCGGATCATCTTCGTCCCTTTCCTGCACATGAGAATAAACAAGAGCAGACCGACGGTGATATGTCGGTTAATGTGACTCAGCTAACATGACCCGGCCTAAGTGACTCGGTTGTCATAAGCCGGTTTGTATTACACCATGTCTCGGTCCCTCCGGGGCTTGGTTGACCCGATTTGACCTTGACCCGGTCCACTCTTTAGAGCTCTTTACACCACAACTTACCCTACCCGGGGTAGCCCCCCGACATTAGTCCCCGAAGCTGGTGCGGTTCTACAGCCTCGGATGGAGGGCCACACCAGGTTTAACCAAACAAAACCAACCAACAGCCTTTCCGACTCAAGTATGTCTCGGTCTAGCCGAGTTTCTCCGAGTCAAATAAGTAACCTTGTTCGAGTTTCCTCCTCAACTTGGTCTAACCGACACAACGGGATTCTTTTTAACTTCACCGAGTCCCAGTCTCAAAATCCGATGCAAAGATACCTCGGTTTGCCTTGATTTACGCGTACAGCCGACCGTGCCTCTGCACGCGCCGCGCATCGCACATTGCACACGTCACACGTGTCGTGTCCGGTCACCTCAAACACAGCCTTTGACCATGCTTGACCACCCTGTGCGGCGCTTGGGTAACCGCGCCAATGATGACGGGCCCACCACTACCCCACTAACGGACGGTTTCGAGCGCAGTTTGGGGAACTGCTCCCGCCGCTTCGCACGCCTCCGGGCCTATAAATAGGGGAAAGAAGGCACGGTGAGGGCTTCTTCCTCCTTCGTCCTCTCCATTGCGAAACCACTTCCGCCGCCGCCGCCGCGAAGAGCACTCCGCCCTGGCTCGACCCCGAGAGCGTTTCTTCGTCGCCGACGACCAGAATCGACCGCGCCGCCGCCAAATTCCTTCTCGTGGAATCTGCATTCTGGTATGGATCTCTAATCTCCATCTTCTTCACGCATCATCTCGAGTGTTCTTCCTAGCGTGTTCTTCATTGTTCATCCTTAGGGTATTCTAGATCTCCAATCGTTAGACTTGCTAGGATTAACTTTGTTTGCTCATAGACGAGCCTAATTAGATTTTATTTCTAGATCTTTTCCGCACCGATATCCTGAGTTGGCTCCTGATAGTTTCATTCTTCCCTGCCTTAGGCTCATATTTTACTTTCTTTTTTACTTGCTCGGTAGATCTTGCTTGCTCACAGATTCATGCAAATTCATGTTTGTAACTTTTACCCGAATCACTTAACTCGATTTTCCAAATCACTCAACACATATCTTTCCGAATCACTTAACTCGATTTTCCAAATCACTCAACACTTATCTTTCCGGGTGACTCTACATCGGTTTCCGAATTAAATAACTCGGTTTCCGTGCTCTACTCCTGAGGCATTTGCACGGCTCTTCCGGGTCATATGTCTCGGTTTCCGAGTTATTTGCATCGTTTCTCCGAGTCACTTGTTCCGACTCTGGATTCATAACTCCGAGTTACTTATCTCGGTTGTATTTGTACTTTTTTGCAGGTTCTGATCCTGAGATGTCAGGCCGTAGTACTCCCGACCCAGCCGAGTCATTGGCTGCACGAGGTGGATGGGAGGGATCCGATGTAGTGCAAGATGACCTCGATTGGCTGCTCAAGACCCGGCGCATCACGGCCGAGGCTATATGCCGGCTTCCGGGAGAGGAACTCGAACCAGTTCTAGAATCGGGTGAACGAGTAGTATTCCTTGCGCACTTTCAGCGCGGGTTTGGACTCCCAGCTAGTCCCTTCTACCGGGACTTTCTCGACTACTTCGGTCTACAACCTCACCATCTCCCTGCCAACGCCATTACATCTCTCTCAGCTTTTACCTCCTTCATGGAGGGGTACCTCGGCCTCTGGCCCACTGTTGCCGCCTGGGCCAAGTACTTCCGCCTTCGGAAGCGAACCATTCCGAATAAGGAGGAGATTGTGAAGGATATGACCGCATGCGGTGCGGCTAGCATCACTCCGAGGAAACACTCCATCTTTCCCCGGATTACCGGCTTAGAATCCTGCCGGAAGTGGCAGAGGTCCTTTTTCTATGTGAAGAGCCCGGCTGATCGGGATGTTCTCAACCTGCCGGAGTTCAACATCGCTCCCCCCACAGCCGAGTTAAACTGGAACTATGACCCGCAGGACAACATTCCTGAGGTCCAACTGATCCACCAAACCCTTGAGGGGCTGCTGGAGAAGAAGATGAGCGCAGATGACCTCTTGAGGACTTTCATCATGCGCCGAGTCAACCCTCTTCAGTACCGTGTGCACAAGATTTGCCACATGAGCGGTTTGCTGGACCCTATCCGGGTCAGCACCCATGATCTCACCCACCCCCAAGTCAGGAGACGGGTCAAGGCCATCGCGCAGACCGAGATGGCGGACGATTGGCAATGGGGCGTAGAGCCGTTTGAGCGATCCCGGCTTCCGCCTCCGGTTAGTTTGTTACCTTGGAATTGACATATCTCTGCCTTCCGAGTCTACTTTTATCTCGGTGAGGCAACTTCTGACTGATCCGAATCTACTTTGCTTTTCCTGCAGCTGTTTACCCGACAAGCCACCGAAGATGGGGACCTGAAGACCCGGAAATGGACAAAAGACCGCCGTGCGCGACCCGAGGAGACTGAAGATCTGGACAACGAGGATTATATGCCGGTTCCTCGTGCCAAGGCTTCTACCTCGGGTAAGCCATCCGCCCGTGTCTTCGTTCAAGACTTGTCCGACGACGAAGATGATGATTGTCAAATCCTAGATCCCATTGATGCTATTCCTATTTCATGGTCTGCACCTCCTGCTACAGCCAATCCGGGTGCGCAAGTGATACGTGCATTTTATATCATCATTTATATAACTTTTAGTATCATACTAGAATGTTATTTGCATGATTATATAATTGTTTCTACATGTTTTAGATGATTTTGGGGACTTTCATACAAAGTCCCTATTTTTGGTATTTAATTTTTGGGAGGCAGAAAACCTCCTTTTTCTTGTCTTTAATGTTTCAGGAGCTACAGGACCTCAAATAATAAAAGGAAAAATACTGCGTCAGTTTTTCATCGGGAGAAAGGCAGAGGGAAGAAGACCGAAGAGAGGAGAGCCACGAGGGCCAAATGGGGGTGGCCCACGCGGCCCATGTACCTGGCCACGTGGGACCCACCAAAAGGTGCCTCGGGCACCTCCTCGCCTGGGGCTTTTTAGCAACGCCTTCATCTTGCCCGAAAAGTAACGCCCTAATTTTTCCAATTCCATCCGAGGTCGCGGCGGCGGCGAAACTCCTGATCCCTTCCGAGGGGGGTCAGATCCTGCTGCTCCGGAACTCCGGAGAAGGGGGAAATCATCGTCATCGTCATCACCTCTCCTCCTTGGCGTGGGAGGAGGCCTCTACATCATCACCCCCATCAAGACCAGCACCATCACCATCATCATCACCGTGATCCACTCCGTTCCCCTCGCAGTTTGAGAGTTGCTATACCCTAGATACTTGTCTTGTGCTACTATTCATGTTTGTGATTGAGTACTTGTCATTATTTGGTGGTGAAGTTATAATTTCAGATTGTGTTGTACCACTTATGCCACTGATTATGATCATGTTCGCACGTTGTGAGTAGTTCCCGTATGTTCCTGAGGGCATAGGATGAATTGGCATTGATTTATATATGACATGTGTTGGTATTTTGTCAAGAGTTTATCTTTTATGTGATTCTATGATGGTGTTGTGCGAGCGTCGACTGCACAACACTTCACCTATATGGGCTCATAGGAGAACACCGTAGTGTAATGAATTGATGGAGAATTGGGAGGACACGTAAACATGAGACCGAGTCATGAAGTTATATTATGAGGGTATTAGTATCGGGGACCTTAGAGTGTAATGCTATGGTGGGACTTTAGGTCTTAATAATTCTTGTGCAGTCATTTGCTTGGCCACATGATCCATCATAAGGGGTTGTAGTTTATTTATTTAGCTATACCTAATTATGGCTCCGTCCAAAGAGGATTAAAACTTGACAAGATATTCAACGTGTTGTTTAATAAATCTCTATGCCTAGCATCATCCATGCCGCCCTCGGGAACGTTTGCCACATATAAGTTACACATCACTTGAGCTTGTCCTTTTGCCACATAAGAGGATTGGGCTTTCTCTCTTTGAGAGCTTTCACTTGCTACTATCTGTTATCTGCTTGCAATTATACAACTGAAAATACCAAAAACACCTGCATCTTTTATTGTTTTATTTATCAATCTTACTAACCAATACCTTCAGCTCCTCGTGGGTTCGACAACCTTTTCTAATTGAAAGGTACTACAATTGATCTCCTGCACTTGGGAGCCATCAAGATACTTTTCTGGCGCCGTTACCGGGGAGCGTAGCGCTATTGGTAAGAAGTTTGGTAAGGAAACTTGAAAGCTGTTTATCTCATTGTTACTATGGCATTTATGAATCGTGCCTCACTGCATCTTGCTCTATATGAAAGTGCTTATGCCACTACTGCAAAGGTGGTTGAAACTACTGTGTCTAAGGTGCCTGAAGTGGGATTTAAAATTCCCATTGGTCATGTTAAAAGAGTCATGAAAAATCCATTTACAGGAGATGGAACTAAGTCGGCACGCGAGCACATGGAAATAATTGAGGACATATGTGGCTTATTCAGACTACCTGGTATTTCAGAGGATCAGGTAAAAAGGAAGCTATTGTATTTGTCTTTATCTGGTAATGCTCGTGATTGGTACAGGTCTCTGGATGAAGAGGTCCAGAATGAATGGAGTATCTTGAGGAAGGTTTTCTTTCTTAAATATTTTACTCCTAAAGAAGCTTATGATAATCGCTGCTATATATTCAATTTCTGGCCACATCTGGGAGAGAGTATTACTCAAGCTTGGGGGAGGTTAAAGGAACTCCTTCGCAAGAATCCATGTCATGATCTTACAAGGAAACTTATATTGATAAACTTTTATGTGAGACTACCTATGAAGCACAAGGAGATTCTGGATAATTCATCTGGTGGAAGTTTTACTAATAACACTGAAGAAGACGCATGGAATTTATTGGAGACTATTTCTGAAAATACTAGCCACTGGGATCTTGATAAAGGTAATGAGCCATATTTTGATTATGAATATTCATGTGTAGAGAATTTCTCTACTTCTATTCTGTTTAAAAATCTGAGTGATACTTTTGGTCTTGATCCTTATGTTATAATTGAAACTAGCTGGGTGGCCCGCGCATTTGCGCGCCTAGAGTTACTCTATATCATATGGGGTACATTTTCTTTTGTTGGTTTCGTGTCATACATATATAGTTGGTTACCTTAACTCAGTTAACTTTTCTGGCGTGGTTCTATTTTTATATGAAGGAATGTATTTACGTTCAGTAGAGGGGTTCGCATATGCGTACGCATGCATGGGAAAACACAGTGACATACCAATTTCCAGTTATATCTTCCCCTACTATTCCATAATTTCTATCTTCCCACAAACATATTTTTTTCATACATTGATGGTTTATACTTGAACTTGTCCTATATTTTCCTTCTTTGACTCATCTTTGAGCGTACTTCTTTTTCTATATTATTCTTAGGTTTACTCAGTATCATCGTAACATGTCCTTTCTTCCGTTCCCCCTTTTTTCAGCAAATATGCTATTTTCATTCATTTAGTTTTGTATTCATATAATTGTTTTGTTTCCTCAGTTTGCATGTAAGTTAGCTGGGACAAATAAAGTACTTTTCCTGCGACATGGCAACACTTCAAAGACGATATATGTGTGTGTTGAAAGCGGTTCTTTTAAATACCTATACTCTTTAATTGTTTGAGATTAATAATTCATACGGCTCTTAATAGCCAAGAACTTTCTTAGTGACCACACGCGTCAAAGCAAGCATACACATGTTGATCATGTTTCACTACACATGATATGCTTAGGATGTAAACAAAATCGTTTCGAATTATATTTATGAAATAAGTTGCATTCTTTAGCAGCAATGTTGAGCCATCGATCTAGTGACTGGTATTATAATTTATCAAAACACTTGGATGTTCATAATTCTATCTAAACACCATCTAGACAATTCTTCTTAATCAAGTGGATTTTGTAAGGAAAGGCCAACACGGTGGCTATCCAAAAAATAGATGTACTTCACAGCCAAATGATAGCACACATGCACGATGAATAATCCTCCATCTTGGAAATTAAACCACGTGCATATATCTCACAAACGCCATATGTTACCTGGTTGCAGCTGGTAAACACTTCTGTAATCTTGCTCATGTGCCGGCAAGAGTACCACTACGTTTTCCACTTGTTCCATATCGAATTAAAGAGCAAGCACCATGCTAGACATTGTCCGTAAGTCTAAAAAATATGGTTCTCTGCGTGTCTTTCTAGCCACTGATAGGTCATGCGTGTCCTTTCGACTTTGTCCTTCGTCCAAGCTAGGTTTCAACGTCATCTTAAGCGCTCCTTGATTGTTGGGCATTCTTGCGCCTCGAGCTTGCTGATACCGTATGTGCTTCCGATTCCTTGGGTGACGGCCAACCGAGCATCGACATGTATGGATTCGTTGATGTTATGACCTTGATTTGGCGCCGATTGTGTTAAAGCGTCTCTGCATGGTGTTGTGCCGGCCACCAGCCGGAGGTGTGCGAGTTTGTACTTCTGCCGTTAAGGATCCTGATATTATATGTAAGCTGTCATGCGACGTTTTCGTTTTTTTTGGCCCAGTGAGATGTTTGCTTGTGACTAATGAACTGTAATCGGCAAGTACACGGCTGTTTTCCCTCGCGCACGAAGTACCTCTCTTGGATTTCTCTTTTGACTTAATTTATGCACTACTTTGTAGTACAAAATTCTTCAATAAAATCTGAGACATATTTCTTAATCCAGGCATCCAATCGAGCAACAGTCCTTCTATCGGCTTTGGGCGTCGTGGGCTCCTGACAGATGTGGTTGCAATCGGTGTGTCGAATCCATCCAGCTAGCGTCCCACGTTCAGCCGCCGGGCATCCTCCGATCTAGCGTCCTGCCTTCAATCTGCCGGCCGGGCGTCCGATCCAGCGTGATGCCTTCCATTCGCCGGGTGCGACGGACTGTTGTAGATGGGTTGCTGTCAGAGTACAATGCCTTGGAGCCATCGGCATTGGAGCGTCGCAGGCGCGTGCTAGTTTGCATCGTTCTTTGGATCCCCGGGCGTCACGGATGACTATGTTTTGCGATCGATTACAAAGAGTCCATAATGAACACAAATTGGCATGTTTTGTCTTCAAGTAAGAGAAGTAGCTAGCTAGGAGCTTGATCTTCTAGTGCTTGATGTGCAGTACAAACTGAGATCCGTCTGACATGCAAAGGCTCAGGATCAAAACATGCTAGTCAAGTACTCAAGCCCACTCGTATCCATAAACTCCAGCACCATCAACCTGCTTGTCCGCGACTCCCGGCCGCCGGCTGACTTCTTGTTCGGAACATGTAGTATGTTGTGTCCTGTGAGCTGCCAACACATCACGCCCCGCGATCGAGGAAACTGTGCGACATGGGCTGTTAGACTGGGTACATGACGCAAGTCAAATTCGCTTGATCGATCCATACATGTTGCATGGCTGCATGGTGCATGATGAAGCAAAAGATTAATTAAAACCATGACGTTGATGTCATGTGCATGAGAAGAGCCCGCCGACTGGGCACGCCGATGCGAATAAGGCGGCGTTGATGGCGGCAATGGTATGCTTGAGACACGCTAGGGCATCAAAATACGATAGCATGCAGCGGCCGGGGGCGACGGCCGCGGTGGTGGCGACGGTATGCTTGAGACACGCTAGGGCATCGGAATACGCACGCTGATGCGAATACGGCGGCGGCGAGGTGCTTGAAGACAGGCTAGGCCAATGTAGGTAGACGTGTTTATATACTGGAGCGATAGGGCTATGGATCGGAGTCCTTTTATATTTCAGATTGGATCTGCGTGTCGTGTACTTCTATAAATAACTAAATAGATCCGTATGCTTTCCTCACATGTGATTGGTTAAATCTACGGCGTTCGTACATCTTATTAAAAGGTGTTAAATCTCCACCGTTGATTGTTTGTTGTTTTAATAATATAATAGATAGCTAAAGGTTTTGCTGATCATATCTGTGTTCCAAAAAGTGGATTTGAAGTTTATGTTGAACCTGTTAAACAATCTATTGTTGTTCCTAAAGTTATTAAACAGGTTGAACCAATGTCATCTGTGACAATTGAGGAGTATGTTGAACCACCTCCATTTCCAAACCAAGTTAAGGAGAATTTACTTAAAGCTGTTACTAACAAGAGTAACAAAAGATGTTCTCAGCCTTATGAACAGGTGGAAGTCAACACTCAAATTTCTGTTATCAAGCAACTAAATGAAGAAGACCCAGTGGATGTTTATCTATGTGAAGATGCTACCAAAGTCATCAAAGGTAATTCGGCCAAAGTTGGGAAACCTGTTATATCATGCTCTATTGGGACTTCAAGTTATCATGGTCTATGTGATATTGGAGCAAGTATTAGTGTCATTCCATATTCTCTTTATCTTGAGATCAAGCCTGATATTGATCCCATTGTTATGGAAGAGACAGGTATGACAATTCAACTTGCTAATAAAGATTATATTAGTCCATTTGGAATTGTTAGAGATGTTGAAGTATTGATTGGCAAAATAAAATACCCTGCTGATTTTATTGTGCTTGGTTGTCCTCAAGATTCATTTTGTCCTATCATTTTTGGTAGACCTTTCTTACATACTGTTGGTGCTGAAATTAATTTGCCTAAAGAGAAAGTGTTTATTAAATGTGCTGGTGAGAAACTTGAATTTAACTTTTCCAAATTTGCTGATAAACATGTTGAGAAAGAGCCAATTCCTAATAATTTAATTGAAACTCTTGCTCATATAGCTGTAGCTTCAACTGATGTTGTAGAACGTTATATGCTTAATCAAGATGAACCATTTAATGATGAGGAAAAAGAGGCTTTGGAACAAATATTATGGCAACAACCACCACAATTACAATTGCATATCCCACCTGATAATTTAGGAGTGCTACCACCACCTAAAGGGGATCCTAGTTTTGAATTGAAACCTTTGCCTGCAAATCTGAAATATGCATATTTGGATGAGAAGAGCATATATCCTGTCATTATTAGTGCTAACCTTTCAGCTGAAGAGGAAGAGAAATTACTTGATGTGCTAAAAGCTCACCGACCAGCCATTGGATACTCTCTTGATGATCTTAAAGGTATAAGCCCCGCTCTATGTATGCATAAAATTAATCTGGAGGAAGATGCAAAACCTGTTGTTGATTTTCAACGCCGCCTCCATCCAAAAATGAAAGAAGTGGTAAGAAAGAGGTAATAAGACTTATTGAAGCTGGTATCATTTATCCTATAGCTGACAGTAAGTGGGTTAGTCCTGTTCATTGTGTTCCTAAAAAGGGTGGAATGACTGTTGTTCCAAATGAAAAGGATGAACTTGTGGCTCAACGTACTGTAGTTGGTTATAGGATGGTTATTGATTTCAGAAAATTGAATAAAGCAACTCGAAAAGATCATTATCCATTGCCATTTATTGATCAAATGCTAGAAAGGTTATCTAAACACTCTCACTTTTGCTATCTAGATGGTTATTCAGGTTTCTCGCAAATTCCTGTCCATAAGGATGATCAAGAAAAGACCACTTTTACTTGCCCATATGGTACTTTTGCTTACAGGAGAATGCCATTCGGTTTATGTAATGCTCCTGCTACTTTTCAAAGATGCATGAATGCTATATTTGCTGATTATATTGAAAAGATAATGGAGGTTTTTATGGATGATTTTTCTGTGTATGGTACTTCCTTCGATAATTGCTTGTTCAACCTTAACAAAGTTTTACAGCGTTGTGAAGACCAACACTTGGTTCTTAATTGGGAGAAGTGTCACTTCATGGTTACTGAGGGTATAGTTCTTGGGCATAAGATTTCTGGAGAAGGAATAGAAGTTGATCCAGCAAAGATTGAAGCTATTGAAAAACTACCATATCCAAGGGACCTCAAAGGTATAAGAAGTTTTCTTGGGCATGCAGGTTTTTACCGTAGGTTCATTAAGGATTTCTCCAAAATATCAAAACCTCTAACCAATCTTCTGCAAAAGGATGTTCCTTTCTCTTTTAATGATGATTGCATTGAGTCCTTTAATATTTTGAAGAATGCTTTAATCACTGCTCCCATTATTCAACCTCCTGATTGGAACTTGCCTTTTGAAATTATGTGTGATGCTAGTGATTATGCAGTTGGGGCTGTTTTGGGCCAACGTGTTGATAAGAAACTGAATGTTATTTATTATGCTAGTAGAACACTTGATGCTGCTCAAAAGAATTATGCTACAACTGAGAAAGAATTTTTAGCAGTACTGTTTGCTTGTGACAAGTTTAGACCTTATATTACTGATTCAAAAGTCACAATACATACTGATCATTCTGCTATTAAATACTTGATGAATAAGAAAGATGCTAAGCCTAGACTAATAAGATGGGTACTTCTATTGCAAGAATTTGATTTACACATTGTTGATAGGAAAGGGGAGGATAATCAAGTTGCTGATCATCTCTCTAGGATGGAAAGCATACCTGATGATCCTATTCCTATTAATGATAGCTTTGTTAATGAACAACTTGCAATTGTTAATGTTTCTAGTGCTAAAGTTGCATCTCCTTGGTTTGCCAACTATGCAAATTTTATTGTTGGTAAAGTTTTGCCTCCACACTTCACTTCTCAACAAAGAAAGAAATTCTTTTATGATCTTAGACATTATTTTTGGGATGATCCTTTCCTCTATAAGAAAAGTGTGGATGGTATTATTAGACGTTGTGTACCTGAGCATGAACAACAGGCTATTATAAGAGATTGTCATGACAGTCCCTATGGAGGGCATCATGCAGGAGATCGCACAGGAGCAAAGGTATTACAATCTGGTTTCTATTGGCCTACTTTATTTAAGGACTGTGCTGAATATGTTAAATCTTGTGATAAATGTCAAAGAGTAGGAAACATTGGTAGGAGGAATGAAATGCCTATGAATTATTCATTGCCACTTGAACCATTTGATGTGTGGGGTTTTGACTTTATGGGTCCTTTCCCAGAATCAAAGACAAAGCATACTCACATTTTGGTTGCAGTTGACTATGTTACAAAGTGGGTGGAAGCAATTCCAACCAAAAGTGCAGATCATGCCACAGCAATGAAGATGCTCAAGGACATCATTTTCCCCAGGTTTGGTGTTCCTAGGTTCTTAATTACTGATGGTGGTTCTCATTTCTTGCATGGTGTTCTTAGAAAAACTTTGGCAAAATATGATGTTAACCATAGAATTGCATCTCCTTATCATCCTCAAACAAGTGGGCAAGTTGAATTAAGCAATAGGGAAATTAAACTCATTTTGGAAAAGACAGTGAATAAGTCTAGATCTGATTGGCCAATTAAGATTAATGATGCTTTGTGGGCTTATAGAACTGCTTTTAAAAATCCTATGGGAATGTCTCCTTATAAAATGGTTTATGGAAAAGCTTGTCACTTACCTGTTGAACTAGAACATAAAGCTAGATGGGCTATTAAACAACTGAACTTTGATTTTAAAACTGCGGGAGAAAAGAGAATTCTTGACCTAAACCTACTTGACGAATGGAGAAATGAAGCTTATGAAAGTGCCAGGATGTTTAAAGAAAAAGTTAAGATTTGGCATGACAAGAAAATTAAGAAAAAGGAATTCAAAGTAGGTGATCAAGTTTTATTGTACAACTCTCGTTTCAAGTTTTCTGCAGGGAAGCTAGCTTCAAAGTGGCAGGGACCATTAGTGATACAGGAGGTGTACCGTTCAGGAGCTATCCGTCTTCACGGTGACATGAAAGGTAAACCTCATGTAGTCAATGGACAACGCCTTAAACCTTATATTGCAGGAAAGAGCTTCATCGGAAGGGTGGAGGAGTTGAATTTACAAACACCGGAAGAGGTAATTGAGAGAAACCGTGCAGTTCAGAAACCCTAAATCAATAGAAGGTAACTTTTGTGTTGGAAAGTTTCTCGGAATTGCATAAAATTTTACGGAGGTCAATTTTTATGGAAATCATCGTATGGGACAAGAAAACTGGACGAAACGGAGACCCGAGGGAGAAAAGAGAGGGGCCCACGCGGCCCATGTACCTGGCCGCGTGGGGCTATCCCTTTTCCACCTCGGAGTCCTTTTTCGTCTCGTTTTCGATCCCGACGCTTCGTCTTGACCTAAAAACCCTCAATATATACCCTCTCTGCCGATCTATCTCGCACCGAGCGTTCTCGAGCGATCTTTGTTTCTGTTGTTTCTGCCTGTCAGGTTTTAGCCATGTCTTGCTCCGGATCCAACCAAGAGGGGGAGAGCTCTCCCAAGGAGGGTGTTGTGAACCGCTACCTCAACTCCGTGATGACACCACCGAAGACCGTGTGCTTCAAGGAGGGCGTGATGCTCGTGGAGGAGGTGAAGGCTCCCAAGGCCACCGGCACGGTAGAGGAAAGGCTGGATGAGTTGGAGGACAAGACCTTCAGGTATGGCACTGTGGTTTACCGCAGCCTTGATGCTCACCACTTCATGAACCTGGAGCTGGAAAGAAGGTTGAAGAGTACAAGAAAAGGCTTGAAGATCTGGAAGATAGATACAAGGACGTCATCGACAAGTGGGAAAGTTCCAATGCTTCATGTGGGATGGAGAACCAGAACTGTGAATATGAAGAACGCTTCAAGAAGATTGCAGCAGCTGCCACCCTCAGGTATAATGATCCACCTACATCTTTCCGTGATGGAAGCCTTTCCATGGAAGATGGCTGAGTGGGAGAAGAATATGAGAAGGAGGAGCTGCAGCAAAGAAAGACCTTGCAAAACGTCAAGCTTGGGGGAGTTCCACTAGTCTTTATCTCACTAGTTTATCATATCTATCTAGTCATGGTGTGTTTTGCTTTTATCGTTTAGTTATCAATATCTCTTAGGCGTGTGTGAGCTCATGGAGCATTATCATGTATCCCTATCTATGGTTTATCAATGAATATTAAAGTATGGTGTCATCCATGATTCTCTTGTTTGGGATTTATGGGTAACACTCATGCAAATGAGCGTGGCATATTTAGAATTTCAATCACATCTTGCCTTGAAATTAATTAACTTGAGTATGTTGGACAATTATAGAATTATCTCAATATAGAAGAAGTAAAAAGACTTGTGAATTAATAGTTTGAGGTTAAGATATAGTCTTGTAGGATAAGAAGTTGAGAAGACTTAATGAAAAGGATATAAAACACTCTTGTTACAACCTAGTATCTTTTGAGCAAATTAATGATCATGGATATTTCAATACTTATGCTCTTGAATGTGAATGAAAGGAAGGCACCTGAAATTTCAGCTAGCCATGGAAAGTGTAAGAAAAGGGTTGTGTAGAGCATGGGAACTTGATTGAGATATCCATGACTAAAGTTTGCACTAGTTACTAGTCAAGCAAGAGTGATAACAATTTTTATATCTATCTGTCTTTTCATTTGTCTTCTTTTGAACTTGTTATCCAATGAGAGTTTATCTTGTCTTTGAATTTCAGCAAAGTATAAAAGATTATAATGCTTGCCATGAAGAGCAAAAGCATGTGAAAAACAATATGATTCGATTGTCCAACATACAATGGTTATTTGCTTTCAAAAGTAAGGGGTGATTGCTAGAGTTCTACTTATGTTGCCCTCATATGTATGAGTTTTAGATCATTAATCTTATCTTGCAATTGAATATGATGATGATACAATGCCCGTATTTATTTATCAACCATAAGTCCATTGATGCATGTAATGATCTATGTCCTTACTTACTCGAGGACGAGTAAAGGTTTAAGCTTGGGGGAGTTGATACGTGCATTTTATATCATCATTTATATAACTTTTAGTATCATACTAGAATGTTATTTGCATGATTATATGATTGTTTCTACATGTTTTAGATGATTTTGGGGACTTTCATACAAAGTCCCTATTTTTGGTATTTAATTTCTGGGAGGCAGAAAACCTCCTTTTTCTTGTCTTTAATGTTTCAGGAGCTACAGGACCTCAAATAATAAAAGGAAAAATACTGCGTCAGTTTTTCATCGGGAGAAAGGCAGAGGGAAGAAGACCGAAGAGAGGAGAGCCACGAGGGCCAAATGGGGGTGGCCCACGCGGCCCATGTACCTGGCCGCGTGGGACCCACCAAAAGGTGCCTCGGGCACCTCCTCGCCTGGGGCTTTTTAGCAACGCCTTCGTCTCGCCCGAAAAGTAACGCCCTAATTTTTCCAAGTCCATCCGAGGTCGCGGCGGCGGCGAAACTCCTGATCCCTTCCGAGGGGGGTCAGATCCTGCTGCTCCGGAACTCCGGAGAAGGGGGAAATCATCGTCATCGTCATCACCTCTCCTCCTTGGCGTGGGAGGAGGCCTCTACATCATCACCCCCATCAAGACCAGCACCATCACCATCATCATCACCGTGATCCACTCCGTTCCCCTCGCAGTTTGAGAGTTGCTATACCCTAGATACTTGTCTTGTGCTACTATTCATGTTTGTGATTGAGTACTTGTCATTATTTGGTGGTGAAGTTATAATTTCAGATTGTGTTGTACCACTTATGCCACTGATTATGATCATGTTCGCACGTTGTGAGTAGTTCCCGTATGTTCCTGAGGGCATAGGATGAATTGGCATTGATTTATATATGACATGTGTTGGTATTTTGTCAAGAGTTTATCTTTTATGTGATTCTATGATGGTGTTGTGCGAACGTCGACTGCACAACACTTCACCTATGGGCTCATAGGAGAACACCGTAGTGTAATGAATTGATGGAGACTTGGGAGGACACGTAAACCTGAGACCGAGTCATGAAGTTATATTATGAGGGTATTAGTATCGGGGACCTTAGAGTGTAATGCTATGGTGGGACTTTAGGTCTTAATAATTCTTGTGCAGTCATTTGCTTGGCCACATGATCCATCATAAGGGGTTGTAGTTTATTTATTTAGCTATACCTAATTATGGCTCCGTCCAAAGAGGATTAAAACTTGACAAGATATTCAACGTGTTGTTTAATAAATCTCTATGCCTAGCATCATCCATGCCGCCCTCGGGAACGTTTGCCACATATAAGTTACACATCACTTGAGCTTGTCCTTTGCCACATAAGAGGATTGGGCTTTCTCTCTTTGAGAGCTTTCACTTGCTACTATCTGTTATCTGCTTGCAATTATACAACTGAAAATACCAAAAACACCTGCATCTTTTATTGTTTTATTTATCAATCTTACTAACCAATACCTTCAGCTCCTCGTGGGTTCGACAACCTTTTCTAATTGAAAGGTACTACAATTGATCTCCTGCACTTGGGAGCCAGCAAGGCACATCTCGGAAACGCGCCGGTGCGTCCGGGTCAGCGGCTCCTCCGGCTAAGAAAGCCAAGAAGGTTGTTACCAAGCGCAAGGCTAAGGTCCTTCCAACCAGCAAAGGGTAAGATAAACTTCGCATAACTTTTCCGGCTTTCCTTCTTTCTCTCTTTCCTTTAACCGAAGTTAACCTCATCCGAATTATCATTCTACCTCGGTTTATGCAGTGACCCGATCGCAACCAAACAGACCCACAGTTCTATTCGGTCTCTTGTTCCTTCATCGCCACCTCTGATGACCCACATCGAGATTAGCAGCCCCGGAGGGGTAATCCCTTCCCCGGTGCGCGCTAGCTCAGCCGACATTCCGCCGCCGAATCTTGATTCGGATCTGGGAGGGGACCAAGGCCCCGAGCAAACCTCGGCTCCGGGTCAAGACCAATCTCCCCTCTCTCCTCTTAAGGATTTGGAGACGAAGCGGGGTAAGACTCCAACTGAGACCTCGTCTAAGTTGGAGCCTCGACCCTCACCTCAGAAGCATACCAAGCAACAGCAACAGTTGAAACAACAGCAGAAGCAGCAGCAGAAACAGCAGCAGCAACAGCAGAAGGAGAAGCCGCAGCAGCAGAAGGAGAAGGACCAGCAACAGCAACAGGAAAGACAGCAAAGGCTGCAGCAGGAGAAACAACAGAAGCTGCAGCAAGACAAGTCTCGGAAGCAGCAGCAGCCCCCAGTGCCGGTCCATACTCCGGTACCACCGCCTCCAAGTGTGCCAACTCAGCAAGCCTCTGGCCAACCTTCAACTGTCCAGAGCAAACAAATTACTGTGACTCCAACAGCAAACCGGGCGTACCAAGACCTTTCCGAGATGATTTCCGCCCCCGGGTCAACAGCCATGTTCTTCCGACTCTCCGCACTCCGAGTGATAAGAGCCTCGGCTCGGTTGGACAGTACGTGATGGATTGGAATGCCGCGGACCCGAGTGAAGTTTCTTCTACTCCGGCAAATCCATACCCGGTTGGCCCCGGCCTGGTTGCACAATCCCTACACTCCATGCAGGTCTCGGCCCTTCAGGCCAGCAGGGTTGTCGAGGTAAATTTCTCGGAACTTAGCACTTGCTCTAAAATGATCAATAGTCACACCATCCACAGTCCCCGAGATTCAGGCTGAGTAACTGATACTCGTCCGAGTAATAGGTAACTCGGCGCGAATCTTCAAAAACTTGATCATTTTAATCTTAACTTGTTAAAAATACTGGGATTCCCAGTCCCCGAGTCTCATGTCGAGTTTACCCGGCATGAGCTTACATTAAACTCGGACAACCAGTCCCCGAGTTTCATGTCTAGCTGATTCGGTATGACCTTTTATCAATCTCGGGCTCCAGTCCCCGAGATTCTTTTTACCCTTACTAATATCTTTCCTTCTTGCAGGATTGCACCAACACTCGGAGCCGGATCTTCAAGAACCTAGCCTTGGAGCACCGGGCGCTTAAACTCTCCTTCCAGAACCAGCAGGAGGAAATGAAGAAGAAGGAAACAGAGCATAAGCGTGCTCTTAAAGAAGAACAGTCCGAGGTGACTCGGCTCAAGCGGGAGCTTGACCGGGTCGAGAAAGAGAAGATTGAGCTGAAAAAGGAGAGGAACACGTTCAAGACAGCTTTGGAGAAGCGTGCCGCTGGTGACCAGAAGATTCAAGCGCACATCACTGCATGCGAGGTTAAGGCTACCAAAGCTTCAGAAGAGTCGGATGCCCTCAAGGCAAATGCTGCCAAGTGGCTGGCTGAGCTCACCAAACTTAATGCCAAAATGGACAGTAAGTTCTCCGAATCATATCCTTTTTGTTTATATCTTCACATGAAACTTTGTGTCGGTGTCTCATTTGATTCGGTGTCAGCCTATTTGCTCTCAGAACACTTTGAGCACTGCCAAGCTGCAGCAGCCAACACTGTGAAGAAGGCCCGAGCTAGGAGGGCCGAGGCATCTGGAGCTCCGCTACCCGAGGCTTGGGACATCGACGATCACTTGATCACACTCCAAGCTCGCATTTCTCCTTTGAAGAGCATCGGCGTCGAGCTTCTTAATGCCAGTATCCGAGCCTACAATGTCTTGTGGCCCAAATCTCCCAGTGTCAAGACCATTGCCGAGTTGTCCACATGCTTGTAGCAAACCGAGACTCGGTTAAGGGAATGGAGGTCTTCTTCTGCTCGTGCCGGGGCCGACGCAGCCTTGCTTTTTCTGATGTCCTGGTATGAGGAAATTAACATCGACGGCTTGCGCACCCTTCGCGATGGTTCCCCATGGGCTACTGACCCGGCATTGATCGTGAAGCGTGAGGAAGCTGCAACCTTCATGGCCAGGTTTGCCAATACTCGGTCTGTTGAACCTGGTGTGGTTTATTCGGATGACGAAGACGAAGAAGAAGAGGAGGAGGTCAACGCTGAAGGTGACTCTGAGCAAGAATACGGCGATTCTGACTTCGAGTCCTCAACTCCCGATGACTCGGCTAAGACTGCGAAACCATCTACTGCCGAGATCTCCAAAGAGCCAGTGGTTGACTCGGCCAAACAAAGTGCTACCGATATTTCCTTGAAGACAATGTCTGATCTTATCGATGCATCGGCAAGCAGCAAGATTCTCCAACTGCCCCCGAGTCTGCTACTCCGGTGACCAACGCTACTTCTGCAACCGAGGTTCCTCCTTCAACCAAGGTTGCTCCCTCATCCGGGTCTGTCCCTGAAACCGAGGCTGCTCCTTCAACCGAGGTTCCTCCTTCCACCGAGGCTCCTGCGTCATCCGGGTCTGCCCTGCAACCAAAGCTGCTCCTTCCTCCGAAGCCGCTGCTTAACTTACATGAATTCAAACTGTTAAATCCCCGGAATGCCGGGTGCAGATGTAATATACATTTTAAGTTCCTCCGAGACTATTTTTATTTTGCTTAATTCGAACAAGACGAGGTTTATGTTGGATCAATTTAAACCGAGTCCCCGAGTTTATTTTCTTGTTCACTATACTTGTCAATCTTTGCTCTTGTCTACCATTTAGGCGTTCGACAGTCGAGTCACAAGATAGGAACTATAGCATACAATACTTCATAACATTCGAGTTGGGTTTAAAGTCATCCGACATAAACAAATATGAAAAACAGGGTTAGTAAACAAGCTATGCCGAATCATTTTTGGCCGAGTCTCCGAGTTCATTTTCATGTTCACTACGCACCATCACCTCAGCTCTTGACTGCCTTTTTGGTGTTTGTCAGTCGAGTCACAAGATCACAATAAGATAGCATACAGTACTTTGAACTTCGAGCCAAGGCTTCAAATCATTCGGCATAGGAAAAACATAAATGAAACAACAAAAGATGACACAAGCATATAGACGAGGCAGTCCCCGAGTTTTGATTCGGGGTGCCGACATTTCATTCATATAGAAACCGAGATACATACATTGCGCCCTTTATGAGTAAAAGGGCGGAGTAGAGCTATATTCCATGGACGTTTGGTTTCTTCTCCGGATTTGTCCATCTTGTGCTTCATCGGTTCCTGTGCGTCTATAAGATAGTATGAATCATTGTGCAGAGCCTTGCTCACAATGAATGGCCCCTCCCATGGGGGTGTCAACTTATGTCGGCCTGCAGTGCGTTGCACCAGCCTCAGTACCAAATCTCCCTCTTGGAACACCCGAGGGCTGATCTTCCGGCTATGATAGCGTCGGAGATTTTGCTGGTATATTGCTGACCGAGATAAGGCCAATTCTCGGGCCTCTTCAAGTAGGTCAACACCATCTTCCCGGGCTTCTTTTGCCTCGGTTTCAGTGTACATTGCCACTCTCGGTGCATCATATTGTATGTCGGTTGGCAGAACAACATCTGCTCCATAAACCAGAAAGAATGGTGTGTAGCCAGTCGATCGATTCGGTGTGGTCCCGAGACCCCATAATACTGCTGGGAGCTCATCTATCCAACAACCCGGAGTGCGTAACAATGGTGCAATCAACCGAGCCTTTATGCCATCTAGTACCAAGGCATTTGATCTTTCTACCATCCCATTGGCCTGTGGGTGTGCAACTGCAGCTACATCCAGCTTAATTCTTTTCTCGGCACAAAACCGAGCAAATTCTCCCACAGCAAAGTTTGTTCCATTGTGTGATGATACTGTGTGGATAACCATATCTCAGAATTATGTCCTTCAAGAAAGTCACTGCTGTATGTCCATCACATTTCCGGATTGGCTTTACTTCTATCCACTTGGTGAATTTGTCCACCATCACTAGTATATGGGTCATGTTACCTCGGGCTGGCTTGAATTCTCCCACCATGTCAAGGCACCAAACAGCAAAAGGCCAAGTGATTGGAATTGTCTTGAGTGCCGAAGCTGGCATATGAATCTTTTTTGCAAACCTCTGACATCCTTCACACTTTCTGACTATGTCTTCAGCTTGTTGCAAAGCAGTGGGCCAGTAGAACCCATGCCTAAATACTTTGGCCACCAAGGCCCTTGAGCAGGCATGATGTCCACACTCCCCTTGATGAATCTCTAGGAGCATTTCTTCTCCTTCTGCCGGGTCAACACATCTCTGCAGCACTGTGGTTGTGCTTCTCTTGTATAGCTCCTTATTGATGATGGTGTATGCTTTTGCTCTTCTCAACACTTGCCTAGACTCGGTTCTATCATCCGGCAGGCTCCCATTAACAAGATATGTCATTATAGGTTGTGCCCACTTCGGGACAGGTCTTACAGGAAATACTGGCATATCTACATCCATTGGCTCAGCATCTACTGGTTCGTCCGACATTTCCTCGTCAGTCCCCGGGTTCTGCTCGGCAGTCCCCGAGTTATCCCCGACATAACCGACATCAACATCCATTGGAACTGCATCTGATTTTGGCATCGGCGGGATATAAATTGATTCGGATTCTGGTGATGGCTTAATGGACGGCTTTCTCAAATGTTCCAAGGCTATTCCAGGTGGAATTGGATCTCTGGATGAACCGAGTTTGGATAGTACATCGGCAGCTTCATTCTCTGCCTGAGGTATATGTGTGTACTCGCATCCTTCAAAAAATCCCGAAATTTTCTGCACATGAAATCGATATGATGCCATGTTGGCATCCACAGCATCCCAATTTCCCGAGGTTTGATGTATAACCAGAGCCGAATCACCGAAGCACTCAATTCGGCGAATCCCACTTCCTTGGCCACATTAAGCCCATGAATCAGTGCCTCATACTCGGCTACATTATTGGATGCGGTGAAATGAATTTGCAGCACATATCTCAGTTGATCCTTCTTTGGTGAGGTAAGCACTACTCCGGCACCCAAACCAATCTTTGTCTTGGATCCATCAAAATGCATTGTCCAGTAATTCGGGTCATGGGCTGGTGGCTCATATTGCATCTCGGCCCAATCCACAAGGAAATCCGGCAGTGCCTGAGATTTGATTGCATCTCTTCTCTCATACTGTGGAGTGTAAGGGGATAACTCGATTGCCCATTTGGCAACTCGGCCATTTGCATCTTTGCATCCGATGATCTCCGAGATAGGAGCTTCACACACCACCCTTATTGGATGCTCTTGAAAGTAGTGCTTCAGCTTCTTGGCTGCCATATAGACACCATATACCATCTTCTGGTAATGAGGGTAATTCTGTTTGGATGTTGATATCACCTCACTCAGATAATACACCGGCCTCTGCACGGTTTTGCCATCTTCTTCCCGCTCCACCACTACTACAGCACTCACAACTCGGTTTGTGGCTGCAATATAGAGCAACATTGGCTCTTTGGGCAGTGGGGAAGAAAGTATCGGAGCAGTGACCAACATCTTTTTTAACTCGGCAAAAGACGCATTTGCTTGTGGAGTCCACACAAAGTTATTGGTTCTTTTCATCAATTGATACAAGGGCAAGGCCTTTTCTCCTAACCGGCTTACAAATCGGCTTAGGGATGCAAGACAACCAGTAAATTTTTGCACATCTTTAAGATTTTGAGGCAACCTCATATTCTCAATAGCCCGAATTTTTACCGGATTAGCTTCAATACCTCGGCTAGATACAAGAAAACCGAGTAACTTTCCTGCTGGTACACCAAATGTGCATTTATCCGGGTTAAGTTTCATCCGGTATTTTCTCAAGTTTGCGAATGTTTCTCTTAGATCATCGATCAAGGTTGATTTCTCTTTAGTTTTAATGACTATGTCATCGACATACACCTGCACATTTTTTCCTATTTGATTCTGCAAACATTTTTGCATACACCTTTGATAAGTAGCACCGGCATTTCTCAAACCGAATGTCATGACACGATAGCAATAAGCCCCATACGTAGGGCTGGACCTGAAGCTCGAGGCTCGAGGCTTGGCTCGGGCTCGACAGGGCTCGGCTCGGGCTCGGCTCGGCTCGAAGGTGGTGCAAGCCAAGCCTGGACCTTGCAAACAAGGCTCGAGGCTCGACAAGCCGGCTCGAAGGCTCGATGAAATAAAAAAATTGACATGACTTTTGATAAATATGTAACAATTGACAATTATAATCAACAATAGATTGTAACAAGTTTCACAAAGCATCAACTAAGCATAACAGAAATAAAAGTTCAACCACAAACACGTGCATAGTTCAACAATAGTCTCATACATCACAAAGTTCCACGACAAACATGTGCATAGTTCAACAACAACAAATAGAACACAAGTCTTAACAATATAACATAAAGTTCAACCACAAAAGGACCATTGCGCCACCAGGCACCAGCCCATCATTTCATCTCCTTGTCGTCGCTTGTCACTTGCAAGATGAATCTGAAGTGTACACAAACGAAATTTGAGCAATATAAAAAGAGAGACTGCAAGCAAATACACTTGTTTGCTTCAGTTTTTGTTGTATAAAAAGTTACAGCAAGTATATATAAGAAGTAAGCACCATTTACACTAGTTTGCATCAGGTTTTTTATTGTATAGAAAGGCCCAGCAAGTAGATAAATGAAATAATCAGAATTGCCATTATTTTGCTTCAGTTAGTTGGCTGTATAAAAAGTTCCAGCAAGCAAATATAGCAAATAAGACTCATTTACACTTTTGTGCTTCAGTTTATTGGCTGTATAAAAAGTTCCAGCAAGTAAATCAACTAAATAAGCACCATTGACATTATTTTGCTTCAGTTTTTTGGCTGTATAAAATGTTACAGCAAGCAAATACATGAAGTAGAACTTACCAATTGCTCCCCACCACACTCTTTGGAAACGAAATGGTCTCAACATCATCATCATTATCTGGCTCCTAAAAGAGAGACAATAAGGAAGCTACATGAGCATGAGAAATATAATAAAGACCTCCTATAGTCATCAAACAGAGGAACATATGCATCGTCGGTGACCTAGTTGTCACGACAAAAGTCTGCAGACTGAACCAATGAAACGACAAATTGTCAGATTTATCATTTCCCTGTAAAGGAATATGCATTGCAAGTCTGCTCCTCACATGCATGCAACCTGCTTAGAACTGCTGAAGGATCATTTGCAGCCAGGCATGCATGCTCTGGACGTTGGATCAGGTGTGTTGCTCTCAGTCTCAGTCTGATACACAGTCACTCTATTTTAGTTGCTTTAGACAAATACACTTGTATCTAAACGAACAGATTGTCAAAATCCAACTGATATTTTGTCTAACTACTGGCATCTTCATGTATTCCTACCATAGGCAGTGGCTACTTGACAGCTTGTTTTGCAATGATGGTTGGACCAGAAGGGCGTGCAGTGGAGAATCAATCGACCAATATGTAGGACTAGAATTGGGAAGTTTGAGGCGAACCTTGAAATAGTTGATGCGTGCCGAGGCGGAACCCTGAAGCTTGACGCCGCCCCGCCCTGTTGCTGCCGGAAGGCCGCTGGCCGTCACTGGATGGTCGGCGACGGCGACGGCGCCGCGCGTCTCCAGGCGCCTTGAACGTCTCCGAAGAAGAGCCAGGACGAGCTCCTGCCGAGGAGAAGAAGCTCAAGAGACCTGCGGCCGAGACCTCCGGCGGCGGCGACGACGATGACCTGCCCCCACGAACCAGGAGGAAGATGAAGGACACGCAGCAGAAACCGAGCACCTAGGCCGCCGCCGGCGCGTCGTCGGCCTCCTCTGTCCGGGCCGTGCTGCAGGACTTCCTGGAGCAGCAGCAGCGCCTGGACGCGCAGCGGCAGGACGCGGCGGCGAGGCACGCGCAGGAGCGGCTGGCCTTCGAGCGGCAGTGGCGGCAGGAGATGCAGAGGCTGGAGCGGGAGAGGCTGATGCTGGAGCAGGCGTGGAGGGAGCGGGAGCCTACGACCACGGGGGAACAGCCATGGTCGGCGGGCGGCGGTGGTGGCGGCCGGCGTCGGCTGCGGTGGTGGCGGTCGGCGTCGGGCCGTCGGCGGCGGGGCTAACCCTAGCGAGAGCACGGGAGGAGCGGAGGAGATGGAAAGGGGAACGAGAGTGAATCGAGCGTCGGGCCGTCTGCGAGTCAACGGGAGTCGATGTCGATCAGATCGATTCATGTAAAAAAAAAGTGCGGCTCGCGAGCCGGCCGAGCTGAGGCTCGAGCCCATTTTCCAGCAAGGTTTTAGAGACGAGCCGAGCCAGGCTCGGCTCGAGTTTTCCCGAGCCTGGCCGAGCCGAGCCTCGAGCCGGCTCGGCTCGGCTCGGCTCGATTCCAGCCCTACCCATACGGGGTGATAAATGCAGTTTTCATTTGATCATCCGGATTTAACGGTATCTGGTGAAAACCATAATAAGCATCAACAAAGGATAACAGCTCACACCCGGCTGTGGAATCGATCACTTGATCTATTCGAGGCAGCGGGAATGGATCCTTAGGACATGCTTTGTTCAGGTTCGTGTAATCAATACACATACGCCACACTTTGGCTACATTTGGGTCATCCTTTTTTTTCTCTACCAGGACCGGGTTAGACAACCAGTCCGGGTGCAGTACCTCCATGATGAATCCGGCTGCCAGTAGCCGGGTCAGCTCATCTTGTATCACTTGCCTTCTCTCGTCTGAAAGTCGCCGCATCGGTTGCTTCACGGGCTTCATCTCGGGCCTCACAAATAATGAGTGCTCAGCCAACTCCCTCGGAACACCTTCCAGGTCATGATTCGACCATGCAAAGATGTCCCGGTTCTCACGGAGGAATTGGATGAGCTCGCCTTCCTATTTCTCCGTTAACCCGCTCCCTATGATAGCCTTGCGCTCGGGGTGCTCCGCGTCAATAGTGATCTTCTTGGTCTCCTTGGGTGCCTCGAACGCCGCATTTTGCTCCATGTGAGCCATTCCCGGCATGCCGAGTTGCGCAGCTTGAGCCATGGCCACCACCTGCTTCATCTTTTTCTTCTCAGCAGCTATGATCAGAGACTCGGCCAAGTTAGAGCCAGCCGAGGCACACTCGATGGAGCTCTTGTAGTTACCCGCAATGGTAATGATACCATTCGGTCCTGGCAGCTTCATCTTCAGGTAAGCCATGTGGGTGGATATCATGAACTTGGCCAGAGTTGGCCTACCGAGTAGAGCGTGGTATGGACTTTCGAGGTCTACTATCTCGAACAGGACAGTCTCGGTTCTGGAGTTCTCTTTGGTGCCGAGACATACATCAATCCACATCTTGCCCATAGGTGCACACGAGACTCCAGGCACTATACCATGAAAAGTTGTGTCGGTTGGTAACAACATGTTGGCAGTAATACCCAACTTCACCATTGTATCTCGGTACATGATATTGATGCTGCTACCATTGTCAATCAGAACCTTGCTGAATCTGACATTCTGGTTGGGCCCAATAAATGTTGGGTCCACCACCAGAGCATAACCTCCTGGGGTTGGCATGATTCGGGGGTGATCTTTTATCCCCCAGGTAATCTCCTGATCCGACCAGTGCATATACTTTGGCACAGCCGGCATAACAGCATTGACCTCCATCTGGCGCCGCGCCCGACTCTTTTTGTTAGTTGCCTCGGTCACAAACACCACATAACTATGATGTGCTTCATGATACTCATTCTGGCGGTTAGGACCGGCATTGCCATAGTTGCCTCCGTGGTTCACCTGATTCACATCATTCGGTTCCTTCCTGTTATCATTCGGCCTCTGTTGCTGCTGTTGATTCGGCCGGTCCACCGGAGTGTTGTTTGCCCCGGTCAGCGCAACACGCTGCTGAGGTTTCGGCAGTGGCGGCCTCGGAGGACCAACCCTCTGGTTTCCTCCGGATCCAGCTCCTTCCCTCAAGGTCCTATGGTACCAACTGCATTGCCGAGTCGAGTGATGTGCTGGCCCACGGTTATCATTAGTGTGGTATCTGCATGGTCCATCCAGCATTGCCTCATAAGTGGCAGGCAATTGTTTATCTTGGCCCCAGGACTTCTTTCCCTCTTGGTTCTGGCTCCAAGGTGGGCCATTGATCTTTGGCCTTTGGCTGCTACCAGCATTCGGTTGCTCTTGGTCTACCGCAGCAACCATGTTTGACCCGTACCGGAGATCCGGTTGATCTTCCCTTCTCTTATGTACAAAGTTCTGGCTATCATTGGGCCCGAACTGTCCGGATCTGCTGTTACCCGGGTTACGTCGACTCGGCTCGGCCGCGCTAAGCAGAGGTTGCATTGGATCTCCAAGTGCATAACTGTCTGCAATCCGAATCGTCTCGGCCAAAGTGGCCGGCATCTCTCTTTGTAACCTTTGTCACAGCATGGAGCCATGTCGGCATCCCTAGGCAAACCATGAAATGGCCTGTGCCTCCACAACTCCTTCGCAGGAATTGCGCACTGTACTCCACCGAGTCAAGTAGTCTCGGTCAGTCTCATTCTGCCTCTGCACACACATAGCCAACTGCTGTGGCCGATTCGGCCTTTTGTACGTGCTAGAGAAGTTACTCACAAACGCTTCCTCAAAATCCAGCCAGCAGTTGACACTGCCCTCACTCAGATTGTTTAGCCAAATTCGGGCTGGTCCTTCTAACATCTGAGGTATGTATCTCACAGCCCACCGGCGATTTCCCCCGGCCACATTTACTGCCGAAAGATAATCCGATAGCCAATCCTCTGGCTTGGAGTTACCATCATAGGTCTTCGAACCTCGGGGCAACTGGAAGTGCGGCACTGACGGCTCCCCATGATTCGGGGCCCGAAGTATTTAGGTCCAGGTGGGCCCTGCTCTTCTCAGACCAATGGAGCCTGTCCAACTTGATGCGTGCATCACCCGGCGCCAATATGCGCGGTCCTAACCTGTCTCCCAGTGCATTGTCATATCTCTGATATCCGGCTCTCTCCAGAGCCGAATTGCCGTCATCATGTCTGTTGTTCCTCTGGTCAACACCTTGCGGTTCCTGAACATGCGCAACATTCGGGTGTTGCTGACTGATAACCCCCAAGAGCAAGGGATCACTGTAGCACCTCTCAATGTGGAAGTAAGGTATCGATCTGTAGGAGCAAGAAGGAAAAGTTATCTATTCCCTACAACTAAAGTGTCACAAGTTTTAGTTGATTATGCACTAAACAAGTTTAAGGAACAAGGTGGTTGATTTAATGGGTGGAAGTTTGATGTAACAAGGCAAGAATGTGGAAGTGTCCCAATCCTCTTCAATGCAAGAGGACAGGACAAAGGTTTTCTAGGATGCTTGGAAATAAGGCCTAGGGATCATACTTTCACTAGTGGACACTCCCAACAATTGAATACATAGATATTTCCTCTTCACTTTGCTACTCTGAACTATTCTCCCGTTGGATAGAAATACCAATCTACTGCGTAGGGCTACAAGAGCACACCTTAAAGTCTGAGTGAACAAACACCACAATATCATAGAACACCAAGACCATCGTGTAGGGCTACAAAAGAACACCTTAAAGTCTGTCTTCCACATCTAGGGAACCCCAAGGTCACTATGAGTGCCCTAAAATAGTACTAAACAAACACCACAATTTTATAGTGACATCCAACACAAAGAATAACTCATGGTAAGTATTTCTGTAACCTTTAGCCTAAGAGTCACACACGATGCGCACACTGTCAACTTCACACCATGGGACAAAGGTGACTCCGGAAATTACATTAATAAAACCACTTGAGTAGCACAAACAATGAAGGAGAAACATCCATGAATTCAATTAGATTACAAAGCTAAGATCACATAAAGATCACATCATGGGAGAGAGAGATGAACCACATAGCTACCGGTAGAGCCCTCAGCCCCAATGAAGAACTACTCCCTCCTCATCATGGGAGGCAGCAACGGCGATGAAGATGTTGATGATGAACACGCCGGAGGGGGGTGGAGCCCTCCGGAGGCGATTCCGGCGGCGTTTCCCCCCTCCGATCTTCTCCGGCGGCAGCCTTCTGACTCTCTGTTTCGTGGTTCTGTGTTTCTCCGCCGCCTCCTTTCGCGAAACGTCATGGGACCTTTTTTATAGGCGTTTTTAGGTCAAGACGAAGGCGGTGGAGAAAGGATCGACGGCTGCGGAGCCACGAGGACCAAACAAGGTGGTCCCACGCGGCCAGGTACAGGGCCGCGTGGGGCCCTCTCATTTCCAGCTGGTTAGGCTTCTGGTCTTCAATTTGAGCCCATTGTGTTCGTCTCGAAAATTCTGAACCGTGCTCTTTGACCTTGCCCTTTTTGGAGTCCCGAAGCTCCCGGAAAGTCTGAAACACTAAAAAAGATGTTTTCTGGAAAAACAGGGTTAATTCCAAATAAATGGGAAAACTATGAAATATTCCCAAAATCATTATAAAACATTGATATAACCCTTATATGATGCAAATATGATTGGAATATAAGCAATTAAAGTGCAAAGTTCATGTATGCATTTGACATGCATCAACATCCCCAAGCTTAATCCATGCTCGTCCTCGAGTATGAAGATGATAAAACTAACATGGACTTTGCAATTTAATACTTAACAATGAATATCAAAGATGATTACTATTGCTACATATAGTCAAATGATTCATTCTTCAAAGGAGTAGCAATATGCAAATAGTTTATGAAGTGATATCAAGTATTCAAGACAAGGATGTTCATTGATGGTTCACAAAGTGTAACATGGTGGCAAGTAATATGGAACACATGTATGCATAATGATAAGCAAGAACATCCTACAATGGTCATAGAGTGTAGATAAAAATCTGAATATGATAAGTGTACACTTTGGAAAGATGTATATGTGAGTAGAGGTAAAGCATGCATAAGTTTCATCCAACTTCCAAACTCTTCTACTTAAGCTAATGATTGCAATGTGGTAATACTTGGTGTCAAGCTCTCATTCCCCTATCATAGCATCTTGAATGATTATAGTTTAATGTGAGAGCAAATATGAGTAGTGTGCTTGACAAAGTAAAGGTTGGATGTCTCATGCCCCTTGAATACAAGTACCTACACCATGATTACTCAACTTAGGAAACAAAGCAAGTTCAAGTTATATATCATTGTAAGTAATAATAGTATCATCCAGAGCGTCAACTGGGGTACCTCTTGTCCCAGGATATGGAACAAGCCCATATCAAAATGACAAGACAAACAAACAAGATGAAAAACCTCAACACCCTTTTTATTTACCATTGGAATAGCTTTTTATTGTAAGGTGTGTCATAGATAATTCACCATAGCATGTAAGTAAATTTCCACCATGAATAATGCATGGCTTAGATTAGCGGCCCAGGCGTCTCTCTAACCATTTATACAAACTCATTTGAACTACTTCATTTCCACCTCATTTCACCATGATAGGCATCCATAAACAAAAGTACATGATATCAACTAAATGAGATGAAGGAGCATGTTGAAAGCTTTGCATGTGACAACACATATGGGCTAACTCCCAACCTCGAACATTTATCAAGCCACTAGCATCATAATCTTAATCACAATGGGTCATGTTTTATTTATTGCAATGATAGTAAAATGTGCATCAAGTTCGTGAGAGCTATATAACCAACTTTTCCCATGGAAATCAATAACATAATCATTTTCATTCAGAGGTATAGATAGCACAAATATCAAGATGAACATACTCGGAATAGCATATAGCTAGTAGGTAGATATGGTGGACTCACTGGAATAACTTTGGTTGAAGGTGTTGGAAACAAGTTTTGACTTGTCGGAATGTTTGGGCTAGCAAAAGGGAGAAAGTTGACCATCTAGATGCATGCATGAGTGTCCATAGAACTAACTAATCCATGTTAAACCAAGTAAAATAACAATCAGCACCAAAACATGAATAAGTGATAGCTCTTCAAAAAGGATTTGCAAACTATTACTCATAAACAAGCTCATGAATCATGCAACTATATGTATCATTAAAAATCAACTCAAACATCCCTTTTCCCGATCTTATAAAAGCATCCAACATATTTCAACCCATATTTCCAGTAGCTCTCCCATATATAAATGATAGTGTGGTGGTCTCTCAAAACAAATCAAACCAAAACAAAACAAAAGATGCTCCAAGTTTATGCGATAAAGTGTTTCGATCGAAAAACAGAAGTTGGACGTGCGCAAACCGAGAGTGTGTAGGTCCAACGGGGTTGTCTTCACATCCCCAAGCTTATGGTCTTCACCATCCTTGGATAACTCTTGGTGCATCTCCTCCAATCCCTGTGAAAAAACTTCAAAAACACCGTTTTCCCATTTCTTTTCTGTGGGGTGATTTAATAGTGATAAACAAATAGGTTCCTTGCTGCATATAATACTTGAACAAAAATTCATATGAGATGTCCAGAAAGTGTATAATGTTGTATGCCTACTCATAAACTCAATTGGATCAAAAAGATTCAACTTAAAAGCTCAAAGCATGCATCAAACAAAATATGACAGAATCTGTCCAAAAAAACAGCAGCAGCAAAACGTATTTTTCTACCCTACCAACTTTCTCGAAAATTTCCGAAAAAATTCATGCATACAGAGGATGAAAATTTGCAACTACAGTTCAAATATGAGCTCATTCGGAGTTACAGAATAAGAATTAAAAATCATACCGTGCACTGACTTGTGCAGTAATAAAATCTCCGAACTCAATAAGCAACTTTTCAAGACCAAAATGGGTAAAACTTGGCACTTTATTTAAAACTCCAGAAACTAAACTAGACACAAAGTCTCTTGTTACAGCAAGAGGACACAAAGAAAATCACACAAAAAATAACCGGGTTGCCTCCCGCAAAGCGCTTTCTTTATAGCCATATAGCTAGGCTTGATAGTTTTAATGATGCTCCCATAGGAATAAGAGTTGAATATAAAAGAGCATCAAGAAGCAAATATCAAACACATTTAAGTCTAACCCACTTCCTATGCAAAGGAATCTTGTAAGAAAATAAATCAATGAAGCACAAGGTGACTAGCATAGGAAGGCAAAGCAAGTGCAACTTCAAAATCTTCAACAAAAAGAGAGGAGACTTAATATTATTGAGATATATGAAACCGTGTCACCCTCTCTCATAAGGACCAGTAGGTTTTAAAGTACCCAACAAATAAAAGAAAATCAAGAGAAAGGCCAAAACCTTCATCAAAAAGAGAATCAATTTAGTAACGTGAAGATTTCTATAACCATACTTTCCTCTCTCAAAATAATTTTCAGCGGCATCATGAATAAAATCAACAATATAGCTGTCACATAAAGCATTATTATCATGATCCATAAGCATAACAGTACTATTACTCTCCACACAAGCATAATCAATTTCATTAGTAATAGTGGGAGTAAAACTAGCACATCCATCATTGTAATCATCATAAATTGGAGGCATAGAATAATCATAGTGAATTTTATCCTCAATAGTAGATGGACTGAAAACATCATAATCATCATTGTAAACATCATATATTGGAGGCATATTATAATCAACATAAATTTTATCCTCAATAGTAGGTGGACTGAAAATACCACAATGATTATAATCATCATATATTGGAGGCATAGTATCATCAAAATAATTTTTCCCCTCTATAGTGTAATCAGGAGAATTCAGGAACCAAGTAGGACTCTCATTAGTAAGAGCATTTTCACAAACAGCAAGTATATCATTTTTATCCTCACATAAAGTAGTAACAAGTTCTAAACATGGAGGATTATCAATTAGTTTACCAACAAAAGGTTTTTGAGTTTGAGTGTTACTATCATATGTTGATGGTGAAGTTGGGGGATCCAACTCTTCATTCTCCAGTTGCTCTTTTTCAGCATCTTCTTGAGATTGCATGGGCATCCCCAAGCTTAGGTTTTTGTCATCTTCTTCCTGCAAAATATTAGTTCTTTCCATGGCAGCAAGAGTTAACTTTTTACGTTTAATAGCATCTGCTCGAGAAAAGAAATCATCAGCTTCTTGTAATATTTCAAGTTCCTCAAGTGTAAATGTTGCAAGTTCCTCAGGTGTATAATCAAACAGAAAACCCATAGCAGAAGTAATTAGGAACTTACAACCAAACAAGTTTAAAGGAACCTCCCCAAGCTTAGATGATTGCAAGATATAAAACAAGTTAGAGAAACTTCCCCAAGCTTAGTCTAGTGCACACAAGAATAGAAACTTAAGCGCTACGCTCCCCGGCAACGGCGCCAGAAAAGTACTTGATAACCCCCAAGAGCAAGGGATCACTGTAGCACCTCTCAATGTGGAAGTAAGGTATCGATCTGCAGGAGCAAGAAGGAAAAGTTATCTATTCCCTACAACTAAAGTGTCACAAGTTTTAGTTGATTATGCACTAAACAAGTTTAAGGAACAAGGTGGTTGATTTAATGGGTGGAAGTTTGATGTAACAAGGCAAGAATGTGGAAGTGTCCCAATCCTCTTCAATGCAAGAGGACAAGACAAAGATTTTCTAGGATGCTTGGAAATAAGGCCTAGGGATCATACTTTCACTAGTGGACACTCCCAACAATTGAATACATAGATATTTCCTCTTCACTTTGCTACTCTGAACTATTCTCCCGTTGGATAGAAATACCAATCTATTGCGTAGGGCTACAAGAGCACACCTTAAAGTCTGAGTGAACAAACACCACAATATCATAGAACACCAAGACCATCGTGTAGGGCTACAAAAGCACACCTTAAAGTCTGTCTTCCACATCTAGGGAACCCCAAGGTCACTATGAGTGCCCCAAAATAGTACTAAACAAACACCACAATTTTATAGTGACATCCAACACAAAGAATAACTCATGGTAAGTATTTCTGTAACCTTTAGCCTAAGAGTCACACACGATGCGCACACTGTCAACTTCACACCATGGGACAAAGGTGACTCCGGAAATTACATTAATAAAACCACTTGAGTAGAACAAACAATGAAGGAGAAACATCCATGAATTCAATTAGATTACAAAGCTCATGATCACATAAAGATCACATCATGGGAGAGAGATGAACCACATAGCTACCGGTAGAGCCCTCAGCCCCAATGAAGAACTACTCCCTCCTCATCATGGGAGGCAGCAACGGCGATGAAGATGTTGATGATGAACACGCCTGAGGGGGGTGGAGCCCTCCGGAGGCAATTCCGGCGGCGTTTCCCCCCTCCGATCTTCTCCGGCGGCAGCCTTCTGACTCTCTGTTTCGTGGTTCTGTGTTTCTCCGCCGCCTCCTTTCGCGAAACGTCATGGGACCTTTTTTATAGGCGTTTTTAGGTCAAGACGAAGGCGGTGGAGAAAGGATCGACGGCTGCGGAGCCACGAGGACCAAACGAGGTGGTCCCACGCGGCCAGGTACAGGGGCCGCGTGGGGCCCTCTCATTTCCAGCTGGTTGGGCTTCTGGTCTTCAATTTGAGCCCATTGCGTTCGTCTCGAAAATTCTGAACCGTGCTCTTTGACCTTACCCTTTTTGGAGTCCCGAAGCTCCCGGAAAGTCTGAAACACTAAAAAAGACGTTTTCTGGAAAAACAGGGTTAATTCCAAATAAATGGGAAAACTATGAAATATTCCCAAAATCATTATAAAACATTGATATAACCCTTATATGATGCAAATATGATTGGAATATAAGCAATTAAAGTGCAAAGTTCATGTATGCATTTTACATGCATCACTGACCATGATTTTGACTCGGATACCGAGGTGGTTGACCTCGGCCAGCTGGATTGGGATTCCCCTGACCCGGATTTCCCTGAGCCGGGTTACTCCTAGCTCGGCCTGCACCGTTCTGCCCGGCCATCTGCTTTTCAGCATAGTCCGGGTTGTAGGTCTGAATCTGCTTGTTCTTTCCCGAGTTTACACTCGGGTTACGATCTCTACTCGGATGCGACGAGGAAGCTTGCCCTTTGGACCTCTGACTGCCGGCCTTAGCCGAGTGTACAATCTGGGAACCCCCAGCCATGGTGTTGCCCTTCAAACATGCCTCATTCTGTCGGTTGGCTATTGCCACCAACTCATTCACTCTTGCTTGTTGCTTCTGGTAAGCTTCGCCGGTTAAACCGGCTAGCTCAGCTCTTGCTGCCTCTGCAGCCCTAAGGGTCTTGGCAGGGGAGCTATAATTCGGCTTTGCTGCCGTTACCCGAGTCATACTTGACCCGGATCTACCATCCCTAGCCATCTCTACATTGAGGCCTTTGCCTCTCTTTCGCACATCAGCCATGCGAGCAGCATCAAGGCCATGAGCCTTGTTATACTCACGCATTGATCTATCAAACTCCTCTCTAGTCTTGGCCATTTCCAAGGCCTCAGCATGCAGGTCCTTGCGCTGCTGCTCTAACTCTTCCTCGGTCAGGGCTACACCCGTACCAGGTACTAAGGGAACAGCGAGTCTTTCGATCACCTTATCCAGAGGAAGAGGCCTGACCGCGGACGTGCCACCCTGCTCCCGGGTCACCCTCTCCAGGGATGGCCTGGCCGTCCTAGCCGATTTTTCCGGAGTCTCGGCATCATCCTCCAGACCAGCCCCAGCCGCAGTTCCGGTCATCATGACCTCCGCGCAGCTCTCGGGGCGAGTGATGCGCCGACCGCGAGCCGCACAAAGAGCAGGAGGATCTTCTGCCTCCAGCACCCGCGCGGGGTACTTTCGGACGAGCTCAGTGGCGACGTAGGTGTGGAGGGAGCCGAAGGCGATGAGGCAGCCGGCAGCCGTTGACCGGGAGAGGCCTGCCGCCGAAACAATCGGCGTTGTCGCTGACGAAGTGCATGTCGCCGAGCTTGCACACCAACCCGCTGAGCACACGCTCGCCGGAGGTGGTGATGGAACCCGTCCGGATGAAGACTCCAGCCAGCGCCGCTGCTGGCCCCACGGTGGGCGCCAACTTCGTGGTGGTGTCACGGCAGATGCCATAGGTATGGCTAAATGTGGGGCCGAAAGGACGCTGGAGGTATCCGGGGAGGGCTTGCACGCTGAGAAGCGCGCACGGACAAACATCGAACCAAGAACACACAAGCACACACACGCGATTTACCCAGGTTCGGGGCCCTCGTGAGGAGGTAACACCCCTACTCCTGCCTGCCTCTCGATGTATATGGGTGGAGCACAAGCATAAGTACAAGATCTGCTCCTTGAGCTGTATGGCTAGACTACGAACAGTGGTACGAGGTAGAAGATGAAGCTAAACACAAAGGGGGCAAATGAGCTCTTTCTTCTTCCGTCCCTCACGCAGGAGGAGGTACGGGGCTACTTATAGCAGTCCTGGTGGCAACGGCTCTGTCCTCCACGGTGGCAACATGTGCTCCTGCAGAGATCTCCGGGATTCCTGCAGGAGACCCGCGCCTCCGGGATCTCCGGGTCGTCTCTGCCATGACAGGACCCTTTCTGTCTTGTCCCAGCTTATCCGGGCTGTCCCATCCCGGGATGTCGGTCTGTCAGGCTCCGGGTTCTCCGGCCAGGCGTGCTCCTCTGCCAGGCGAAAAGACAAAAGCCCTTGACTTCCTATCCGAGGTAAGATTTCTTCTCTTCCTTAAGCCGGCATGGATATGCCTGGTTTCCTTCCTTGACCCGGCAAGTACGTGCCGGATCATCTTCGTCCCTTTCCTGCACATGAGAATAAACAAGAGCAGACCGACGGTGATATGTCGGTTAATGTGACTCAGCTAACATGACCCGGCCTAAGTGACTCGGTTGTCATAAGCCGGTTTGTATTACACCATGTCTCGGTCCCTCCGGGGCTTGGTTGACCCGGTTTGACCTTGACCCGGTCCACTCTTTAGAGCTCTTTACACCACAACTTACCCTACCCGGGGGTAGCCCCCCGACACCCGTAGTACCGCGGCCGGTACCGCACAAAGCCTCCGAGGCGTGTCTGGAGCGGTAGTGCGGGCGGCACTACCGCCGCTTCGGGCTGCGCAGGAATCCCCGGGCGGTACTACCACAGGCAGTGCCGCTGCCAGTACCGCACGTTGCGTCCGAAAAGGTATTTCAGCGGTACTGGGAGCGGTACTGCCGCTGTGGCTTCCCAGCCCAGGGCAAGCGGTACTACCGCCCGTTTCGGCGGTACTACCGCTGGCAGGATTTCAGCCTGAAACCTGAACTGCGATAACTTTTGCAAAGAAGCTCCAAACGAGTTGAAACCAACGAGGTTGGAAATATTAAGAACCATAAATAGAGTTAAGTTGCCACACATGGGAAGGTGTGGAACTTTTCTCACGGATAAACCGATAATATTTCCAACACGAAAACGCAACAAGTTTTCTATCCGGACTCTGTTTTCTATGATCTTGGGCTTGCTCCGAAGATAATCACAAGCACAACAACATCATGCATATACACATCATAGTCCATCATGTGAGGAGGATAACACAAGAGGAGAGTTTGACCTCTCTACAAGAGACGAACCGGTAAAACCTCCAACAACAAGAACACCCCAAGATATTCAAATGAAATCCGTTTTTGATGAACTAGAGCTTGGTATGGAGATGAACACAAGCTTTAAATTCTCACATGGATAAAAGCCAAATAAGAACCAAGAAAGATGATATGCCAAGTATGCAAAGGTTTGAGCTCTCCACAAAGATGCGATCAAGTTACTCACTTGAGAGACCCTCTTGATAGTACGCCGTCTATTCTATAACCCGGTCTCCCACTCACACCATGAGACCGGTAAAATAGAAAACCTATCAAGATCATACCTTTGCCTTGCGCATTCCACTTGAGCTAGATGAAGACGATCTTGACTCCCTCAAGTTGGAACACCTTTCTTGATTGAGCTTGCTAGCACATGCTTGATGAAGACTTCTCCACAAACTCCCCATACACCATTATGGGAGAGCCTCGCTTAGCTCCGTCTTCATGTATCCACTTGCGCTTCATATTCTTCTCTTGATATAGATGATGGCTTGGAGATAAACATGAATTTTCACCCAATCTTTTTTTCCAAGCCATGCTTGCAATAAGCTCCACTCTAGATGACCATTCTTCATATAAACCCTTGAATAGAGCATTGATCATCACGTAATCTTCTAGAGTCCAACACATGAACTCCAATCTTTCCCTATGGACAAGATCTACAAGAATATCTCAATGCCAACATTAGTCCATAAGGATTGTCATAAATTACCAAAACCACACATGGGGCAACACATGCACTTTCAGCAGCCTCTCCTGCTTTTTTGTCCAGTTGCTGCTACTCCACTGATGACTTCTCCTCCTCCGACGGCTGCCTCCTCCTTGCTGGTTGCCCCTACCCCTAGGTGAAGGTCGGCGAGCTTGCCATGGATGCCACAGGAAAAGAGAAGACGACATCCGTGAGTGGAATTTGGTTGGGCATCACCCAATCTGACTCCAACAAGCCTCCTGGTCCGTGCCCGACGAGTTCATACCTCCATTGTCGATGGTAAGAGGTCAGTAACATCAAGATTTATAGATGTTGCATGCAATGCTACAACTTGCTGCAAACGAATGTTATGTTTGCTACATACACAGTCTTATCATGTTGCAACGATTCTGGGGTATTCTTCAAGAGATTTTTTTCTTGTTGCTAACGTGCTCCTTTTTGTTTTCTATGTTATTCATTGGTTTTTGATGTTTGCATGCGTTGGGATCGATTTTCTCAGAGTTTGTTCCAACTAAATGGAGATTTGTTGAATACGCTGTTTCTTTTGCTACGTGGATGTGGTCGAAATGTTGCAACAATTTTTCACAATTGTTTAGAGATCACGGAAAAAATGTTGCAAGTAATATTACATACACACGCGCGTCGGGAGATTCTATTGACCTGACTGTCCAAATCTCACACTTAAGAGAGATCAAATGGTTCTAGAGCCCACCGATCGCTTGATGCTATCGACGGCAGAGACCGGGCACACAACTTCCTTCAATGATAGTCTAGCTCGTATTTGTTTGGTTCTACAGATTTCAGAGGACTATTTGCAATGGCGTTAGTGCTGGACGTTCTAAGAATCCATTTCCTTTTGCTAGCCACAGTTTCAGGCTTTATATGATGATGTTCTGGAGAACTATTTGTGACGGCATCAGTACTGCACGTCCTCAAAGATAAACTTAATTTTGTGCTATCCAGACTGTCAGGCTACCTTACCCACACTTAGCTCGCGGTTTTCCCTTAATTAACTGGACAACTCTCTTATTCTTAATTAATAGATTGACAAAAGAAACTTTGAGAAGACATACATACAGTTCATCGGTTGCGCTGTTGATTCGTAAACGTGAAAAACCGAGAATGAGACAGCGGTGGGTTGCAGCCAAAAATTCTGACCCTGACATCCAACAAACACATGTCTACACCATTGCAATTAGACTCCTCAAAAACCGCACTAATCCTAATCCATCGACAAAGCCACACGGCCGGAGAAACCCGTCTCAAAGGAACAATACAACCACAACGATAGCCACAAAAGACAAACAAGAAAGAAGGTGTGATGGTGCCCATAAACTAACTCGAATGTCTAATCAGTGGCTTGGTTAGCCGAAAACTATGTGCGATTTCTTTAACTTATTGTATTTCACTATGTGGCTTAATTAGTTGTCATCTTCAACAGCTGACCGGTGCTACGCTAAACATGCCGGCCTCATTTCAATTAAACCCGACAGGGTCCGATATAGTCGTGGACAGATCGATCAGTCTCGCTCGATCCAAATGGCACTTTTTCGGACTTGCAATACCTTTGCTGCTTTAATTAGTTCAGGTTTCGAAATCCCCGCAGAAAAGCCGACGGGTTGGATAGAACTTTACGGTACTCGTAGAGGAGCACCACACGTATGAGAATCGTTTTGGAAGTGCAGGCATTTTGGGATGATCAAAACTAGCAGAACTAATTTACAACTTAAGTTTTGTCCTTGGTAAGTTTGAAATACTGTGTAATTTGGATCTGACTGTTATATCTGAATGTTTTTATAAAGTACTATAATATGCTGCTGTACTTATCGCAGAAACGAGTCCTAGTTGCTCCAGCCTGCTGTTTCCCTGGATTAACCGAATGCAGGGATTAGTTCCCTGAATCACATTTTAGCAGGCCGGTAGAGTTGCGAAGCACACAGATGAACTCGACTAACCACGATTTCAAATACTGAGTGCCGTTTCAACATAACAACAGCACCAACGACAGGCTCCATCTCTGCTCTCGCGAGTCGCCAAAATCTGGGCGTCCACTACGTTCCATTTTTAAATACTGAGCAGACCAGCCACCAGCGGCTCCTCCCCGTAGATTGCTCGCCTCACGCTCCAACCTATGCGTCGCGTCCCTCTTCGTTTCGAAATAATACTACCCGCCTTTTTCTAGGGTTTTTAGGTGGCAGGCAGCGCCGCTTCTCCGGGCCTGGTGCTCCTCACGATCATCGGAGTCGGGTTAACGAGCCGGAGTTGGATGCAATAAACAACGCTCGTGGTTCTTCAAATCATACGATAAATAAACAACGGTTTGACCCACCCGGTCTACCTAGGTTATTCTTTCGAGTTCAAGCCGTTGAGAAAAAATGTGTAGGCCTTGACATAGCAGATGGCGGTGTATCATAGGGGCTAATTAAACATGATTTTAGTTGACACTAGCCAGGGCCTCATTTTGAATTTGAATGTATGTGCTCTGATTTTAGTTCTTTTATTAAAAAAGACATTTCATAACTCGAAACAATACTTTACACAATCTTTACTCTTATTAGGATCTGAGTTGGTGGAGGTCCATTCATTCTTATGAGTGTCGAAAATCAGTTACCGCAATTATCATACATTTATGTGGTAATATACATATGTATTGTTAACTTTTGATTAATTGTTATCCTACGACACCAATTTAGTTTTACTAGATTCATCGTACAATATAGTTTCGTGCTATATAGATATGAGGTTGCAGCTATTGACATAAATTTTCTATAGATTCAATCAAACTTATAGAAATTTGAGTTCAGACAAACCTAAGACTTCAGTTGTTTTGGAGCGCAAGGAGTAGTCACTAGTCACGTAGTAATGTATATGGATACTGGCAATTAGGTTGAATTTGTGTCATCATTCATGGTTTTGTGCTTGCATTTAATTCCAAATTCCGATAATAGTATATCTAAGATTTCACACCCTTTCCTCACGTTCCAAGTAATATATCATGAAAGGGTGTATCATTTTCATAAAAAAAGTAGCCAAGCGGCTAAACAACGCATTTCGGTTTATAGCACTAATTCGAACACTAGCCACCACACACTACAACCACAACGCAGAAGGGTCTTGCCCAAACCGAACCACAAAGCCACACCTCGACCAACACCGATCACCTTGGAAGAACAACATCTTCTTCCGAACTCTCTGTCGACGTCTCCACTACTTGTTTGAGAGCTCCTTATTAGGGTTTTCTTTGTTTCAGATGTATCATAATGTTCTACCGTGTCCCAATGAATGTCGTGTCCTATGTGTCCCAACAAATGCATGATGTGCATGGTAGAAAATCATTTATTCTATTCCTATTGTCGTGATCACCTCAATTGCCGCGAATGCGTGCACTAGTTCATCACCCATATCATTAATATATGCCATTTTAGACATTCACATGGTCTTCATGATGTAATTTTGACCATTAAATGTCAATTGTAATACGGAAGTCCATAACGGGTAGCAGGTGCAGATGCCCCACTGCGCAAAAACCAAATTTAAAAATGTCAAAAAATTCAAAATAAAAATTTCAGACATACTTCAAGACATTTTATGTTAGCACAAAAAGTTGCGTGAAGAAAAAACATTTTTTGTGACATGTGCAAAAAAGACAAATCCGGACGCTCCAAGATGATTTTATACGAGACATTTTTTGTCTTTTTTACACAGGTCACAAAAAATGTTTTTTCTCCACGACAATTTTTGTGCCAACACAAAATGGTCTAATGTGTATCCGATTTTTGTCTATTATTTTTGACATTTTGAAAAAAACATAAAAAATGTTTTACATAATAGGTGCATCTGCACCTACTACCCAAAACGCCGCCTCCATTGTAATACAACTGTAAAATTAATAAAATTGTAAGCTTCTACAAATGCTTTTTAGAAAGATCAATACACATGAGTTTCAACTAAAATAATATTTGTGGTAAAATTTAAAGTTTGATTGAAGGCATCTTGTTGTTTATATGTCATATGGAGAGAGGTTTGAAATAAAGAAAAAAATATGTAGAACCCGGGACCTTGATTACACAGAATTTCCATAGTGACGTGACACCCACATTTGTATGCACCCTATGGCATGGTAGAATAGGTAAACGTGTTTGGCGAACAAAGTATAATATTTGGATGTGACTAACTGACAGTTCGTCCAATGAGAATTAACTTACTTCTTCAATCAGGTGACATCATGAATATCAGTTGTAACTCATGACTATCACGAATCATGTCATTTTCTCAGTTGCAGCCTAACTTCCAACTCCACTTACAACTAAGCCCAATTTAGAACTCAAAGGTACACGAATCGCAATGCAAAACCATCTGACTGAGCACTAAGCTAATTCTGAGCAATCCCGATTAATTTTTCCAAATCTAAGTAGGAGATCCATCATCAGTGAAGAAAAAAAATTAACAAGCAATGCACTCTCCAAAAATCCAAAAATTCGCAAAACCAATAATGAAATCAGGTGATTATATGCTTTTACCCGAAGGCCACGAACCCACGTACCACGATAGAAGTCCACTACGCGACACAATCCTTCCATTACATATACCGCCCGCCACGAACTCTCTCCATCCTCCCCAGTCAGCCTCGTCCCCTTACCTTCGCCGCGAAACCAACCGCACTGGCTCGTCGCCTCCCCTGGCCTCGATCGCCGCAAAATGCAGGGCCACGCCGACGACGAGAGCGGCCTAGCTACGGGGCCGTCCAGCCCTACGCACCACCTCTGCTCCGGCCGAGACGGCGACCAGGACGAAGATGGTGGAGGCATCCACTACTTCTTCAGTTGCCCGGCCAGCCCCGTGCACTACATCCTCCGCTCGCCGCCAGCGTCCTGCGCGTCGGTCCACTACGCTCCCTCCACGGACGGAGACTTCAGCTCGGCCTCCGGCGACTTCGAGTTCGCCGCGCGCCATCGCGGCGTCAGTGGCGCCGGCGCCGCCACCACCATGAGCTCCGCCGAGGAGCTCTTTGTCTCCGGCCGAATCCGCGTCGGATGTCTCTCCCCCATCCGACAAGAAACCAATCGCGGGGAGCAGATGGAGGAGGGCGACGACCAAGGAGGCGTCGACGGCCGGTCACCACGACCTCGTCGGGCCAGGTCGGCATCGCCGCCCCGGAGCCCCCGGCTCGACAAGAACCCGGAGCCTTCCGGCTCGTTCGCGTCAGCTTCGTCGTCGTCGTCCTCCTGCTCGTCCTCTGCCAAGACCATTCGGCGGAGGATATCTCTGCGGGACCTCCTCGGCCGCACCTGCAGCGACCCCACGGTGAGGCCGCCGGCGCCTATTACCACTGGCGCCGAGAGGTCAGCTGGCTCCTGGCTGCCGTCCATCTGGCCGTCCCGAACCAGAAAGTCCCTGCCCTGCCCCTGCCCGGTGCCGCAGCCTGCTCGCCGGTCCACGTCGTCCGTCAAGAAGGCGCCGGGCGGTGCGAGGCGCGACGATGTGCCGCCACGGCGCACGACGTCTCTGCCGTACCGGCAGGGCTTGGTTCTTGGATGCCTCGGCTTAGGAGCCCGGAGCTACGGGCTTGCTAAGTCCATGCACCCCCTCTCCACCCGGTGATCTCATAACATTTTTCGTAGTTTCAGAGCTGTCTGAAAATATTTGATGTGCTTATCTCCCGGGGAAGAATGGAAAAACAATTATGTAAATTACAAATATGATTTTGTTCTGTTGGTTGAATCCTTACTATATGGAAATGCTACTACTTTAGTTATCTGAGGATAAATGTGATTTTTGCTGCATTGCATTGTCCGTTTGTTCATTGTAGTTTTGTGACAATTCCTCTGTTTCTATTTCACACGCACACAATTACGTGGTGCTCACTAAGCTGCAGGGATTTATAATTGACGATTAAATTTGAAAGAAAAATCAAGATTGAGAAAAACATCTGGTTCGTTAACACATGTTAATGTGCCATTTCGATGGTAATTCGAAATACCTTTGCACCTATGTTTCCTTTGTATCCACCCAATTTTTTCACATAGCAATCAACAGTACCGGCCTAATGAGAAATGGTGGAATTGTGCATGTTTTCGATCTCTGCCCGACGTCAATGGTGGTTTTGGAAGATTAAGTTTGTCTAGGTATGGTTATTTAGATCTTGCTTCGCCAGATCGATTTTGGACTATTTCTCATGGCTGCTGCGAGGAGGATTGTCCTCGCAATATCTGTCCCGACTGCTACGTCATCGACAATGGTGATTCATACTATCAGCTCCCGGCGACGTCGACCAGGCTGTTGGTTTCTTTTCCCTGAAATATCGGTGTTGGTACTCTTGTCGACGTTGCTTGATTACTTTAATGACCGCGTGCGTGCAACTAGCCTTGGCATTGCGGCTCAAAATTAAAATTATGCGAGAACCTTCGTTGGTATTCACAGGTCTGTGGTTTGGTATCATTGTCGTTTTTCGTCTGCCTTCAGAAAAGTACGAGATCGTGTCTTGGAAGAAGAAAAAGTTTGAAGATTTGGAAGATTTGCTCGTTTCTTTTAGAGTTATTTTGTAATCGCTGTAGTCAGCTATTGTATATCTAGCATGTAATATTTGATACTATAATATATCATGGTATTGATTGTCAAAAAAAAAAAAAACTCTGCCCGAGGAATGGAAATGTCGCAGAATCTTCATATAACTTCTTACAGAAATCTCCATGTCCCTTTGATTTTGTTCCTAGCGCAATCTAATCCCCTGGATCCATGGAATTATAGGACACTTTTATTGGTAGGAGAGTGACATCCACTCTGCAAGTTGATGTCGGCAGGGACCTGCTGATTTTAGTGTTAAGAGTTTTTTTATCTGGTGTTAAGAGGGTTTTGTTCTAAGGAAGAAGGAATGATTCACATCTAGACCTGCTAGTCAGTCACAAGCTTGGGTTTTCTTGGCTTCATGGGTGAGCATGTCTGCTGAAGGCGACGTGCTGTCAGGTGGACCGGTGAAATAGGTCTGAAAGAGTCCCCAAGAACGCTACGAGATTGCAGGAAAAGGATTGATGATTAAACTTGATTAGATCACAAAATGGATCTTGTGCTATACTACAGCATAGTTCAGAGAAAAAGAAAAGAAAACATTCATTAAACTTGGAAGAAACTGTAACAACTAATACCCACAACAACTAAAGTACCTAACCAAATGCCCACCGGGATTCACCACCATTGGTTTAGGTTAGCACTGAGTTAACTCGAGACAGAGTACTAGACCAAATTCATGGGCATGTTTCACACAATCAACTGGAGTATATGTCCCAAACAATAAACCTGTAACATCCCAAAAATATTAATCAGTATTATTATTCCAAAAATGAGAGCCAACAAAAACTTTTGCTTAATTATATGTGTTGATCTCATATAGTTGCTTGTGTTGTTTCTTTCTTGCTAAATGTGTGTTGCTTGCTCTAAAGAAAAACATGAAGAAAAGAAGAGGAAAAAAAATAAAAGTTGAAACAAGAAAATAATGTGACAAGTGTCACATAAAATTCTCCAAGTGAGAAATTGTTTTCCTTCACAATAAAATTCAGTGGAGTGGTAATGTAAACACTCCCATTTTATCCTTACTACTTTTCTCTCTCAAACAATATTTTGAATTAGTTTTAAAATTAAAAAGTAAAATTCAAATTGAAATAAAACAAAATTCCATGATTAAAACCCTATGAACAAAAATGATTCAAAACATTTTATTTTGAAATGCCAAATTTTGTGGAGCTACTACATGCTATGTGGAAGCCTCACAAATATTTGTGAATTTTTCTAAATTGATTAAGTACCTCAATTAAATTCCAGAAATGCTGCTGGAATTAGAAAGGAGTAAAAGCAACAGAAAAGGACCTAGAGGTAAATAGAAAAAAGAGTCCAGGGGCGTTCTGCAATTTCACCGTCGTCTCCTACCCCTAGCTCCCCGTCACCGTCGCCGTGTCGCCATGGTCGTCGTCGCCGTTCCCTGGCCCCCCAGGCCCCCCCCCCTTGCTCGCGTTCGTCCACGCTCGTTGCCTCTGCATCCTCTGCTCGCGCTCGAGCACCTCTCTCGCCCCAACGCGTTCCCTGTCCCCCGTTGCTCGCCGTGGAGAGAACGGACGGCGCCGGCCAAATTCGCCCCACCCGCTGCACCTCGACACGCATCCGTCGCCACAGCGGCTCCCAGCTCGCTCCCGGACCCCCCAGACCCCTCTTCCTTGCGCTGCTTGCACGCGTCGCCGAGGAATCGGGAAATCTCCCGCCGGAGGCGCCATGGACGCTGTCCATGCGCTCCGTCCACGATACGCCGGCCCTGCCCTATTTAACCACCCCCACGCCTCGCCACAGACACCACACCCACTCCACTCCCCTCTGTGCACCGCCAGGAGGGCGTGCTCGCTGCCGCGTCGACCTCGCCGTGTCCGAGGTAGAAGGCGACCGTGGCCACGCCGTTGGGCTGCCCCATTTCCTTCCCAAACCCCTGCACCGTGTTGCTTTCTCTCCCCGCACTCACCCAAGCCCTTTTTGCCATCTTATTCGTGCACAGACGCGCCGTGAAGCCTCGCCGGAGTTGCTGCCCGTGGCCGTGGAAGATCGAGAGCTCGCCGCCGACGAACCAGCCCACCCCAGCAAGTGCAACTCAGCCAGGAGCTTCCCACACGCCGCCGCCGTCGATCTGCATCATCTCCGCGACCTCCGAGCCCCCTAGGTGAGAGATCCTTCCACCTCGCCGTCGCCGGCGCGGCAGCGCCGCCGATTTTAGGTCGCCGCCGATGCCTTTGATCGTGGCCGTTGGATCTCGATCCAACGGACGCGTACCGCTTCGGTTAAAAGAAAGAGAGAGAGAGAGACTGACGGGCGGGCCCCGCTCGTCAGGATTTTATTAATTTCCACCCGCACACTGTGTCGCTGACATGTAGGCCCCACCTGTCATAGCTTTCAACATTATCCAGAGAACAATTAAATTCGAATTTAAACTTCTCTGTTAAAGTCAGTACTGGATCCAACTTTGAAATTCAATATCTTGAGATTTAGGAATCCAAATAAATCAAACTCAATTGTTCTGGAAAGCTTATGAATTTTTAACCAACCCAAGTGGTCTCATGTCATTTAATTAAATAGATAAAAAGTATTATTAAAAATACTACAGAAGGTTTAAATTCTAAACTTGTTTGTTTCTGATACTCTGTTAGTCCAAATAATTCCAAACCAATTTTGCTAGCTTAGTACTGCCATGTATTAGCTTCCCTAATTTTGGTAGAATTATTTGTGCATTATTAATTGTTTAGTATTAAGTTGAAGTTTAAACACCCTTCTGCACTCAAACATTTAAATATGTTTAATGGTTAACCCAAATGAATTAGGACCAATTTTGTTAGGTCACATTTAGTCATGTTTAGTTACCCCTAAAAGGATTTAATTTTAGGATCAACATAACTTAATTGGTAGCTAAAACTTGATTATTAAGTTACTGGATTCAAACATTTGTGTAGGGAGTTTGGTAACCCCAATTGATCCAAATCAAATTGTGTTGTCTTCTACACATCAGTAGCTTTCTAAAGAAATTTAGTTTGTATTTTTGTGACCAACAGAACTCAAGTTGTGAATTAAACATGTTCCACAAGTTTCTGCCATAATTTGAATAATAAATAATGTTTAATTCAATTATTTTGAAACCAAATTGTATGGTTTGATGTGTGCAGTAGCTATTTGTGATGTTTATGATTGATATGTTGTGATGCTTGCTTGAGTAGTTTAGTAATTGTTTGCATTGCTTGTTTGACGTTTAGACGAGAACGTTGCCGAAGTCTACGAGGAGGGGGAATACCTTGATCAGCAAGCACAAGAACCCGAGAACTTTGCCGAGCAAGGCAAGCTACTTCACTGAGCTTGCATTTACATACATCTATTTTGTCACATGAGTTATTCAAAAGTATCAATGATTTTGAAAACCTTTTTACAAGTACATGAAAACTATTTTGCCACCTATGTAGAAGTATAAGATAGTTGATATAAAATTATAGGATGGGAAAATAAATGTTGTTTACTCAAAACTCCTTTGAAATACTTGTGTGGTTATGGAATACCGAGATGTCGGTGTTGAAGTGGAGAAATGGAAAATGGGAATGTTTATGAAAAATGCACAGTGTCCTAGTACTATGACAACCAATCTTAATCTGTGCGACCACATTTACCCCCATATGGGAACGGGGCTTAGTCATATAATTTGCTCTTATTAGTATGGGATACCTCATCGACGGAGATGACTCCGTTATGCATGAGGGGATGGTTTGGAGAACTCCCCTGACCTGGGTCCTCGCTCAAACTCTATGGAAAGATAAGGAGGAGGATTGAAGACTTCATCAATGTGGTCGCCGGGAAAAACATATGAGTCCTCACACTTAGGGTTGCCGACGGGGACCGGACTGAGTGTTGGTGGGAATTATCATATGGGTAGGATCCTATACTAGCATGAGCAAAGGAGAGGCTAGGGTCGGTGGCTCAACTTCGCATACACCTTGTATGGCGGGACGTGGCTGACACGATGAGTTACCGGATGGATGTGGGATAAAAGCGTGCTACCTCTGCAGAGGGTCAAAACTATTCGAATAGCCGAGTCCTCGGATATGGACAATTGGGAGGCTGTCCTAAGATCATGTGCAAGTTTTGGAAAAGCTTTTAAGTTAAAAGAAATGAAATGGTGATGGTGTTACACAACTATACCAAATGGAGTGGTATGAGTTGTTGGAATAAATGGACCATGGTGAGCCATGGTCAGGAAAAGGAGGGTTTTGGAGAAACAAATGAGATGGTGACTTCTTTTAAAGATAGTTATAAAACTCTTCTTACCTTTTTCAATAAAGATATAGAGATGTTTTAAACAAATAAAAGTTGTAAGTTAAAATAAAACTAGTGCATACTCATGTTGGGGTAGTTTGCGAGTACATTCAAATGTACTCATATTGGTTTCGTCCCTGGCTATTGTCCTAGCCAGACTACGAGGAGGAGCACTACGCCGAGCAGGAGTATGGCGACTTCTACGCAAACTAAGGATCTCCACAAGTCAGCTGCCTGTCGGGTCGTCATCGTTAGAATATGATGTCTACTACGCCGTAGCTTCCGCTGATATTTTGGTTTGGCCCATGAAGGCACCTATGTAAGACTTGGTCTAAATGACCATTTATGTAAGACTTTTTATTCGGTATTGTAATGGATGTAAACTTTGGTATCCAATTCGGATTATGTGCAACGACAGACTGATCACGGGATCGTTGTGTTAAGCATAATCGGGTATTTCGGACAGCTAGTCCGGGGTCCCCACAGACTTGGTATCAGAGCCATCCTGACTTTAGGAAACCTTAGTTAGCATGGTCGTTAGACAAATGTTACAAAAAGATTAATTTCTAAAAGAAAGGAGTGAAGTATTTTCGAAAACTGCTTATCTCCAATCCTCTTACTTATGCAAAAATTTATTCTCATTAAACATTACAATTTCCTTAGTATCCTTAAAATTTTGCAGACTTGTCATCTCATTAAACTTAAAATTCTGCTTATTGTTACCTCACTAAAATTAAAATTTTGTACACTTATCATCTCACTAACTTAAAATTTTGCTTAAAAATTGTAGATGGCACTCCATTGGACCGAGTTCGTTCAGCTTGAGAAGGATAGCAAGCTGACGTTTGAGAGGGACTTGTTCGAGTTGAGCAAGCTGTTAGGTCGCCCCGCTCCAGAGTTTGAGGGAGCTCAGATTGACGTTCACGGTGTCGGAAGGCTGAGCTGGCTCATCAAGTCGTCAGTTCGCAGGAACATCAAGTCTCCCAGTTCCAGGACGCTCGTCTTCACCACCAAGGAGGCCACCTGGGTTGATGGTCTCTGTACTGCCACACAGAGGATGCTAGCCCGACTTTGTGAGGAGCACAAGGCGGAGTTGGCAGATTCCCGTTTCCGGTTCTACGGGAGGCGCAACTGCGATGGACACCCTACTCCTTCCCCTTGCCACCCGATGTTTGGGAGCTACATCATGGACATGGAGATCTTACTTCAGTGCACTCAGGATGATCTGATGCGCACTAGGATTCAGCTTCACTTTGACCGCGAGTCGCTCGTTGAGCTTCGCGAGAACGAGGAGAAGCTGATGGAGGAGAAGGTCGCTCTTCTCAGGAAGAGGGCCCAGCTGAGGAAGACTATCGTGAAGCTCCGCAAGAAGGTGGCGGAGCAGGACGGCTGATTGAGGATCTAGAGCACCATACTGACGAGATGGAGGAGGAGGGCGAGGATCTCCGCAAGGAGAACAACGCTTTCCTCAGTGACGATGATGACTTCGTGGAGGAGATGGATTGTGAGGAGGACGATGATGAGGAGTTAGTTGACGAGGAGGAGGAGCCACTCGAGGCAGTTCTCGAGGACGAGGAGGAGGATCCCGAGGAGCCACCCTACCAGTCAGATGCTGACGTGTTAGAGCTGGAGGTTCCACCTCAGTAGGCGAGTGACTTGATCACTACCGCAGGATTAGGTTGACCCCTATCGCTAGTCGAGTCGAAGTAGTGGTTCTTTTGGAAACCAGATGCTATGTACCTTAGATGTAAGGTGATGTTGTAAGCTTGATGTTGTAAGCTTGAGTTGTTGTGAACTCCTTGATGTGATGTTTGTGAAATATAAGTATGTTTGTCTTGTTAGATCTGTGTGAAATATTTTCATATAAGTCCTTAAAATTAATTAACCACGTGAGAAATCGTCTTTTCCCTTAGTCGAACTTTTCTTGCCTTGCCTCTTATACCCGGTGTGCTTCAGGATGCCGCCCCGTCGCAGCAATGCGGAAGGATCAGGATCAGCACCACCACCACCGGACCCAACCCCCGCCCAACTTCTCGCGCTTATCATGGAGGAACGTGAAAATGCCCGGCAGGAGCGCCAGGCTCATCTCGTTGCCCTACAGCAACTCGCAGCCGCTTATAACAACAACAACAACAACAACAACAACAACAACAACAACAATGGTGGTAATGGCAATGGAGATGGAACCAGCGATCTACCTTAGGCGATTTCCAGAAAACCAACCCACCCACCTACTCCAAGGGACTTCACCCACTGGAGGCCGATGATTGGCTTCGCACCATCGACAACAATCTGGAAGTTGCTGCTGTGGGAGAAATGAGAAAGTGTTGTATGCAACCCACTATCTCGCTGGACCTGCAAGAGCTTGGTGGGAAACTACCAAGGCTCTCCAGCAAGCTGGTCATGTTATCAACTGGGCTGAGTTCCAGGAGAAGTTCCGCAAGAAGCATATTCCCAGCGGACTTATTGAGAGGAAGAAGGATGAATTCCGCAAGCTGAGGCAGGGAAGTAAAGATGTGGTCGGTTATCTGGATGAGTTTACCGACTTATCTCGGTATGCTCCTGATGACACCGACAAAGAAGAGAAGAAGATGGAGCGTTTCATGAGTGGACTTCATGATGAACTGCAGTGTGCTCTGGTTATCCATGACTTCCGTGATCTGGAGTCACTTGTGGACAAAGCCATCCAGCTGGAGACCAAGCGCAAGTCTATGTATGAAGGTCGCAAGAGGAGGATGAATGCTCAGGAAGGTTCGAGCAGCCAGAAACCTCGTATCTTTCAGCAAACACCAGGCCTGCCTATCGTCCACCCAAGCCCACGCCCCAATTACCCTAACCGCCCAAACAACTTCAACCGCCCCAATGACAATAACCGTCCCAGAGGAAACTTCAACAACTTCAACCCCAATGCCAATGTTGTCTGCTTTGAATGTGGCAACAAAGGTCACTACTCCAGAGAATGCCCCAATCCTAAGAGGAATGTTCAGCGCCCCAATGCACCGAACAATGGTCAAGGCCGCAATGGAAATGGTAATGGCAAGAATGCCGCACCCCGCGGAAATGCTGCTGTTGTCAAGGGCCGTCTGCACCACATCAATGCTGAAGAAGCTCAGGAGGCGCCAGATGTTGTGCTGGGTACGTTCCTTGTCAACTCAGTACCTGCAACTGTTCTGTTTGATTCTGGTGCAACCCATTCATTTGTTACCGAGGAGTTTGTCGCTAAGGGAGGATTAGTAGAAGGCTTCCTAAATAAAACCCTGAGTATACAAATTCCTGGCTCCACCATAGAAACCAAGAGATTTTGTCCAAATACTGCCATTGAGATTTCAGGCGAAAAATTTGCAGCCGACCTAATTATTCTAGGAACCCAGGGCATAGATGTTATACTTGGTATGAATTGGCTAGCCAAGTACCATGGTCGAATAGACTGTGCCAGAAGAGCTGTATCCGTCACCACCGACAAAGAAGTAGAAGTGGAGTATGTGTCTGAAACCAACCACTCCCAACCAGGCTGCCATGAGAGCATAGCTCGACCCGCCCTAGATGAGATCCGTGTTGTTCACCTGTTCAAGGATGTTTTCCCAGAAGAATTGCCTGGTATGCCGCCAGACCGGGATATTGAGTTCATAATTGAGCTTATCCCAGGGACATCCCCCATATCCCAAAGACCTTATCGGATGAATCCGGAAGAACTAGTTGAATTGAAGAAGCAGTTGGCTGATATGCTCAGCAAAGGTCTTGTTCGTCCAAGCGCTTCACCTGGGGATCACCCATTATTTTTGTGGACAAGAGAGACGGTACCACACGCCTGTGTGTGGATTATCGCAAGCTGAATGACGTGACCATTAAAAACAAGTACCCTCTTCCCAAGATCGAGGATCTGTTCGATCAAATGAACGGAGCCCGAGTCTTTTCCAAGATCGATCTTCGGACAGGTTACCATCAGTTGAAGATCCGAGAGAAAGATATTCCCAAGACCGCCTTCACCACCCGTTACGGTTTATTTGAATACACCGTGATGTCCTTTGGTCTGACCAATGCCCCAGCCTATTTCATGAATCTCATGAACAAGATTTTCATGGAGTACCTCGACAAGTTCGTGGTAGTTTTCCTTGATGACATCCTTATTTATTCCAAGACCGAAGAAGAGCATGCTGAACACCTGCGTCTAGTTTTGGAGACCCTCCGAGAGCACCAGCTGTATGCCAAGCTTAGCAAGTGTGAGTTTTGGCTCAGTAAAGTGGCATTTCTCGGACATGTTGTATCTGCCGGAGGAATTTCTGTTGACCCAGAGAAGATCCAAGCCATTGTTGACTGGTTATCCCCAACCAGTGTGACTGAAATCCGAAGCTTTCTCGGACTTGCCGGTTATTACCGCAAGTTCGTTGAAGGATTTTCCAGTATAGCCAAACCCATGACCCAACTGTTGAAGAAGGACAAGAAATTTGAATGGACTCAGAAGTGTGAAGATAGTTTCCAAGAACTGAAGAAGAGACTAACCTCAGCCCCAATTTTGATTATGCCAGACGTCACCCAGAGTTTCGACGTGTATTGCGATGCATCACGCCTCGGACTTGGTTGCGTTCTGATGCAAGAAGGCAAAGTTGTGTCGTACCTGTCCCGGCAGTTGCGACCGCATGAAGAGAATTACCCAACCCATGACTTGGAGTTAGCTGCTGTTGTTCTTGCTCTCAAAACGTGGCGTCCCTATCTTGCGGGACATCGCTGCGAGGTCTATACAGATCACAAAAGCTTGAAGTATATTTTCACCCAGAAAGATTGAACCTGCGACAGAGGAGATGGATGGAATTAATCAAGGATTATGATATTGGAATCCATTATCACCCTGGAAAGGCTAATGTAGTTGCCGATGCCCTTAGTCGCAAACCTTGCACCCTGAATGCCCTGATCCAAGCCGAACAGCCAGCCTTGTTCAAAGAGTTCGAAGACTTTGGACTAGAACTTGTTAGCCATGGTTATCTCGCCAATTTAGAGTTAACCCCAACCCTGATGGATCAAATCAAAGAAGCCCAAAAGGATCATGAAAGCATTGAAGGAATTAAGAAGAAGATTTCCCTCGGCAAAGCACCCGGTTTTACCGAAGATGCTGAAGGAGTGCTGAAATTCAATGACCGTATCTGTGTGCCCAATGTCACGGAACTTAAGGAGTTAATCCTAAAGGAGGCCCATGAGACCCCTTATTCAATCCACCCCGGCGGAACCAAAATGTACCAAGACCTTCGAGAAAGATTTTGGTGGCATGGAATGAAACGAGAGATTGGTTCTTTCGTAGCCAAGTGTGATATCTGTCAGCGAGTCAAGGCTGAACATCAGCGGCCCGCTGGATTGCTTCAACCTTTGAAAATTCCCGAGTGGAAGTGGGATGAGATTGGAATGGATTTTATTACCGGACTTCCAAGATCCAACCGAGGCCATGATTCAATCTGGGTCATCGTTGATCGATTGACCAAGGTTGCTCATTTTATACCCGTCAAGACCACTCACAATGGAGCCCAGTTAGCAGACTGTATATTTCCAGAATAGTAAGCCTGCATGGTGTGCCTAAGAAGATTGTATCTGATAGAGGCACGCAATTCACCTCAAGATTCTGGAAATCCCTTCATGAAGCCCTCGGAACCAAGTTAGCATTTAGCACAGCTTATCATCCCCAGACCGATGGCCAAACTGAGCGAGTGAACCAGATATTGGAGGACATGCTTCGCGCATGTGTTCTATCCTATGGTTCCAAGTGGGAAGATTGTCTTCCGTTTGCAGAGTTCTCGTACAACAACAGTTATCAGTCCAGTCTGCAAATGGCCCCTTTTGAAGCCCTTTACGGCAAGAAGTGTCGTACACCCCTGAATTGGTCCGATACCGGAGAAGGCAAATTGTTTGGACCAGATACCCTCCGTGAAGCTGAAGAGCAAGTTCAGCTTATTCGTGAACGCCTCAAAACTGCCCAATCCCGTCAGAAGAGTTACGCTGACACCAAGCGCCGTGATCTCACTTTCAGTGTCGGAGATTATGTTTATCTCCGAGTGACACCCCTCAAAGGAATGCAGCGTTTCCATGTCAAAGGAAAATTAGCGCCAAGGTATATTGGACCCTTCAAGGTCATTGCTCGTCGAGGAGAAGTATCCTATCAGCTGGAATTGCCCCGGAGTTAGGAGATTATCATGATGTCTTCCACATTTCCTTGCTCCGGAAGTGTCTTGAAGTTCCTGACCAGCCTGATGTTTTCAAAAACATCGACCACCTCTCCATCGACCTGAACCAAGACCTGACTTATCGCGAGAGACCCCTCAAAATTCTCGAAGAAGATGTTCGTGTTACCCGAAGACGTGCGATCAAGTTTTACAAAGTCCAGTGGACTAACCACTCTGAAGAAGAAGCAACTTGGGAACGCGAAGATTATCTTCGAAGCGAATTTCCAGACCTCTTTAGTACCCAGGCCTAGCAAATCTCGGGACGAGATTTATTCTAAGGGGGAAGGATTGTAACATCCCAAAAATATTAATCAGTATTATTATTCCAAAAATGAGAGCCAACAAAAACTTTTGCTTAATTATATGTGTTGATCTCATATTTGCTTGTGTTGTTTCTTTCTTGCTAAATGTGTGTTGCTTGCTCTAAAGAAAAACATGAAGAAAAGAAGAGGAAAAAATAAAAGTTGAAACAAGAAAATAATGTGACAAGTGTCACATGAAATTCTCCAAGTGAGAATTGTTTTCCTTCACAATAAAATTCAGTGGAGTGGTAATGTAAACACTCCCATTTTATCCTTACTACTTTTCTCTCTCAAACATATTTTGAACTAGTTTTAAAATTCAAAGTAAATCAAATTGAAATAAAACAAAATTCCATAATTAAAACCCTATGAACAAAAATGATTCAAAACATTTTATTTTGAAATGCCAAATTTTGTGGAGCTACTACATGCTATGTGGAAGCCTCACAAATATTTGTGAATTTTTCTAAATTGTTTAAGTACCCCAAATAAATTCCAGAAATGCTGCTGGAATGAAAGAAGTAAAAGAACAGAAAGGACCTAGTTGTAAATGGAAAAAAGAGTCCAGGGGGCGTTCTGCAATTTCGCCGTCGTCTCCTACCCCTAGCTCCCCGTCACCGTCGCCGTGTCGCCATGGTCGTCGTCGCCGTTCCCTGGCCCCCCAGGGCCCCCCTTGCTCGCGTTCGTCCACGCTCGTTGCCTCTGCAGCCTCTGCGCGCTCGAGCACCTCTCTCGCCCCACGCGCCCTGTCCCCCGTTGCTCGCCGTGGAGAGAACGGACGGCGCCGGCCAAATTCGCCCCACCCGCTGCACCTCGACACGCATCCGTCGCCACAGCTGCTCCCAGCTCGCTCCCGGACCCCCCAGACCCCTCTTCCTTGCGCTGCTTGCACGCGTCGCCGAGGAATCGGGAAATCTCCCGCCGGAGGCGCCATGGACGCTGTCCATGCGCTCCGTCCACGATACGCCGGCCCTGCCCTATTTAACCACCCCCACGCCTCGCCACAGACACCACACCCACTCCACTCCCCTCTGTGCCCGCCAGGAGGGCGTGCTCGCTGCCGCGTCGACCTCGCCGTGTCCGAGGTAGAAGGCGACCGTGGCCACGCCGTTGGGCTGCCCCATTTCCTTCCCAAACCCCTGCACCGTGTTGCTTTCTCTCCCCGCACTCACCCAAGCCCTTTTTCCATCTATTCGTGCACAGACGCGCCGTGAAGCCTCGCCGGAGTTGCTGCCCGTGGCCGTGGAAGATCGAGAGCTCGCCGCCGACGAACCAGCCCACCCCAGCAAGTGCAACTCAGCCAGGAGCTTCCCACACGCCGCCGCCGTCGATCTGCATCATCTCCGCGACCTCCCGAGCCCCCTAGGTGAGAGATCCTTCCACCTCGCCGTCGCCGGCGCGGCAGCGCCGCCGATTTTAGGTCGCCGCCGATGCCTTTGATCGTGGGCCGTTGGATCTCGATCCAACGGACGCGTACCGCTTCGGTTAAAAGAAAGAGAGAGAGACTGACGGGCGGGCCCCGCTCGTCAGGATTTTATTAATTTCCACCCGCACACTGTGTCGCTGACATGTAGGCCCCACCTGTCATAGCTTTCAACATTATCCAGAGAACAATTAAATTCGAATTTAAACTTCTCTGTTAAAGTCAGTACTGGATCCAACTTTGAAATTCAATATCTTGAGATTTAGGAATCCAAATAAATCAAACTCAATTGTTCTGGAAAGCTTATGAAATTTTTAACCAACCCAAGTGGTCTCATGTCATTTAATTAAATAGATAAAAAGTATTATTAAAAATACTACAGAAGGTTTAAATTCTAAACTTGTTTGTTTCTGATACTCTGTTAGTCCAAATAATTCCAAACCAATTTTGCTAGCTTAGTACTGCCATGTATTAGCTTCCCTAATTTTGGTAGAATTATTTGTGCATTATTAATTGTTTAGTATTAAGTTGAAGTTTAAACACCCTTCTGCACTCAAACATTTAAATATGTTTAATGGTTAACCCAAATGAATTAGGACCAATTTTGTTAGGTCACATTTAGTCATGTTTAGTTACCCCTAAAAGGATTTAATTTTAGGATCAACATAACTTAATTGGTAGCTAAAACTTGATTATTAAGTTACTGGATTCAAACATTTGTGTAGGGAGTTTGGTAACCCAATTGATCCAAATCAAATTGTGTTGTCTTCTACACATCAGTAGCTTTCTAAAGAAATTTAGTTTGTATTTTTGTGACCAACAGAACTCAAGTTGTGAATTAAACATGTTCACAAGTTTCTGCCATAATTTGAAATTAAATAATGTTTAATTCAATTATTTTGAAACCAAATTGTATGGTTTGATGTGTGCAGTAGCTATTTGTGATGTTTATGATTGATATGTTGTGATGCTTGCTTGAGTAGTTTAGTAATTGTTTGCATTGCTTGTTTGACGTTTAGACGAGAACGTTGCCGAAGTCTACGAGGAGGGGGAATACCTTGATCAGCAAGCACAAGAACCGAGAACTTTGCCGAGCAAGGCAAGCTACTTCACTGAGCTTGCATTTACATACATCTATTTTGTCACATGAGTTATTCAAAAGTATCAATGATTTTGAAAACCTTTTTACAAGTACATGAAAACTATTTTGCCACCTATGTAGAAGTATAAGATAGTTGATATAAAATTATAGGATGGGAAAATAAATGTTGTTTACTCAAAACTCCTTTGAAATACTTGTGTGGTTATGGAATACCGAGATGTCGGTGTTGAAGTGGAGAAATGGAAAATGGGAATGTTTATGAAAAATGCACAGTGTCCTAGTACTATGACAACCAATCTTAATCTGTGCGACCACATTTACCCCCATATGGGAACGGGGCTTAGTCATATAATTTGCTCTTATTAGTATGGGATACCTCATCGACGGAGATAACTCCGTTATGCATGAGGGGATGGTTTGGAGAACTCCCCTGACCTGGGTCCTCGCTCAAACTCTATGGAAAGATAAGGAGGAGGATTGAAGACTTCATCAATGTGGTCGCCGGGAAAAACATATGAGTCCTCACACTTAGGGTTGCCGACGGGGACCGGACTGAGTGTTGGTGGGAATTATCATATGGGTAGGATCCTATACTAGCATGAGCAAAGGAGAGGCTAGGGTCGGTGGCTCAACTTCGCATACACCTTGTATGGCGGGACGTGGCTGACACGATGAGTTACCGGATGGATGTGGGATAAAAGCGTGCTACCTCTGCAGAGGGTCAAAACTATTCGAATAGCCGAGTCCTCGGATATGGACAATTGGGAGGCTGTCCTAAGATCATGTGCAAGTTTTGGAAAAGCTTTTAAGTCTAAAAGAAATGAAATGGTGATGGTGTTACACAACTATACCAAATGGAGTGGTATGAGTTGTTGGAATAAATGGACCATGGTGAGCCATGGTCATGAAAAGGAGGGGTTTTTGGAGAAACAAATGAGATGGTGACTTCTTTTAAAGATAGTTATAAAACTCTTCTTACCTTTTTCAATAAAGATATAGAGATGTTTTAAACAAATAAAAGTTGTAAGTTAAAATAAAACTAGTGCATACTCATGTTGGGGTAGTTTGCGAGTACATTCAAATGTACTCATATTGGTTTCGTCCCTGGCTATTGTCCTAGCCAGACTACGAGGAGGAGCACTACGCCGAGCAGGAGTATGGCGACTTCTACGCAAACTAAGGATCTCCACAAGTCAGCTGCCTGTCGGGTCGTCATCGTTAGAATATGTTGTCTACTACGCCGTAGCTTACGCTGATATTTTGGTTTGGCCCATGAAGGCACCTATGTAAGACTTGGTCTAAATGACCATTTATGTAAGACTTTTTATTCGGTATTGTAATGGATGTAAACTTTGGTATCCAATTCGGATTATGTGCAACGACAGACTGATCACGGGATCGTTGTGTTAAGCATAATCGGGTATTTCGAACAGCTAGTCCGGGGTCCCCACAAAACCCTAGATGTGAATGCCCTCACCACAATAAACCGTAAACTCTAGGCGTGCAATGCCCTCACCACACAGGAGACAGATCTGGCAGCAGACATTCGACGCTTGATATGTTTGACCACCTAGGAAGTCAACTTGCAATAAGTCTGTACTACTTACTTCGCAGGATTCATCAGAAATCATCAAGGTGCATGGGAGATCACCACACGCAACTGTAACAATCCCAGGGTCCAAAACAATATGATTGTAACATAAAGCTTTGGTTTACTTTGCTTAGAAACAGCAAAGGAAATAAGCTCTTCAACTGCAAGGGGCACACACACACTTGCCTTCATACGGACACATAGATTAGGTAAGGTTAATTTGTCTAATAAGTGCGCAAAGTCAACACTAAGTAACGGATTACTAAGGTGACTGAAGTAACGTTTGAACAGATCTTAAAGAGATAAATGCAACATCAATTCTGAGCACGCATGATTTTCCAAACGTCTTCTATTGACGCTGAACTTCTACAGGAACAGGTGCTTGCACTTGTCGCTCGCAAGCTTGCACAGCCCATTGAATGGCACAGGATCTGCAAGATAAACATGACAGAGAGATCAATGATGATGCGAAAAAAAGAAGAAACGGTGTTTATCTCAAATAGATATGTGATGGCAAGATAAACTTGAGAATAAAAAGGCTAAGTAAAATTCTTTCTGTTTGCATCATTATACCATATTAAAGTTTACAAAAGCTGAAATACACCATAAGCTCTTATTGATGAATATTTCATTGTGAGTTGTCGTAAAATAATTGTGCATCGGTGGGCAAAATAACGATCTTCAGAACAATTCCTTGTCAGCTACAACTACACTCTCCTACCAGGATACAGTGTGTTATCATGATATCTATCAAAAGATGATGGCCAATCGCGGAAAGTCGTTTATGCTCCCAAGCTCCAGTGATCCCACCCATTTCAAAAAATTTAAAAACATATTTAAAAGTTTCAAAAAAATATGAAAAAAATCATGCATGTTCCTACTGATATGTCTTATAATCGTGCAAAATATCAATGCAAAATACTTTATGATTTGAGCTACACAAAAAAGACAAAAGTTGAAATTTTGAAACTTTATATTGTTCACTATACTCAGATCTGCACATTTCTCTTTTTTGTGTAGCTCAAATTGTAAAGTATTTTGCATTGAGATTTTTCAAGTTTGTAGGAAATATCAGTAGGAACATGCATGATTTTTTTCAGAATTTTTTGAAACTTTTAAATATGGTTTTTATTTTTTTGAAATGGGCGGGATCACTGGAACTCGGGAGCAACAAATCTGCACTCTGGCCAATCGTAATATAATTAGGCATCATCTAGCCAATGAATATAAGGCTTCTAAAGGTATCAAGAATCTGAAGAAAGATAACTAGGTATATACCTGTCTCTAGAACAACTTAAGTCAGTTCTGGCTTTAGAGTTTTTGATTATGAAATATCTAAAATAAATGGTTATTCCAGAAAATAAGAGTGAGCAATCGCCCGGGTTTCTCTGATGCTCTCAAACAATATGAGAATTGAATGAGAAATGTATGAATATATGTTGATGTGAACAGAGAATAAATATGCCAAATAGTATGTAGCAAAAAAGGTTTAAAAATAAAGCATATTCATAGAGCACTGCCAACTTATGATTCATTTTCGTTCAACGGTGCTCCTCACTGATCTAACGCAGAAATGGAACATCATAATAGGTACCGCTCTTCTTATGGTCTATGGAATTATTTTAAATGTAATAAACTTAAATTTTGAAAATTGTAACCAATTGCAGCAAGAACATACCAACAGTTCACAGTACTAATAATAAAAATGCAACAAAAGAACAATAGAATATACAGACGTGCCAAATCTCACCATAGTTTTCACCAAAATCTGTCCAACTTTCAGCACGAATGGACTGGTTGCTGTCAGGGATTCCGATAACCTCCATATAGTGTGGTGATTCAGGGGCATCGGGAGCACCTTTGATGGTCAACTGATGCCCATCAGTGGACTGCACGACAAGAACTCCACTTTCATTGCGTTGGACTTGAACCACTGTGCGCACTCTTCGCCCAACAAACATCTTCAGAGTCTCTCCATTGACAAATGGTGAAGGAGCTGAAATATCCATCTCTACAAGGTGTGGCATCAGATAATTAAACATTATCCTCAAATAGAATAGAGAACAAATAAAATGTCCATATCTCCCACTCCTAGTCATTCTATCATGCGAATATGAACTACATTAGAGCTGTGATAGTGATAAGTGATAACCATGCTACCAAGTGTCAGTCACATGCATTTTGAGTGAACCCTGATACTGTTAGAGATAACCATGCTACCAGGTGTCAGACACATGCATTTGGTGCTACCAGGGAGAAACAGCAATGCATGCTGATTAACCAAACATTGTGGCGGCTAAGTCATGACTCATAGCAGAACTACTACGGTGGCTACTAAAGTTCACGGCAGCGACATCGTTCACATCTTCTTCTATCATAATTTGCTCGTAACTGAAAAATAAAACCCTGCTAAATTATAGACGTGTTCTAGTGATGGAGCCTTGTTGAGCTCAAAGGGTGGAATGGCCCCCCTAGCTCATATAATTTTCTCATGATTATTAGTGCATATATAACCCTATTTCAGCCCTTTTATAATAAAATAGGTAAAATCGCCCCCTCGTTTATTTCCAGAGACTTCTGGCCCCTTCAAAAATCATGCTCAAGCTCCGCCACTGGCTTGTTCATAACTCTACATTTCAACGCCGTTAATATGCAAATCTGGTCACTACCCTACGGGGGTCGATCTCCCGCGCGCTGAAGAAGAACAGATCGACAATATCGAGAAATGGATGAAACGATCGATTAAATGATGCCAAAAACAAGTCCGAGACGGGAGCGAGTGTTCCGACAAATATAGGACTCACTGGATGAAGCCACAGAAACAATTTCGTACTCGGGTTCGATTGCTCGTGGCAAGCGACGACCAGACCAAACTAGATGCAACTGAGGTCAATCCGAGCAAAGCTACACTAGGGCTTCCTAGCCACAGCCAGGCAGAAGATATCAACCCGCAAAACCGCGGAAGACGGGAGGAGGGGAGGAAGAGAAGATTTCGAGGTGGCGTACCCGCTTCGGTGAGAGAAGACGGCGAGTTCGGCGGCGCTGAGGCTCGGCGGCGGCGGCTTCGGAATTTGGGGTTTCGGGGAATGACGAAGGGAGCACCTTTAGGTCGCCTTAAGGCGACTGTTCGATGCCGCGTCGCCTACTAGGAAGACTAATTGGGCCGGCCCGTGTGCACGCGCTACTGCTTCTTCGCATCAGACGTGCGCAGCGACTGTTTCGTACCATTTCCAGGATTTGTTGCGACGAGGTGACGACTTTTTCGTACGCGACGACTGATTCACAGGGTTTGCGAGAGCGTGAAACTTTATGGTTCAAATTTCGTTCAGTGGAACCATGTCAGAACGGAACTACGGAAGTTGTTATTTCTTTCTTTTCGAGAATTTCTTTTTTGTAGTTGTTTGAACTACCTTATGAATATCTAATAATGCGCTTAGTTTGACTGTTTCGTGATTATTATTATTTTTTGAAACTTGTTTCGTGATTACTTTTATCACCGTGGCTGCATGGACTGTTTCTTTGTGATCGCTTAGTTTGACTGTTTAGTGATCACTTTTAAAAATTGTTCAATTATAATAGCAAATGGTTCATCTCGTGTCTATTTCAAAACAGAAAAAATTGGGGTGAACGGAATCCCTTTTTGAACGATTTTAAAAAGTGAACAAAAAAATGCTAGTGAACGAAATCTATTTTTGAACGATTTTAAAAATGAACAGAAAATAAAAGGGGGTGAACGGAAGCTATTTTTGAACGATTTTAAAAATAAAAACAAAAAAGCGAGCGAACGAAATCTAATTTTGAACTATTTTAAAAGTGAACAGAAAATGGAGATGAACGAGAACTATTTTTGAACAATTTTAAAAGTGAAAAAAAGATGGTGAACGAAATCTATTTCTTAATTTTTTTTAAAAAATGAACAGAAAATAGGGTTGAACGAAAACTATTTTTGAACGATTTTAAAAATGAACAGAAAAAAGACGGTGAACGAAATCTATTTTTGAACGATATTTAAAAATGAACAGAAAATATCAGGTTGAATGGAAAATATTTTTGAACGCTTTTAAAAATAAACAAAAAAAAAGGACAGGTGAACGAAACGTATTTTTGAACCATTTTAATTTTTGAACGATTTTAAAAATGAACAAAAAATGGGGGTGAACGAAACAATTTTTGACGATTGTAAAAAGTGAATGAAAAAGACGGTGAACGAAATCTGTTTGTGAATGATTTTTAAAATGAACACAGATTGGCTGTGAACGGAAATAGTTTTTGAACGATTTTCAAATTTGAATAAATTTCAAATTTGAATAAAATTCAAGTCGAAACAATTTTTGAACGATTTTAAAAAATGAACAGAAAATGGGGGAGAATGGAAACTTTTTGAACGATTTTAAAAGTGAATAGAAAAATAATGTGAATGATATCAATTTTGAACGATTTTAAAAAATGAACAGAAAAAATGAGGTTGAACGGATTTTTTTGAACGATTTTAAAAATGAACAAAAAAAAGACCGGTGAACAAAACATATTTTTGAACGATTTATATTTTAATAATTTTTTAAAATTAACATAAAATGGGGTTGAACGAAAACTTTTATGAACGATTTTAAAAGTGAACGAAAAAAAATTTGAACAATTTTTAAGAATGAATAAAGATTGGGGGTGAACGGAATCCGTTTTTGAAAAGATTTTAAAAAGTGAACAAAAAAAGGATGGTGAACGAAATCTATTTTTGAACGATTTTAAAATGAACGAAAAAAGACGGTGAATGAAATCTATTTTTGAACGATTCTAAAAAATGAACACGAAAATGGGGTGAGAACGGAAACAATTGGTGAACGATTTTTAAAATGAACAAAATCTATTTTTGAATGATTTTTGCAAATGAAAACAAAAAAGGCGGTGAACAAAAATCTATTTTTGAACGGATATTGGTTTTGAATGATTTTAAAAAGTGAACAAAAAAGTCGGTGAACGAAATCTATTTTTGAACAGATATTGGTTTTGAACGATTTTGGAACGCCGGTGAACGAAAAAATATTTTTGAACGATTTTAAATAGTGAACAATTTTAAAACCTTTTAAATTATATGTGTCTATGGTGTTTTGACCTATGTTTTGAACCATTTCTGGATGGACGAAAAGAAGCTGATTTGATTTTAACACTTGCTTTGAAATTATTGTGCAAAAGTAAATAAAAAAGCAGCTGCCATATAACTGACTTTGAAAAACTCTTTGTCATCGTGTTCCCATTTCAAAAGATGAACAAAAAGAATCCCAAAAAAGGGGTAGCCGAACTCAAACAGGGCAGCGTCCTAGAAATCAAGACTGAGCACCACACTGTCCCTGGTTATTATGACATTTGGAATGAAATACTATAGTTTTGAGAGCAAAAGAAGTGGAGCATATTACATCACTGAACCTGGCCATTTTACATTGGTTTTCACAAAAGTAAGAAAGATGTTTCCAAGTTAAGTTTTGGTTGACATTCCCAATTGTGAGGACCCCGGATTAGCTATCCGAGATACTCGTTATGTTTCCTGCAACAATCCCATGATCAGTCTGTTGTTGCACATAACTCGAATTGACATCACAGAACACCCATAAATACCGAATAAATTTACTTACTTGATTGAAGCCACAACCTTCAACGGGTACTTGCAGCGGAAAATCACCAAACAACGTGGAGCCCAAGTCACTTGCCAAAACCCTACAGGCAGTTGACTGGGAAGCGCCCTAGTTCGCATTGACGTCGTCGAAACCTTCTTCTTCGAACTGCTCCTCTTCAAAATCCGGCTAAGACAATAGCCAGGGACGAAACCAATATGAGTACATTTGAATGTACTCGCAAACTACCCCCGGAATGAGCATGCACTACCCTTTTTATAGTTTAAATAAATCTTCGTTGCTTTGAAAACTCTGTATGCTTGTTAAAAAAAGAAGGATAGACTTTTGTTTAATAAAACTTTGTTTTGAAATCTCTATATCTTTATTGAAGAAGGAAAGAAGGCTTTTAGAACTTTTCCCATAAATCTGTCTTTTGTAAGAATTCCCTTTTAAAACATTTTCCCTAAAATACATCTTTGTTAAAAAGGTAAGAAGTCTCTTTTTAAAACATTTTCCCGGAAATTCACCATTTTGTTTATTTCTCCAAAACTCCTCCTTTTTCCGACCATAACCCTTCATGGTCAAATCATTTTCCAACAACCTTATACCAGCCCTTCGGTATAGTTGCATAAAACATTTCCACTTTTAAAACACAAAACTCTGCACTTCTCGACCATAGCCCATCATGGTCAAATCATCCTCCAGCAACCTCATACCATCCCGTCGGTAGAGTTGCAGGTACAACACATCTCCATTCTATTTTCAAAACTCAAAACTTTGCAAAACTTGCACATAGGTCAAGGTAGGGCCTCCCAACTGTCCATATCCGAGGACTCGGCTATTCGAATAGTTTTACCCTCTGCAGAGGTAGCACGCTTTTCCCACATCCATCCGGCAACTCATCGTGTCAGCCACGTCCCGCCATACAAGGTGTATGCGATGTTGAGCCACCGACCCTAGCCTGTCCTTTGCTCATGCTAGTATAGGACCCTGCCCATATGACACTTCCATCAACACTTAACCCAGCCCGTCGGAATCTAAGTGTGAGGACTCATAGGTTTTGCCTGGCGGTTTATGGTGGAACCTTCAATCCTCCTCCTTATCTTTTCATAGAGTTTGAGCGAGGACCCAGGTCAGGGGTAGATCAACACACTATCCCCTCATGCATAACGGAGTCATCTCCGTCGACGAGGTATCTCATACTAATATGAGCAAATTATATGACTAAGACCTTTCCCATATGTGGGTAAATGTGGTCGCACAGGGTATCGGCTGGTTGACGTAAGTACAAGGACACACTGTGCATTTTTCATAAACATCTCCATTCTCCACTTCTCCATTCCAACACCGACATCTCGGCATTCCATAACCACACAAGTATTTTCAAAGGAGTTTTGAGTAAACAATATTTTTCCCATCCTATAGTTTGAAAAAGAAATTCCAGCTAATATCTCCATATAGGGTGTCAAAATAATATACTTATATTTTGGAAAAGGGTTTTCAAAATCATAGCTTTTGTGGCAAACACCACATAAATCACTTATGCTCTTTATAAGTAAAACATGTGAACCAAAATAGATGTATATAGATGCAAGCTCAGAGAATAGCTTGCCTGATTTCAGCATAATGTTCCTGGACTTCTTCTCACTGATCAAAGAAATAAACTCTGATCCTCCTTCCATAATTCCTCTCCAAAGACCACCCGGTAGCGTTTAATTCTAGCGTCGCAAACATGAAAATAAAACAACGCTCGATAAGCAAACCAAACCACAAGGGATATACAAAAAAGTAATCACACCACAAGCATCAAACTAATCATTCAAGCAACAAACTAAGATCTATATTTACAAGGGCATTATACTAATCGGGAGTATAACACCATGCACATGCCAAAACAAGAGGGCACAAGACATCCTCAATTAGAGGTAATTAACAACCATTTTTCCTAATCAGGAAATACTTCAGACAAAAGTTAAGCCACCAATTTATCTTTGTAATTCAGAATATCTCACCAAGCTAAGGTGGATACAGTAACAAGATACTTAAGCTAGTACTCAACTCAAGGATCATCAAGTTTATCAAGCAATGCAAACATATTACTCACACCAACATGTCTAACAACCAACATGTCTAACAGACACCAATAACAGTACCAACCATGCTAATATTAGCACACAAGATGAAATTTAAAACAAACAACACCAGAGTAATAATAATTTTATTACTAGAAGAGCAACTACTTAGGGAATAAACCCTAACAAATACATACCCCACAAGTAGCTCTCCTACCATGCTAGTAAAATAAGGAAATACACCACAACAGTGGGTTACCACCCTACACATGCTAGGAAACACCTTTATAACAATAAAGTTATAACACAACAATTTATAAAGGCTTAATAAAAATAGGCAGAAAAGACCTAAACCTTATAACTATCACCACAGTCAATCAGTGACTCCTAAATTCAAACCAAGCTAGGGATATGTTCTTCTATACATATAGAAGACAATCCAATTGGATTTACTCCAAAATTCATCTCACACAAATCTACAAAAATCACCAAAGTGCCACTGGTGTGTTTACAAAATTGAATAGAACTTTTGTTCTAGACTTCATTTGCATACAAGACCAACAGATCTGGAAGGGTAATACTTCAGGCTTTCCATAGAATTTTAGTTTGCAATTTTTGGAGTTATAAAACTCTAGATATTAAATATTTAGTGAAAAAGGATCTTTTTACAAGATTTAATGTAGACATCAATTAAAAGTATATTTTTGCAAACAGCCAGTTCTAACTAATTAAGAAAACACATAGGAACTCTACAAAATTTGAAGCACTCAAATATCTACCACAGATCTACCACAAAACAATTAAAGCTACACTGCAAAACTAACAGGAAATAAAATAGGAATTGATCTATTAAATAAAAACACGAGACGGGCCAGATCTGGCCCAATCTGGCCGACCAACGCTGGAGGTGGCCCAGCCAGCGGCTCAAGTGCAAAGCGAATGGGTACGGGTCGTCGTCCTCCTCTGGACACGCACGACGCGCGCAGAGAGCAGCAGGGAGCACGGCGAGGATGACGACGGCGCTCCGGTGATCCTAAAAAGAAAAGGGGATGTCTGAGAGATAGCTCGCGACGAGGGGATCCCAGGGAGGCAAGAATGGCGGGAAATGGTGGACGCAATCGCTCACGAGCTTGCTCGATGTTCGGCGGCCGGAGATGAAGAAGACGGTGATGCCTCGATCGATTCGCAGCTTCCCGCGACGATTCCTTGGACGAGGATGGAGAGGACGTCGAGGCGGTTCTTCTGGTGGTCTTCGATCTGCTCCAGGCGGTCTCCATCGACGGCGGCGCTCGACGGCGAGCTCGGCTAGGGTTCGGTCTTGGAGGAGGGAAAACGGAGAGGGGAGAGAGAGCAGGGGCGAGTGGATGATGGAGGGCAGAGCAGAGGAGCGCCTGGGGGGCCTCTTATCTCCTTCGAGCTGCAGGAGAGCGTGGGGTGGGGGGTCCGGGCGGCGAGCGCTGGAGCGAGCGACACGGCGGTGCGCAGCACTGGAGCTACAGGAACATGACGACAGAATTGCAGAAAACCCACTGAACTTTCCTAAAATTCCTCTATTTAATTTTCTTTTAAAACCAGAAGCATTTTTAGGGATTTTAATTGAGGCATTTAAACTTTTTAGAAAAATCTGGAAATATTTGGGTAGGCTTCCCTCACCAAGTAGAGTCCCCACAAAAATTGGTGTGTCAAAATAAAATGTTTTGAACTATATTTGTTCATAGAGTTTAAAGAAGATATTTTTTGGATAAACCCAATTTGACAAATTGAATTATCATTGTAATTGGGGATTAGATATTTTGAGGAGAGAGTGATATGACAATGAGATGGTTATCATCTCATTCCTGGATTTTATAAGATAAAATAGTTGTTATAACAAAATAGAGGAACAGGTAGAGAGGGAAATTAAATAAGATCTTTTCTTTTAATCAAGATTTTATTTTGAGAGTGAGAGTAATCATAGGGGTCTTGTTTTGTTTTTAAGTCACATTCCAAATTTGTGACCAGTGGGCTTTATTTTAGTGCTAGGCACAGCTGAGGAATTGTCCTCACAAGCAACAAACACAACAAGATCATCATCACAACCAAGTCCACACAAGGTCAAACACAGCAGTGGGAAGTAAAACACAATCATCAGTGAAACATTTCAAAAAGTTTTTGTTGGTTCTGAATTTTGGGTCTTGTGAAACTAAGTTTTTCTTAGTTTCTAAATTTGGGATGTGACAAGCTCTTCCCCCCTTAAAAATAAATCTCGTCCTCGAGATTTGTCCGGTGGTAATAGGGGAGTACGAGGGCACGGGTTTTGGGCTGGCTAGACCTCCGAGGTCGATGCTTCTTTAGTGAGGGCGCCACTTGAGATCTTGACAAATTGAGGTTGCGGGGCTTTCCTTGTTGATAGTCTTCTATGCTGAGCTCAGATCCTTGATGATAGGGTTGACTTGACTATCGACACTGATGGATAATCGTGGTTGGCTGTTTCCAGATACTACAAGGCTAAGACGCATGGAACTAATTATTACTACGTTCCTGTATACTTATTGCAGGTCTTCCCCCCTTAAAAAGGGATTTTGAAGGTTCATCCTGAAGGTTGCAGCTGGAGTTGAATTGGAGGCATTGTTCTTCCGAGGTAGCTTGACGATCTTCGTCTTGGGTGTCGCTCCTTGGTGCTTGGAGTTGGTGCAAATATCACTTCCTGATATGGTCTCCTTACGAGGGTCACAGATGGGGTGATGACGTGAAACACACGTTCGTTGGGAGACCCCAAGAGGAAGGTATGATGTAGTCAGCAGCAAGTTTTCCCTCAGAAAGAAACCAAGGTTATCGAACCAGTAGGAGCAGCAACTCTTCAGAAGGTTGTCAACGGCGCCAGAAAAATAGCTGTTGCAGGGAGTCTGAGAGCTTCCTGAAGAACTTCTACTCCCGGCAACGGCGCCAGAAAAATAGTGATGTTGACGGGAGACAGAGAGCTTCCTGAAGAACTTCTACTCCCCGGCAACGATGCCAGAAAAATAGCTTGATGACGTGAAACACACGTTCGTTGGGAGACCCCAAGAGGAAGGTATGATGTAGTTAGCAGCAAGTTTTCCCTCAGAAAGAAACCAAGGTTATCGAACCAGTAGGAGCAGCAACTCTTCAGAAGGTTGTCAACGGCGCCAGAAAAATAGCTGTTGCAGGGAGTCTGGACTGTTGACGTGGAATCTGCACACAACACAATCAAACTACTTTGCCCCAACGAAACAGTGAGGTTGTCAATCTCACTGGCTTGCTGAAAACAAAGGATTAAACGTATGGTGTGGAAAATGAGTATTAAATTGCAGAGAATGAAAAAGGAACAGTTTGCAGTTTGTGGTTGTTTAATCAGTGTAAAAGAATGGACCGGGGTCCACAGTTCACTAGTGGTGTCTCTCCATAAAAGATAACTAACATGTTGGGTGAACAAATTACAGCTGGGCAATTGACGAATAGTGAGCGCATGACAATGCATATACATGACATGTTGACTACTATGATATTTAATTGGGCATTACGACATAATACATAGACCGTTATCCAACAGCATCTATGACTAATAATCCACCGCCGGGTTGTCATCCGAGTCCTCCGTTGGTATTAAGTTGCAAGCAACGGATAATTGCATTAAGCAAAGTGCGTAATGTAAACAAACACATATGCCCGTGGACATAGCATCGTTAGGTTATCCCTAGTGGCAACAGCACATCCACAACCTTAGAACTTTCTGTCACTGTCCCAGGTTAAACGGAGATATGAACCCACTATCTAGCATAAATACTCTCTCTTGGAGTTACAAGCATCTACTTGGCCAAAGCATCTACGAGTAACGGAAATCATGCAAGATCTTAAATAACATATAAGATAGATTGATAATCAACTTGACATAATATTCAATATTCATCGGATCCCAGCAAACACAACATGTAGCATTAAAATAATATGATTTTGATCATGTAGGGCAGCTCACAAGATCTAAACATGATGGCACAAAGTGGAGAGACAACCATCTAGCTACTGCTATGGACCCGTAGTCCAAGGATGAACTACTCACGCATCACTCCGGAGGCAGGCATGGCGATGTAGAAGCCTCCGGTGACGATTCCCCTCTCCGGCAGGGTGCCGGGAAGAGGTTCTGAACCCTCCCGAGCTAGGGTTGACGACGGCGGCGTCTCTGGATCTTTTCGTGGATATTTTCTCAGGTACTTAGGGTTTTCGCGTCGGGGGGAATAAGTAGGCGAAAGGGCGGCGACTGCGGACCCCCGAGGGGCCCACACCACCCTAGGGCGCGGTAGAAGGGGGGCCCGCGCACTAGGTGCGTGTGGCCTCCTGGTGGCCCTCCTCTGCTGCTCCTTCGCTCCGTCAGGTGTGTTCTGGAAAAATAGGGACCCCGTGTAGTTTCGTCCAATTCCGAGAATATTTCCAGACTAGCTTTTCTGGAATACAAAAACAGCAGAAAACAGGAACTGGCACTTCGGCATCTTGTTAATAGGCTAGTCCCAAAAAATGTATAAAATTGATATAAAGTAGATGCAAAACATGTAGCAATTGGTATAAAACAAGCATGGAACATCAAAAATTATAGATACGTTTGAGACGTATCATGGGGACGTGTTGTTTTCAGGATGCGTCGAGTCCGAGCACTCGACTCTCTCTGGTTTCTAGTTAGTAGAGGGATGTTGTAAACTTCTAAGGGCGTCTGAACTTGCTTGGTGGTTGATGTTGCCAACAGCAGGTGCTTCCGTTGTTTGATTCTTCTTAGTGACTTCCGGTAGATCTTCTTCACGCTTTTCTTCCTTCGGCATGGCGGGAAAAAGGCTGGTCCTGAAAGGCTCCTTTGGTTCTGGGTCTTCACGAAGCTTCGCAGGGGTCTTCACAAGTAAGTTAGAGTGCACCAAAATAGTTAGGGTTTCTGGAAAAACTTTCTGATTGAGGGGCTTAAGTTAGTTTTCAAGGGAGTTGGGTGCTATACTCTGAACATCAATCTTTTTATACCTAAGATTCAAACAACCCACTTTACATAGGCCTATAATTCTCGAGTCTTCAAAATACCGTTCCAACATCTCTGGTAAGGCCACTACTATCAACTAGTTAATTGAATCATGGCCTTTGCCCAAGCTAAAATTATTAATCCACCATCATCTTCTTCGGGCATAAACTCTTTATCATATTATAGTTCAATCTATCGGATATCCATCAACCTTTAAGACATAATCTTCCCATTACCTTTTATCACAAAATTCGTGGTGGTCCACCAACTATTTCTTGATTGATTTTTGATTTTTTTTCCATAATACCTGACTCCCTCAGGTTGTCATTTTTCCCACGATCATATCATCAAGGCTAAATAAAGCATCCAATAATCCTGTGATCATATTATCGAGAATTGACCCACTTTCTAACCCACAAAACTTTTGGGCCTTGATCTCATGTCCAAAGATAAATGATCTTTCTAAGAATAATCCAAACAGAGCGTGACAAGCTCTGAAAACTACTGCCACATAGAGTGTCTGGCTACTAGACCAAGTCATTTGATTCCTAGAATCCGATAAACATTCACTTATCCTCCACCAATTGTTTCTTGCATACAACGATCTACTCAATTGCTAACTCATCTTTGACCACTTCCTATAGTTCGATAAGAATTTAGTACAAAGGTCTCTTGCGCTAAGAATCACCCTAAACATTCCAACACGGAGTATTCTTCTTAATTTACTTCCTTCTAACCAATCCCAACATCATTTTATCAGCAAGTGCTTCCTAAAAATCCAATAACTCTCACCTTTATTTCTAAACCTTAAATCAAGGGTCACGTCTTCTAGCTCCAGATAACCACCAATGGTTGGGGACCATAACTGGTTAGCCCCTAGAGTATTAATCAAATATATCATCCGTTCAAACCCAATTAATATATAGATCCGCTCCAAGTTTTCACTTCTATTCTAAACCTCAAATTTTTGATATTACCAACAACATCCACCAAATTTTGATCTCATCGAGATACTTTCGGCTAATAACTTACAATTCAACACCCGTATATCTTCCTAAAGTCTCCTTTCTACCAACTAGTTTTGAGTCGTCCACTGGCACCTCTTAATGGTCCCTAGAAAAAGTTAGTGAGGAACCTTCGCACCAGTTGTTTTTTTCTTTTTCAAAATGATACCTTTTTCTTTTCTTGTTTTCGGAAATCATATCCTTGGGGAAACACTATAAATCTTCATGTGATTTTCTTACTTAGAACTTGAGTAATTCCTAAGGTATACACTCGACTTAAGAAAATTATTATTGTCCTTGATTTGAGTTCTAACATCATTTGCTTCACCCCTGTGGTGAAGGCATCCACTTAGTCCGAGCAAGCTTTCTATTAGTTAGTTGTATAAAATTGTGGAGGTCTTTTATAACATCAATTGCCTTAGTCTTACGAGAAGAATTTGTTAACAAGGTAGCTAGTCTTGTCATCAAACTACTTTTCATATTCCAGAGGCTGAGATGTACTGCATTATCCGACATTCCGTTTATTTGGATATGACACTCAATTGTTTGAGCATACAAAAGTGATTTGTTAACAAGTTCATGAGGCTTGTTCCCGAACTACTTCTATATAACACGAACATTGGAATATCACACTATTTCTAGGGAGATTAATAATGATAGATTCTGATATAAGAGTTTCCAACTACTCAATGATAGTCTGGTATATTACTTCTTTTCCAACTTGAGAAATCTCTCTTCAATGTCTTCTTGTTGTAGTTCCTCCTTCTTGCGGTCTCTGAGCTCGAATCTTCATAGCAACTCTTATACACTCCTTGAGTTCCTTTAGTTACCAATCCGAAATGAGTCTCCTTATGTCCTCGTCTCTTGCCAAGGCTTTTCAGACCCGAAAGGTTAGTTGGTACCATCGCGGACTTAAGTCAGATGTTAACCTAAAGTTAGATACGATAAGTAGTGTGGTATTCTTGTAATTTCACAATTTAATTTTTACGATGTAAGGCTCGGGCCTTCACGGGGTTGGCGTAAAATTGCAGCTTCCTTCGAGGTCTTGACGTACTTGCTCCAGATGGTGCTTGAAAGCCATTGACTGACTTGCCGGTTAGGTTGCAAAAATCTCAAGCTATTTGGTTAAAGATCGGGGGTCTCTTGTATCTTACGAAACTGTCAGTTCTTACCGGGAGTTGGTTTAGATGAGAGGAAAAATATCTTAGAAAGATTTTTTTTAGGCGGGTTTATATTTGCACAAGGTGCAGCTATGGCGAAGAGGTCAGAAATGGTTTTTGGTCAGATGGCAAAAGGAGTTTTATAAAGAGAGAATTTTGAGGTTACTTTGTGTTGCCGACAAGGCGTGATTGTGAAACACACTGGAAGAACAACACACAAGCAGAGGATTCACAAACAAACAATACACAAGCAGAGTACACACAAGCAAGGAGCACACAAGGTACATTTTGTACCTAAGGACGTCTAATACTCGTGGTAGTCGGGTGGTATAACCGAGGTTCCTACATTCTTATCCTATGGGTCTTGGTTAAACACGGTGGGTGAAGTCTTCACTTTATCGCCTTACTCCTTAGCTGGAGAAATTGAGATTGTCGAAGTAGTAACTGAGTGGAATTGTTGATATTGAGTTGAGATCTTTGAAGGTCTCTTGCTTTGTTGATACTGTGGCGCCCTGACCCGACTGCTATACAGTGATGCTGAGTGTCACCGGTTAAGCGATACAACCGGAGGTTACGGGTTTACCAATCCCCGGCCAAACCTTTGGCAGGCGTTGCTCGGAATAACCGGCAACGCAACACCCCAATTGATGCCTTAACACAGGCTCAGCCCTCAAAGCATAATAGAGAGATCAAGACTTGTGGAACAACTGGCACATCACAGACTCTACGACACAAATCATATAGTTCAACTCTTATAATAGAGAAAGATAGCAAATGACAACCAGAGGTCACAGACCCAACATTACAACAAGCGGAAGCAAATTAGGTTGTTCTAAACAACAAGAACCAAAGTATGGCCTAAGAGGCCTGCAGATAAACATCACAGCGCCAGCTGTTCCGGGATGTCCCAAGCTGCCACCTGGGAACCCCAGACTACTCGTCGACGTCCACAAAGAACCCACCTTCGAGGTCGGTGAAGTCCTCCTCTGAAACAAAACAAACGACGTTGAGTTCGACGAACTCGCAAGATTATATATAGAGCTTTAGCTCGATGAGGCTTTCAAAGTTTTATGGCTATTTTGCATAAAGCTGATTTTATTTATGAAAACATAACTCAAAGGCATCGACTATTCAGAGTATTTTCAAAATGGGGTAAGAAGTGACTCTTTTCTTGTGATCACTTTTCTCATCATCAACCAACATCAACCACTGTACCTGTTCATCAAAGGCACCTCCCGAATCACCCTCGAGGAAGCTCACCTTGCAATCGTGAAGTGGTACCTTTAGTACCCAGTTTTTAATCATTCCGTTAAAGTTATTCTATGATCTTATCATCCTTTCCCAAGTTGTCCGTAACCGTGGACACGGCTTTTCGAAAAGATTTAACCCTGCAGGGGTGCACTGTGTTTACCTTCGGTACCGCCTGGCTCATTGCCTACGCTTAGCTCTCTTCCGGGGAAAGCCGGCTGAGTGGGAACGGTTACAACCTTTACCTTGTTAAGGACTAACCCAGGATCATCAGTGAGGACGGAGCAGCAGATCATCAACACCGTGCCCCGTGGCCACTCATTTTCCTAACACCACCATCCTCATCCCAGTCTTGGTCACCATCTCAACGCACACGCAAATGGAAAACCAAACTAGAGGACCCTGGCTAGTCCCGCTCAAGTTAGTTGGTCGTCGGGGGTTCCATATAGCCCACCGAAAGGAAGCGCGCCCATTCTTGGTTCAAGAGGTAAAGAACTCGCACCTAGGCGGCGAGAGTGAGACAAAACACCACCATACCAAAGTGGCCTCTCATCCCCACCTTTAAGCATTTTATTACCTGTCACCACAATTTCTCCACCATCATCTGAACACTTCAATAACCTGTTTCCAACATGAAGTATCCATCGGACGGCTAAGCATTTAACTAAGCATGGCTAAGCATCAACATTGCACAGTTAAGTATTTCAGGCCAACAATACAATCCTATGGATAATAGGAGGGGAAACAGGTAATTGTCATCGGAATCTTAATGCAACTATAGGATACTCTAATCCAAGCAAATTGACATTTGGAACCGCATGCAATATTATAGTGGAGAAAATATTTGCGGAAAATAGGATAAGATATGCTCAGAGGGGGGATTACGCTTGCCTTGTTGAGCGGAGGAGTCAAACTGCTCGTCGGAGTAATGATGCTCTACTCCGAACTCGTGATCTACCGGAGAGCAAACAACACCGGAAAGCAAAAACAACAATCAACACATGGCAATTGTGCAATGCATACAAAAATGATGACATGACATTTTAGATGCACCCTAGAAGCATTGAACAGGAGCAACAAGTTAAATGGGGTCCCCATTATATTTATGGCATTATTTGGAATAAACCCCATATTTAAACTTAGTGATTATAATTACTACTAGAGCACATTATGGTATTTGTGATCAATTAAGCATGATGATGATGATTCTGGACAGTTCATGCTCTTCTGAACATTTTGGTATATTACACATAATTTTCTGAGGTCCCGATAAGAAGTTCTCACTTTTATTAATTTCCTCTTTTAAATTTAATATTTAATGAAGTATTCTTAACAGCAACAAAACTTAATTACTCGAGGTCGAGAGAAGAAGGAACTAGTGGAATCGTCGGAGTTCGATAACCCTAACATCGCGAGAGAGTAGCGGGGAACATGCGCTATCGAGGGAAAAGAAAAAGAAAAGCAGCAGGAAAAATCTGTTTAGCCGGCCTCCAGCCCGGTTGGGCCGGCTGACAGGCCGGCCTCGTAACAGAGCTAACCGGCCGCATGCCGGTTTGGGCCAGTTCCAAGGCCGGGTAAGGGCCGAGAGCAACGGCCTTGTGGCCGGTTGTTCCGGCTCGGCGACCGGGCGTGCTACCACGACGAGGAACTTCGGCGTACGGCGGCGATGTCTACGGCGTGGAGCTCGCGCTAGCGCGAGAGGGGAGAGGGGAAAGGTGCCAGCAGGGGCAGGAGCTCACCACGAGCACGTACGGGGCAGCGGCGAGGCCGGAGGTGGACGGAGGCGGCGGGAATCGGGCGGCGGAGCCTCGGACAGCCGCGGGGAAGACGGCGCCGGTGCGGCAAAACGGCGGCGCCCCGGGTTGATTCCTCGGGCTTGGCGGGGGAGAACGTCGAGGCGGAGCTCGTGGTGGACGCGGCTTGCCTCGGGGAGGACTACAGCGGCGGCGATGCATCGGTGAAGGCGGCAGCTCGAGCTAGGGTTCGTCGGCTCGTGGGGGAACAGAGGGATAGGGAAATGGGGAGAGAATCGGGGGAGAGAGCGGAGGGCGGTCACGGTGTGCTGCTCTTCTCTTCACGCGGTACAGGGGGAGCAGGGGAGGGCACAGCACCGAGCTGGTTCGGTGCGAGCTCGAGCTCGGTCGCAACAGTGAGGAAGACGAAGTTTTTGCAAATAGGTCCCTGGAACTTCTGTTCCCATCACAAACGGGTCCTTTTTCTATTCTTTTAAAATTCCAGCAGGTTTGAGGGATTTATTTGAGGCCTCTAATCATTTTATAAAAATTTGAGAAAATTTGGGGAGCCTCCCCATATTGAGTAGAAGCTACACAATTTTTGGTTCCTCCAAATAAAATATTTCTGACAACAATTGTTCATAGTCTTAAAATAGAGCATTTTTCTCAATTTCCAAATGTTATTACTTTAGAAAGTTTGAATCAAGGGCAAAATATTTTTTGAGCTCTTGGAACTTCCTTGACAAATATAAGAAGTCAAAGTAGTTTTGGTTTGCAAGTTTTTAGTGCCTTCATTGTTTTGAAAATTGTTGGAACAAGTTTGGCATTTGCTTTTAAATGGTGCTAAAACCATTGGTGTGTTGTTTAGCAAGTTAAATTTGGATGCCATGATGCAATGCAACACAAAAGCGAAAATTTTACTCTGGTTTTTAGGTTTCCGAACTTTGGGCTGTTACAGATACCGACGATCTTGGTATTTGCAGCTCAATCACCTTGATGTTGAATGTTGAATTTTCGAGATGGAAGCTTCTTCTCGTAGGTGCTAGCTAATTAGGTCTCACTTGGGTTCATCGTCAAGTATTTTGAACGGGTAAGAGGTAATAGAAGAATTCTTGGAAAATCTTAAAATAGAGGGATAAGACTCAGAAATATTTGAGAAGATGAGAAGAGTGGAAGCTATTTTCTTGGGCTTCCTTGGATAAAAATGTATTTTGGTAGTAATATATTTTTAACAAAATATTTCCTTGCTTAACAAACGTCCATGCTAACTAAGGTCTCCTGCAGTCAACGATGGCTCTGATACCAAATTTGTGAGGACCCCGGATTAGCTATCCGAGATACTCGTTATGTTTCCTGCAACAATCCCATGATCAGTCTGTTGTTGCACATAACTCGAATTGGCATCACAGAACACCCATAAATACCAAATAAATTTACTTACTTGATTGAAGCCACAACCTTCAACAGGTACTTGCAGCGAAAAATCACCAAACAACGTGGAGCCCAAGTCACTTGCCAAAACCCTACAGGCAGTTGACTGGGAAGCGCCCTAGTTCGCATTGACGTCGTCGAAACCTTCTTCTTCGAACTGCTCCTCTTCAAAATCTGGCTAAGACAATAGCCAGGGACGAAACCAATATGAGTACATTTGAATGTACTCGCAAACTACCCCCGGAATGAGCATGCAATACCCTTTTTATAGTTTAAATAAATCTTCGTTGCTTTGAAAACTCTGTATGCTTGTTAAAAAAAGAAGGATAGACTTTTGTTTAATAAAACTTTGTTTTGAAATCTCTATATCTTTATTGAAGAAGGAAAGAAGGCTTTTAGAACTTTTCCCATAAATCTGTCTTTTGTAAGAATTCCCTTTTAAAACATTTTCCCTAAAATACATCTTTGTTAAAAAGGTAAGAAGTCTCTTTTTAAAACATTTTCCCGGAAATTCACCATTTTGTTTATTTCTCCAAAACTCCTCCTTTTTTCGACCATAGCCCTTCATGGTCAAATCATTTTCCAACAACCTTATACCAGCCCTTCGGTATAGTTGCATAAAACATTTCCACTTTTAAAACACAAAACTCTGCACTTCTCGACCATAGCCCATCATGGTCAAATCATCCTCCAGCAACCTCATACCATCCCGTCGGTAGAGTTGCAGGTACAACACATCTCCATTCTATTTTCAAAACTCAAAACTTTGCAAAACTTGCACATAGGTCAAGGTAGGGCCTCCCAACTGTCCATATCTGAGGACTCGGCTATTCGAATAGTTTTACCCTCTGCAGAGGTAGCACGCTTTTCCCACATCCATCCGGCAACTCATCGTGTCAGCCACGTCCCGCCATACAAGGTGTATGCGATGTTGAGCCACCGACCCTAGCCTGTCCTTTGCTCATGCTAGTATAGGACCCTGCCCATATGACACTTCCATCAACACTTAACCCAGCTCGTCGGAATATAAGTGTGAGGACTCATAGGTTTTGCCCGGAGGTTTATGGTGGAACCTTCAATCCTCCTCCTTATCTTTTCATAGAGTTTGAGCGAGGACCCAGGTCAGGGGTAGATCAACACACTATCCCCTCATGCATAACGGAGTCATCTCCGTCGACGAGGTATCTCATACTAATATGAGCAAATTATATGACTAAGACCTTTCCCATATGTGGGTAAATGTGGTCGCACAGGGTATCGGCCGGTTGACGTAAGTACAAGGACACACTGTGCATTTTTCATAAACATCTCCATTCTCCACTTCTCCATTCCAACACCGGCATCTCGGCATTCCATAACCACACAAGTATTTTCAAAGGAGTTTTGAGTAAACAATATTTTTCCCATCCTATAGTTTGAAAAAGAAATTCCAGCTAATATCTCCATATAGGGTGTCAAAATAATATACTTATATTTTGGAAAAGGGTTTTCAAAATCATAGCTTTTGTGGCAAACACCACATAAATCACTTATGCTCTTTATAAGTAAAACATGTGAACCAAAATAGATGTATATAGATGCAAGCTCAGAGAATAGCTTGCCTGATTTCAGCATAATGTTCCTGGACTTCTTCTCACTGATCAAAGAAATAAACTCTGATCCTCCTTCCATAATTCCTCTCCAAAGACCACCCCGGTAGCGTTTAATTCTAGCGTCGCAAACATGAAAATAAAACAACGCTCGATAAGCAAACCAAACCACAAGGGATATACAAAAAAGTAATCACACCACAAGCATCAAACTAATCATTCAAGCAACAAACTAAGATCTATATTTACAAGGGCATTATACTAATCGGGAGTATAACACCATGCACATGCCAAAACAAGAGGGCACAAGACATCCTCAATTAGAGGTAATTAACAACCATTTTTCCTAATCAGGAAATACTTCAGACAAAAGTTAAGCCACCAATTAATCTTTGTAATTCAGAATATCTCACCAAGCTAAGGTGGATACAGTAACAAGATACTTAAGCTAGTACTCAACTCAAGGATCATCAAGTTTATCAAGCAATGCAAACATATTACTCACACCAACATGTCTAACAGACACCAATAACAGTACCAACCATGCAAATATTAGCACACAAGATGAAATTTAAAACAAACAACACCAGAGTAATAATAATTTTATTACTAGAAGAGCAACTACTTAGGGAATAAACCCTAACAAATACATACCCCACAAGTAGCTCTCCTACCATGCTAGTAAAATAAGGAAATACACCACAAAGTGGGTTACCACCCTACACATGCTAGGAAACACCTTTATAACAATAAAGTTATAACACAACAATTTATAAAGGTTTAATAAAAATAGGCAGAAAAGACCTAAACCTTATAACTATCACCACAGTCAATCAGTGACTCCTAAATTCAAACCAAGCTAGGGATATGTTCTTCTATACATATAGAAGACAATCCAATTGGATTTACTCCAAAATTCATCTCACACAAATCTACAAAAATCACCAAAGTGCCACTAGTGTGTTTACAAAATTGAATAGAACTTTTGTTCTAGACTTCATTTGCATACAAGACCAACAGATCTGGAAGGGTAATACTTCAGGCTTTCCATAGAATTTTAGTTTGCAATTTTTGGAGTTATAAAACTCTAGATATTAAATATTTAGTGAAAAAGGATCTTTTTACAAGATTTAATGTAGACATCAATTAAAAGTATATTTTTGCAAACAGCCAGTTCTAACTAATTAAGAAAACACATAGGAACTCTACAAAATTTGAAGCACTCAAATATCTACCACAGATCTACCACAAAACAATTAAAGCTACATTGCAAAAATAACAGGAAATAAAATAGGAATTGATTTATTAAATAAAAACACGAGACGGGCTAGATCTGGCCCAATCTGGCCGAGCAACGCTGGAGGTGGCCCAGCCAGCGGCCCAAGTGCAAAGCGAACGGGTACGGGTCGTCGTCCTCCTCTGGACACGCACGACGCGCGCAGAGAGCAGCAGGGAGCACAGCGAGGATGGCGACGACGCTCCGGTGATCCTAAAAAGAAAAGGAGATGTCTGAGAGATAGCTCGCGACGAGGGGATCCCAGGGAGGCAAGAATGGCGGGAAATGGTGGACGCAATCGCTCACGAGCTTGCTCGACATTCGGCGGCCGGAGATGAAGAAGACGACGATGCCCCGATCGATTCGCAGCTTCCCGCGACGATTCCTTGGACGAGGATGGAGAGGACGTCGAGGCGGTTCTTCTGGTGGTCTTCGATCTGCTCCAGGTGGTCTCCATCGACGGCGGCGCTCGACGGCGAGCTCGGCTAGGGTTCGGTCTTGGAGGAGGGAAAACGGAGAGGGGAGAGAGAGCAGGGGCGAGTGGATGATGGAGGGCAGAGCAGAGGAGCGCCTGGGGGGCCTCTTATCTCCTTCGAGCTGCAGGAGAGCGTGGGGGGGGGGGTCCGGGCGGCGAGCGTTGGAGCGAGCGACACGGCGGTGCGCAGCACTGGAGCTACAGGAACACGACGACAGAATTGCAGAAAACCCCCTGAACTTTCCTAAAATTCCTCTATTTAATTTTCTTTTCAAACCAGAAGCATTTTTAGGGATTTTAATTGAGGCATTTAAACTTTTTAGAAAAATCTGGAAATATTTGGGTAGGCTTCCCTCACCAAGTAGAGTCCCCACAAAAATTTGTGTGTCAACATAAAATGTTTTGAACTATATTTGTTCATAGAGTTTAAATAAGATATTTTTGGATAAACCCAATTTGACAAATTGAATTATCTTTGTAATTGGGGATTAGATATTTTGAGGAGAGAGTGATATGACAATGAGATGGTTATCATCTCATTCCTGGATTTTATAAGATAAAATAGTTGTTATAACAAAATAGAGGAACAGGTAGAGAGGGAAATTAAATAAGGTCTTTTCTTTTAATCAAGATTTTATTTTGAGAGTGAGAGTAATCATAGGGGTCTTGTTTTGTTTTTAAGTCACATTCCAAATTTGTGACCAGTGGGCTTTATTTTAGTGCTAGGCACAGCTGAGGAATTGTCCTCACAAGCAACAAACACAACAAGATCATCATCACAACCAAGTCCACACAAGGTCAAACACAGCAGTGGGAAGTAAAACACAATCATCAGTGAAACATTTCAAAAAGTTTTTGTTGGTTCTGAATTTTGGGTCTTGTGAAACTAAGTTTTTCTTAGTTTCTAAATTTGGGATGTGACACCAATTATCCTTGCAATGACAGCACCGTTTATTTGCTTCGGTCACTGAACCTAGTGCTTCTTCATCCTCTCGAACGGCTCAACTTCGATGTCATTCAATGTCTAGTAGAACAATGCGAAAGCCTTGATCATCCTGTACTTGGGGATGTGACTCTACAACAACAGGATATAAAATGGGAAAGAAATAATATTAGATACTAGTACAATTAAAACATCATATGGAGACTGTCCATATGACCTAGAGGACAAAAACAAAAACAAATGGAGACTGAACACATTTAGAACATAATAACATTGAAAACAATCCCTAAGTTTACCCACTGAAAACAACAACGTAATTATGTAAAAAAATAAATCTAAGGAACATAACAAAATGAAGCAACAAAATATGAACTAGCTAAAAGCAACATCTCTATCAAAAGACACATCTCTATCAAAAAGACATGCTACATTCATATAACATAAAAACATCAGGAGCAAAACAAAATCCATGCACTTCAAATTAGAAAATGGGAAAATATCAGACTAGGACTACCTTTTGGACAAGAAAAAACTAAATGTAGGCTAGGAAATTAAAGACAAAAGTACTTGTACTAAAAATTAAAACTAAATGATGTCCTACAACCCGAGGTCGAAGACACAGTAACATGTTGCTGTACCAAAATCTGAAGAGGTTATGCTAATGCATCTACTTTTGAAGTAAATTACGTGGCTCTATGATAGAAGAACTACATGATGCCAGTGAAACAACCTAATGGACCATCGATCTACCACAGATCAAGCCGGTAGTGAAAAAAAGACCATCCCTCTATCAGATATAACACGTAGATCTACCGCATAATGAACACCATAGAGAAATGCTTGGCACACAACAACATACCCCAACACAGGAGCAATCTATGGACACAAAAACAAAGAACACAAACAGTAGATCACGGGATAGAAAAGCTCATGCGCATACCTTCCGCCGCCATCGCCGGCGACGAACCAAACAGCCGGAAGCTTCCGAAAAAACCAGATCTGGGTCGGGCGCGGAAGCATGCGGACGGGGAGCAGAACCAGTGCGGACGGGGGAGCAGGAGCAGTGGGGGGCGTGAAGAAGTAACAGTGAAGGACGGGGGAGCAGAAGCAGTGCGGACGGGGAGCCGGAGCAGTGGGGGACGGGAGGAAGACGGGGGGCGAAGCAGTCGGGGGAGAAGACGCGATGCAGGCAGCGGCGGAGCGTCTATCTCGCATTCTCGCTTCGCTACCTAATATGGGCCAAGCCCATAAAAAGCTTCCTTCAGGCGACGGAAGGAAAACGCATCGCCGTAGGGTGATATATAGGATTTGCTGGGAATGACGGAAGGAAGTGGCGGATTCGAGATCAATAAATTTGGCAGCGCCGTCCACAGGCCCACGGCCCACGGGAGTCTATTTGAAAAACAATCGTAGGATACACTCGCAATTACTCCCTCCGTTTTTTAATATAAGATATTTTAGCTTTTATCCACATGCACATACACACAAATATATGTAAACACATTTTTGTATGCATGTTCACTCATTTTAGTGTGCATATAGACAACATGTGTACCACCTAAAACATTTTATATTAAAAAACGGAGGGAGTATTAAGGAGGAGTACCACAATTGTAATAACACTGAAATCTCACTTCCGTGCAAGTTCGACAAAGAACATTTTTTGTTGTTGTCGTAAGATCAACATATGTCGTGAGCATATTTTTTCGGTTTTGCTAATTCTCAGTCGAATGAGAATTAGCTTAGTTCTCAATCGCATGACGTCGTCAGTTGCAAGTCGACTTGCAACTGATTCGGACTATTTGATTTGCTTCGTGATTCGTGTATCAGTTGCAAGTCAACTTGCAACTGTGATTTGATGACGTCATATGAATGAGAACTAAGTTAATTCTCATTCGACCGAGTTGCAAGTGGATTTGCAACTGCTCCGGACCGTTTGATTTGCTTCGTAATTCGTGCTAATCATGAGTTGCAACTAGAATTGATGACATCATTTGAATGAGAATTATGATAATTCTCATTCGATTGAGCGTTAGAGAGACCCTATTTTTTTGGGGGGGGAGAGATAACGCATTCCCGAGGAGCAGGAATGTGGGGACCCCGGACTAGCTGTCCGAAATTCCCTTGTGCCTACAACATCAGCGATCCCATGATCAGTGTGTCGCTGAGCACAATCAAACTGGCCATGATCAGTGTGTCGCTGAGCACAATCAAACTGGTATCAAAAGAACATCCATAAATACCGAATGAATTTACTTACTTGATTGAAGCCATAACTTCAACATGTACTTACAGCGGAAATCATCGAACAACGTGGAGCCCAAGTTATTTGCCTTAACCCTACAGGCAGCAGACTGGGAAGCGCCCTAGTTCGCATCGACGTCATTGAAGTCTTCTTCTTCGAACTGCTCTTCTCCAAAATCTGGCTAAGACAATAGCCAGGGACGAAATCAATATGAGTACAATTTGAATTGTACTCGCAAACTACCCCAACATGAACATGCACTAGTTTTAATTTTATAAGACTTTTATTTTTAGAAAACATCTCTATATCTTTGTTGAAAAAGGTAAAAAGTATTATTAAAACCTTTTTAGAAATTTGTCTTTGTTGAAAAGGGTAAGAAATCTCTTTTAAAACTTTTCCCGAAAATCTACCTTTGTTGAAAAAGGTAAGAAGAATTTTAGAACTTTTTCCCAGAAAATCACCATCATGTTTATTTCTCCAAAACTCCTCCTTTTTCGACCATAGCCCTTCATGGTCAATCATCTTCCAACAACCTCATACCATCCCTTCGGTATAGTTGCATAAAACATTTTCCATTCCATTTTTAAACACAAAAACTTTGCCTTCTCGACCATAGCCCTTCATGGTCTTCCTTGTTTTCCAGCCACCTCATGCCGACCCTTTGGCATGGTTGCATAAAACATCTTCATTTTCTTTTCAAAACTCAAAACTTTGCACACGGTCTTAGGACAGCCTTCCAACTGTCCATTACCGAGGACTCGGCTATTCGAATAGTTTTACACTCTACAGAGGTAGCACGCTTTTCCCACATCCATCCGGTAACTCATCGTGTCAGCCACGTCCCGCCATACAAGGTGTATGCGAAGTTGAGTCACCGACCATAGCCTCTCATTTGCTCACGCTAGTATAGGATCCTGCCCTTATGACACTTTTCATCAACACCCAGTCCAGTTTCCCGTCGAAAACCCTAAGTGTGAGGACTCATAGTTTTGCCCGACGGGTGTATCCGACAGCCTTCTATCCCCCTCTTTGTAGGAGGACCCGGGTCAGGGGAGGGTCACCAAACCAGTCCCCTCATGAAACGGAGCATCTCCGCTGTTGAGGCATCCCATACTAAACCTCATGAAACGGAGCATCTCCGCTGTTGAGGCATCCCATACTAAAATGAGCAAACTACATGACTAAGCCCCGTCCCATATGGGGGTAAATGTGGTCGCACAGGGTATGGTTGGTCGTCATAGTACTAGGACACAATGTGCATTTTTCACAAACACCACCATTCTCCATTTCTTCATTTTAACACCGACATCTCGGCATACCATAATTCATCCAAGAATTTTCAAAAGAGTTTTGAGTAAACAATATTTTTCCCATCCTATAATTTGATATTAGCTAACTTATACTTCGATAAAGGGTGGCAAAATAGTGTTTCATATATTTTGAAAAGGTGTTTAAAACCGTAGTTGCTCATGAGTAAAACATGTATACAAAATAGATGTATCTATTTATGTGCATGATCAGAGAATAGCTAGTCTTGCTCTGCAAAGTGACCCTGGCCCTGTTCTTCTGGTTCAACAAATTCCACTTCCTGGATAATCCCGGCAACGTTCTCGTCTAATCGTCAAAAACAAGCAAATACAAACAATCCTATACTATTCAACCAAGCGTCACAACATTACAATCTCAATTTCTACAGAGAGCTACTGTAACTCACAAGGCAAAACAATTGGGTTTAATTTAATTTAATTACACATCATTTATATATGCTTTGAATATGGCAGAAACTAGCTACACAAGTTTTAATGCACCATTTAATTTATGTTGATCACAAAAATACAAACTAAAATTCTACAAATAGCTACTGACATCTAGAAGACAAAACAATTGGATTTGAATCAATTTGAGTTACCGAATTCCCTACACAATTGTTTTATTCCAGAAGGTTGTTAATCAAGTTTTAGCTACTGACTAAGTTTTGTTGAACATAAAATTAAATCCTTTTAGGGTTAACTAGCACTGATTAAATGTGATCTAACAAAATTGGTTTCAACTCATTTGGGTTAAACATTAATCTTCTATACTTGTTACTGTACAGAAGGGTTTGCTAACTTTAATCTAATACTAAGCAATTACTACTGCTTAATTAATTCTACAAAAATTAGGGAATCTAAGTGATCACAGTACTAAGCTAAAAAAATTGGATCTACTGCATTTGGATTAATAGAGCATCAGAAACAAACAAGTTTGTGTTTTAAACCTTCTGTGGCACTTTATTTTCTACACAATTGTTACTAATCTAAACAGGATGAAACCAATTGGGTTGAATAAACAATTTCATAAGATATCCAGAGAATTTTGGTTTGATTTATTTGGACTTATAAATCTTGAGTTATTGAATTTCAAAGTTGGATCTAGTACTGAGTTTCCAGAGAGTTTAAATTTGATTTAAATCGAACTACTGGATAATGTTGAGAATCCTGACGGGTGGGGCCTACCCATAAGTGACTCAACGGAGAAAAGTCTCCCGCGCTGGAAAATTTTAAACGGCTGACAGTGGGGCCCGCTTGGCTGTGACTAACAACACGAAACGGTACATGGCCGTAGATCTGAGATCCAACGGCTCACGGTGGCCGCAGTCGGCGACGACCAAGAACAGGCGGCGCCGCCGTGCCGGCGGCGGCGAGGTGGATGATGCGCTCACCTAGAGGCTCTGGAGACGGTGCAGAGGATGCAGATCGGTCGCGGTGGCCTGAGGAAGCTTGCTGGTCGAGTTGTGCTTGCTGAAACGACCCGAGTCACCGGCGGCGAGGTGCTGCACTTCCACGTGCACGGCACGTCGACGGCGAGCAGCTCCTGGACGTTCCTGAGCATGATTGAGAGGGGCAAGTGAGTGCGGTGAGTGAGAGAAGCAAGTTAGTGAGGTCAGTGGAGAGGAAGGAAGAGCAGTAGCTCCGCTGCGGGGTCGTCGTCAACCTCGGGCACGACCGAGCTTGGCAGCACGACCACGAGCAGCAGCAGCTCAGCTGCAGTGGCTCCGCCCTCCCGGCGGTGCACGAGAGAGTGGTGTGTAAAGGAGAGGCAGTGGAGTGGTATGGAGCTAAATGGGAGGGCTCGAGTGAGCTTATATGGACGGAGCTCGGTCCATGGTGGTCGAAGTGTAGGAGGGGTGCAGGGAGTGGGAGAGCTCGCCATTGGCGGGCTGGGCTATGCGGACACGTCGACAGACGGCGTGAGAGGCCAGAGGAGTGAGAATGGCTTGCGGGGGTGATCGCATTGAGCTCGGGGTGGTGACGGCAGGGGATACGCGAACGGTGCTTGATGGAATGCTGGCGTCACTGCGGGCCAGCAGGGGTGACGCGAGCATGTCTGCGGGGTCAGGGGGAGGCTGGGGAGTGGCTAGGTTGAGTGGTGCGTGCTGGGGTGCAGAGGTGGCGAAGAACGCCGTCGGCGTCCATGGACATGGCGAGCAGGGGTTAGACGGAGAAGAAATGGGACAGAGAGGATGCATCTCGCGTGCGTGGCCGTGATCAGTCGCCAGAGGAGAGGTGTGACAGCTCGACGGTGAGCGCACGGCTGCTGCATGGCCTCCTTCTTCCTCGCTCACAAGCGGAACGGGAACAGGAGGGAGAGAAGAGAGAGAGGGACGTGCCAGCAGCTAGCTCCAACAAGAAACGTCCAAAACGCTGGCACACGTGTGCCTCCTCTATGCAGGAGTGAGAGAGAGAGAAGAGAGCTCCGAATTTGAAGAATTTCGGTTGAATTCGAGTGGGATTTGAGAAGCTACGGTTTCCTGCACACAAGGTGCTCGACAGATTGCTTGAACAAATTTTATTTTTGAACTTTGGTGATTTGAAAATGTGGTTGGCTTAAGCAAAGTGGTAGAAGGTTCCTGCAATTTTACTGGATTTTTGGAGTGTTTAGAAATAGGGTTTTTAATAGACCTTAGGATTTAAAGAGAGGAAAATAGAATTTCACATTTGAATTATTTTTAATTGGAATTTATATTTCTTTGAGGAGGTAGTGATCTGAAAGTGAGATGTTTATTAGTTCATCTCATTCCTAGAATTTTATAAGATAAAATAATTATACTGACAAAATATAGAAATAAGGAGAGGGAGAAATTTAAATAAGATCATTTCTTTTAATTAGGATTTTATTTTAAGGGTGTGAGTAATTATAGAGGTCTTGTTTTGTTTTCAAGTCACATTCCAAATTTGTTGTCAAGTGTGTTTTAATTTATTGCTCTAGCACACTTGATTAATTATACACACAAGCAAGCAAATAAACAAGGAATAACAATCAACACGAACATAAGTCAAACAAGCAACAATATAAGTTTTCAACCAAATTTCAAATACTCTCATAGGTGGTGGGATGGTGATCAAGTATCATCATGACAAGAATAATGTTGAAACAAGCTTAACTCAATGATTTGATATTTTTCAAAAAGGGTTGCTAAAATACATGGGTAGTATATTTCCCTCTTTTATTGTTTCCAAAAAGAGTGAAAATATGAGTTTATAAAATAGGAGTTGCAAAATATCAAGGGAAATATCAAGGTTGGAGATAGTATACAGATCTCCATAGTTTTAGAAAGACTTACATTTGGAAATAGTTTTACCTTCCCAAATAATAGATATTTTTGGTTGTTGCTTAAAGCCAAAGCATCATGGTCAAAAAGGAGTTGTCAAAATAAGAGTGGGGAAGATATATGTAATATTTTCTTGTCATGACATGACCACCAAGATTAAATATATTTTTATCTTGGTTGAGTTCTTGGGTTGATATGTAGTGGCCAAACAACCCAAACAACAAGTTACACAAGGTCAAACAGAGCAATAGGAAGAAAAAACACAATCATTAGTGAAGTATTTCAAAAAGTTTTTGTTGGTTCTGAATTTTGGGTCTTGTAAAACTAAGTTTTTCTTAGTTCCAAAATTTGGGGTGTTACAAGGAAGCTCGCAAAGAACGATGCACACAATGCGGCTTTGGTGAATCATGTGAAGGGGAAGGAGGAGAAGCACACAAAAAATGAGGCCAAGAGGGAGGCAATGCCAATGGCGGCAACTCACATTATCGAAGAGCGTGAGCCGGCCAACATAGAAATCTCTAGCCGCATTTTGATGGAGATATTCAGGAGTGGTAATTACAGTAGGCAAATCTAACAGTGCCAGCTCGAATAAGACCTTGCCTACGTAGACGAGGCTTCCTGCAAACTCTCCGACGAGGCGCGGGACAAAGCCGTTGCCGCCCAGACCGCCAAGGAGAGCCACGACACATGCCCTAGGTATGCGCTTGTTTTCGGTCATGGGTAGGCCTGTAAATGGGAACGGGCTGCGCACGGCGCCGCCAGCCCAACCCAATTATTTTCGCCAATTGGACACCCACGGCCAGGCGAAAAGAAGAGGCGGACACCCGTGGCGCATCCACCACCGCCTCCACGCCGCCGCGAGGCTCCAATGTTGTCTCCAGTCTCCACGCCTGCCATGGAGGCTAGCCCGGCGAAACTGCCCCGACTACCCCGCCGCCGCGCCATTCCCCTGTCCTCCCTGTCCGCACCCTTTCCCGGCTTCGTGCAATCCAACCAAAAAGAGTTGTCGTTGACTAATTCTTCAGAATGCGTCAACAAACCTACCGAGGACCAGAAACCCTCATGCCGCCGCCGGGCCCTTTCCCTTGCGCGCGTCGTGGGAGGCCGTCTGACCGGCCGGCGGGGCTGCGTGCTGCCTGGATCTCAAGCTCGAGGCCTGTTTTTTTTCCCTTTCCTTTCTCGTTTTTTCCTGCTCCTAGATCTGATTTACCTCGCCGGATGCCGCTACGCCCCGTATCCATGTGTGGCCAGGATGCGTCCATTCAGCTTCGTCGCATGCCGCTCCCGGTGGGTGCATCGCGGGGCGCTCCATTCTTGGGGCGCCTAGACCTCCGAGCACTGCCATGGATAGATCAGTTCAACGCCAGGTCCTTTGCCTCTTTCCTGCGTACAAAGAGAAATCATTATACACCGTCGATCGGGTTGGGCTGCGGCGCCGTGGAAGGGCCAAAGGTGGGTTTAATTGGAACATACGGTAGCCCAGTTACCATGTGCGTTAGAAATGGACAAATAGCGGAAGCCCGATTAACTTAAACGAGCACAGGTGGGGAGTTGGTGAGCCGCCGTGAGCGTGCCCACCTACAGCCTGAGTCGTGGGGGAAGGACTCACATTTCTGGCACAGTCTTGCATTACGACACATGTGGTGTTTGAACTCTGCTACGGAGTATATGAATTTTTTTTTTTCGAGTAACCTCTCGAAAGGAGGGCAGGGCGTTCCTGCAATTCGTATAGAAGAAAGAATTGACCCAGTGATGACCCACAAGTATAGGGGCTGTATCGTAGTACTTTCGATAAATAAGAGTGTCGAACCCAACGAGGAGCAGAAGGTGCTGACAAGGAGTTTCGGTAAAGGTTTCACTGTAAATGCTAGCAGACAAGTTTTTAGGGGTTTTTGATATAGCAGGTAAATAAAATGCGAGTAAGTAAAAGACAGTAATAATAATTGCAGCAAGTGGCCCAATCCTTTTTAGAGCAAAGGACAAGCCGGTTGGTTTACTTATGATGACAAAATGTTCTTGAGGACACACGGGATTCTAGTCAAGTGCTTTCGCTTCACATAGTTGATTAATCTTTATTGTTTTGATAAGTGTTGTGTGGGTGAACCTATGCTAATGCACCGCCCTTACTTGGACTAATACATACTTGTGATTATACCTCTTGCAAGCATCCGCAGTTACAAGAAAGTAATTAAGATAAATCTAACCACAGCCTTAAACTCTGAGATCCTACGCTCCCTTGTGCACCGGTATACTAACGGGGGTTTAGGTTTCTGTCACTCCGGCAACCCCACAATTAGCAACCAAATACACAATGCACTCCTCTAGGCCCATAAAGGTGAAGTGTCATGTAGTCGACGTTCACACGACACCACTAGAAGAATAACACCACAACTTAAATATCAAACCATTAAATATTACTCATAATTCCACTACTAACAGCGTGACTTCTCCCATGTCCTCAAGAACTAATCGAACTACTCACGAGACATCATATGGATCATGATCAGAGGTGATATAATGATGGATAGCGATCTGAACATATTTTAATTCACCGATAAAACTCAATAGCATCAACCACAAGGAGTAATTAACACCGGAGAGTTTCCCCTATGAACTAAACAAGTATAGCCCTAGATGTTACAGCGGAACGAGATGGTGCAGCGGTGATGGTGGTGATGGCGGTGGAGATGATGATGATCCCGATGAAGTCCAGCGTGATGACGATGAGGATGGCGATGATCTCCCCCCTCCGGGAAGGAATTTCCCCGGCAGATTTCTCCCTGCCGGAGAGCTTTTCTCTCTCTGTGGTTTCCGCCTCGTGGAGGCGGCGGAATATTTTCTCACGGACTCAGTGTCTTAGGGTTTCTGGGGGATGAAGTACGCGAAGGGGGAGCGCCTGAGGTGGGCCAGGGGCCCACACCTGGCCAGGGCGCGGCCAAGGTGGGCCCCGCGCCCAGGGGTGGTGTGGGCCCCTCCTGGCCCATCTCAGCCTCCCTTTTGGCTTAGTCCATCTTCTGATAAAATAGGAACATCTGTCTTCTCGGAAATATTTTTAGTGCTCCAGAAATATAGTGCCTTGACGTTGCTTTTCCAGCTGAAATCTGACTCCGGCAGTTAATTATCCAATGATCATCAAACATGCAAAATAAGACAAAATAACATAAGTAACTCCTCTTAATATGAAATTATATCATTGAATAACAGTAAATTATGCTATAAAATAGTGATGCGAAATGGACGTATCAACCCCCAAGCTTAGACCTCGCTTGTCCCCAAGCGAAAGCTGAGCTCAGTAAACTAGAACAAAAGTTTATGGAGTGAAGCGTCGATAATAAAGAATACGGACAAGAAGCATCAGTAATTACTAACAACAACACTCATTTTAAACAGCAACTCTCTCATATAACCTAACTTGAACATGAGTAGTGAAACAACCACAATAAAAATACACGAAGGAAATTATAGATTAGTAATGGCACATTCATTCTTGGTCATAGAACAATAAGCAATCAATACTTATCTTTCGAAAGGAGTCTTTATATTAGAGCTTATATTGCAGAATTTCCACACTCAATTATCACACCTTCTTTACAGTCATTGATAACTTGCAAAGCTATATTCTTAGAGGCAAAAGTATTGTGCTAAGACAAGAAAGGATAAAGACATGATTGACAATATTAATGATATATATGGTTGAATCACAACAACTCAAATGCTTGCTCAAGGAAGAAGGAAATAGTGTACTGACTCAACATGAAAAGTAAAAGAAAGGCCCTTCGCAGAGGGAAGCAGGGATTAAGTCATGTGCTAGAGCTTTTAAGTTTTTGAAATCATATAGAGAGCAAAAAATTAGTTTTAAGGGGTGTTTGTTAATTGTCAATGAATGGTAGCGGGTGAAAACAGTATTCTCCCTGTCAAACAGACTTTTAAGAGCGGCTCCCATGAAGGACGTTATTTCTACCAGCAAGGCAGATCATCCCTCTTTCTCTTTGGTTTACACACGCAGATATTTCACTGTTTGTCAATGCTTACTGATAATTCAGGGCAAAAGTGTGAAGAGAATTAAGCGATTAAAGTTGTAATTAATTGGGATAATTGGGACTGGGCATCCGTTGCCAGCTCTTTTTGCAAGTTATTGGATAAGCGGATGTATATGCCACTAGTCCAGGTGTAAAGTCTGTTTGACAAGTAGAATAAAGGATAACCACACTACTTCCTCATGAGCTAGTAAACATTGACACAAAAGGGAATAATAACATTTTGAATAATTTAAAGGTAGCACATAAAAATTTATTTGGAGTGGCAAAGAAATACCACATATAGAAGTTATGGTGGACACAAATGGCATGGGTTTGGTTCAAGGATTTGGATGCACGAGAAGCATTCCCTCTCAGTACGGTGGTTAAGGCTAGCAAGGTCATGTAGCAAGCATAAAAGTTGGGGGATACACACAAATATATATGTAATAGAAGCAACCATGCTATCTTCCCTGTAAGCACAAATGTTTTAACTCAAAGAATACTAATCTTATTGGCTAGCAAGAAAGAAAGATAAAGGGATAATATTTTTGCATGTAATTCCCTCCTTTACTTAAGTTTTCTTTATTTTTTTCTTTTGTTGCTAATGACCAATACTAAGTTTGCCACAACTAATATAATTTACTTAATGTACCCAAAAGTGGCGTCAATACTAATGGCAAGATCAGCACATAAAGAAGATTGCAGGCTAAAATAAAATGTACCGAAAGTAAAGGTGGAACTTCTCATTAATATTCTGAACAAAGACACACAAAACCAACGGATACATGGATAACTAAAGGATTGACACTCCACATCGCAAACCATCTTATAAGATAACTTCTCTACTCATGATATGACCACGAAATTATAAAAACGAAAGGATAAAGATGATACTGGGCACTCCCCCAAGCTTGGAACAAGCCAAGGGAGTGCCATTACCCCTTGACGATTTAGGCTTGATCTTGGTGGCGACGGTGGTACTACAATCGGGGTTAGGAAACGTTCGAGCATCCGGCGGAGCCTGTTATTCTCATCTTGAAGTATTTCCACCTCAGCTCTCAGGATACGAAATTGGTCACAAAACTCGTTCGGTTCGGAGAGCTTCAGCAGCTGCAGGGGAAAACCGCAAATCTGGAATTGGTGGGGTGACTCCCTGCACATTATGAGAAAAAGCACGTTGAGGATTAATTGATCCCACAAAGGTGGAGTTGCTCGGCCTTGATTCTCCTTGTTGGCGAGGCTGGCCAGCTTGCACCTCCTCTCTGATGCTTCGATCCATGTCAGCTCTCCTAGCAGCAATCTCCTCCTCCGTCGCCCAACCGACGAAGGTTCCCTCTTCCACATCGCGTTCGAGTTCACGTCGGCGCCTTGCTGCATACTTCTCACCGCACTCCTCGCGACGCCATGTAGGGACTTGAAATTCCTGTCAGAACAGCTTGAAAACGAAACACGGCGAAAACACGATATACGGACCTCGGAGATCCGGGTGATTATATAGCAAAAAGTTTTACGCAAAAGGAAGGTACAGGACGAAACGGGGTCGGAGACGGGCTCCGAGGTGCCCACACGCACCCACGGCGCGGCCAGGGTGGGGCCCGCGCCCGGGGTGGTGTGGTGCCCTCGGGCACCGTTTCCTACCCTTTTCCGACTCATAATTTTCCATATTATGTAAAAAACAAAATATTTAGGTTGAAAAGTAAATCGCGAACTTTTTCTTACCGAAACTGTTACCTATTCCAAATCAGCTTTTGCAGTTGTCTGAATTTGACTTTTTATAAAATCCTCTGGAGTTACCACTTTGATAAATCAACATCTTCATTATAAGAATCTCCAGAAATGTAATGCTTGAGTCTTTGACCATTAACCACTTGTGGTCTGTCCCCATCTAGTGAATTGATTTTAATCGCACCTGAGCGATAGACCTCCTCAATGATATAAGGTCCTTCCCATTTTGAAAGTAATTTTCCTGCAAAAAATCTGAGACGAGACCTATACAATAAAACTTTTTCACCTACGTTAAATTCTCTCTTAAGAATTCTTCTATCATGCCATTGCTTAACTTTCTCTTTAAAGAGCCTAGCATTTTCATAAGCTGCATTTCTCCATTCATCTAAAGAATTCAAATTAAGCAATCTCTTTTTACCGGCAAGTTTAAATCTCTATTAAGTTCTTTCACCGCCCAATAGGCTTTATGTTCTAATTCTAAGGCAAATGACAAGCTTTTCCATAAACCATTTTGTAAGGAGACATTCCCATAGGATTTTTATAAGCAGTTCTATAAGCCCACAAAGCATCGTTAAGCTTTTTAGACCAATTTTTTCTAGATTTATTAACAGTCTTTTGCAAAATAGACTTAATCTCTCTATTTGACAATTCTACTTGACCACTTGTTTGATGATATGGTGAAGCAATTCTATGATTAACATCATACTTAGCTAAGTTTTTCTAAAAGCACCATGAATAAAATGAGAACCCCATCAGTCATGAGATATCTAGGCACACCAAACCTAGGGAAGATAATATCTTTAAGCATTTTTAATGATGTCTCACCATCAGCACTAGAAGTTGGTATAGCTTCTACCCATTTAGTAACATAATCAACAGCAACAAGTATGTGAGTATAACCATTTGAGGAAGGAAAAGGACCCATAAAGTCAAATCCCCAACAGTCGAAAGGTTCAATAACAAGAGAATAATTCATAGGCATTTCATTACGTCTACTAATGTTACCTACTCTTTGACATTCATCACATGATAAAACAAATTTTCTAGCATCTCTAAAAAGGGTAGGCCAATAAAAACCTGATTGTAGAACCTTTTGCGCAGTTCTATCTCCAGCGTGATGTCCTCCATAAGCACTTCCATGGCATTTGCTCAATATTTCTTTCTGTTCATACTCAGGAACACATCTTCGCATAATGCCATCTACTCCTTCTTTATACAAATGTGGGTCATCCCAAAAATAATGCCTCAAATCATAAAAGAACTTTCTTCTTTGCTGAGCTGTAAAGGTCGGAGGCAAATACTTGGCAACAATAAAATTAGCATAATCAGCATACCAAGGACTTTCGCGTGAGCTTACCTTTATCGCAGCCAATTGTTCATTTGGAAAACTATCATTAACAGGTATAGGATCATCTGAAATGTTTTCTAATCTAGACAAATTATCAGCAACAGGATTTTCAGCACCTTTCCTATCTACGATATGTAAATCAAATTCTTGCAGTAAAGTACCCATCTTATTAACCTAGGCTTAGCATCTTTCTTTTCCATAAGGTATCTAATAGCAGCATGATCAGTGTGAATAGTAACTTTTGAATCAACAATATAAGGTCTAAATTTATCACAAGCAAAAACAACTGCTAAAAATTCCTTTTCAGTAGTAGCATAATTCTTTTGAGCGGCATCAAGTGTTTTACTAGCATAATGAATAACATTTAACTTCTTGTCTACCCGCTGTCCAAGAACAGCTCCTACAGCAAAATCACTAGCATCACACATTATTTCAAAAGGTAAAGTCCAATCAGGAGGTTGAACAACAGGAGCTGTGATTAAAGCTTTTTTAGAGTTTCAAAAGCTTCCTTGCAATCATCATCAAAAACAAAAGGTACATCTTTTTGAAGAAGATTAGTGAGGGGTTTTGAAATTTTAGAGAAATCTTTAATAAACCTCCTATAAAAACCGGCATGACCGAGAATACTACGGATACCTTTCACATCCCTTGGACAGGGCATTTTCTCGATTGCTTCAACTTAGCTCTGTCCACTTCAATACCTCTTTCAGAAATTTTGTGCCCTAGGACAATTCCTTCATTAACCATGAAATGACATTTCTCCCAATTAAGAACAAGATTTGTCTCCTCACATCTCTGCAAAACTTTATCAAGATTGTGCAAGCAATTATCAAAGGAAGTTCCGTAGACGGAAAAATCGTCCATGAATACTTCCACAATTTCTTCACAAAAACCATGAAAAATAGCAGACATGCATCTTTGGAACGTAGCAGGAGCATTACACAAACCAAAAGGCATACGTCTATAAGCATAAGTTCCATAAGGACAAGTAAAAGTGTTTTCTCTTGATCTTGTGCTTTAACAGCAATTTGTGAGAATCCAGAATAACCATCAAGGAAACAAAAATGGTTTTCTTAGACAACCTTTCTAACATTTGATCAATAAAAGGCAAAGGATAATGATCTTTCTTAGTTACTTTATTGACCTTTCTAAAATCAATGCACATCCTATATCCCACTACTACTCTTTGAGGAATAAGTTCATCATTTTCATTTGGTACAACAGTAACTCCTCCTTTCTTAGGGACACAATGCACAGGACTTACCCATCTACTATCAGCAATAGGATAAATTATACCAGCATCAAGAAGTTTTAATACCTCATTTCTTACCACTTCTTTCATCTTAGGGATCAAGCGACGCTGATGCTCAACAACAGGTTTTGCATCGGGTTCAATGTTGATGGCATGTTGACATATAGTAGGAGAAATCCCCTTTAAATCATCCAAAGTGTATCCCATAGCTCCTCGATGTTTCTTTAGTACTTCTAATAACCTTGCTTCTTCATTACCTGAAAGTTTAGAACTAATAATACAGGATATACTTTCCTTTCATCAAGATAAACATACTTAAGATTATCAGGTAACGGTTTTAAATCGAAGACAGGATCTTCCTTAGGAGGCGCTGAGGTACCCAAATCTTCCACAGGCAAATTATGCTTAAGTATTGGTGGTTGACGAAGAAAGGCATTGTCAATCTCATTCCTCTCCTCCATAAATACTTCACTTTCGTGTTCCTCCATGAATTGCTGCAAGGCATTGTTAGGAGCAACAGCAATAGAAGCAAGTTGTTCAACTTGAAAATTCTCATTAGGTAATTCAGTTTCATAAAGTTGTTTACCAAACTTAGAGAAATTAAACTCATAAGATTCTCCATTAAATTTAGTGTAAATTTTCTCTTTCTTACAATCTATAATGGCACCACATGTATTCAAGAAAGGCCTACCAAAAATAATGGGACACGCTTTACTAGCAACAGAACCAAGTACTAGAAAATCAGCAGGGTATTTAGTCTTACCACATAAAACTTCAACATCTCTCACAATACCAATTGGGAGATAGTTTCTCTATTAGCAAGCTGAATAACCACATCAATCTCCTCAAGTTCGCAAGGACCAATTTCATGCATAATTTCTTTATAAAGATCAAAAGGAATAGCGCTAGAACTTGCACCAATATCACATAAACCATAATAGCAATGTTCTCCTATTTTGACTGAAAGCACAGGAACACTTGTTTTCCTAGCTCTACGGGATGTGAAACAATATTAGAGGCATCTTCACAAAAGATAATATGTCCTCCTTCTACATTTTCAGTTACCAAATCCTTTACTATTGCTATTGTGGGTTCTACCGCTATTTGTTCAGCAGGTTCTAAAGCTTTCTTTGCACTTTTATTAACCACACTAGCTATGATAGAATGTTCCCTAATTTTAACAGGAAAAGGTGGTTTCTCAATATAAGGTTCTGGCAAGATACGATCAACTGTATGAACTTCAATGTTTTTAATATTGGCAGAATTAGTATTATCTTTGTAAGGCAAATGATATATTGTATGTAGACTTATTAACTTTCTTTAGGAACATCAAGATAAGAGGCAAAAGCCTTGTAACAGTTTGCAATAACTTGAGAATCAAGACCATACATATCATAGAGATTACGAAAATTATCAGTATTCATAAAAGTTTTAATGCATTCGTAATCATGCTTTATACCTGATTCTCTACCTTTGTCGTTCTCCCATCCTTCAGTATTTTCCTCAATCCGATCAAGAAGGTCCCATTTAACTTCCTCTTTATTACGCGTAAATGATCCAGCACAAGAGGTATCCAATAGAGTTTTATCTTGAAGAGAAAGCCTTGCATAGAAGTTATCAATAACAACATTACCAGGAAGCTCATGAATGGGGCATTTGAGCATTAATGATTTCAATCTCCCCCACGCTTGGGCAATACTTTCTCCATCATGAGGCCAAAAATTAATATATGATTCCGATCTTGATGAATTTCACTAGGAGGATAAAATTTAGAATAAAAGAGAGGCACAATCTCCTCCCAGCCAATAGAACGCCCATTTTCAGCATCCTATACCATTTTGCAGCTTTACCAGTCAACGATATAGAAAACAATTTCTTCTTGACCTCTTCCATTGAAATACCTGCACACTTGAACAACTCGCATAATTCATGAATAAATAGCAAATGATCCCCAGGAGGGACAGTTCCATCTCCTGCATAGCGGTTATTCGTAACTCGTTCAACAATTTTCATAGGTATTTTAAATGGAATTACTTGATCAGGTGGTTCCTCTTCTACTATTAGCAGTGGTAGTAGTATTTCCAAACAGGGATTCAAATGGAGATCTCTCCATGATAAAATAAAGTAGCAAGCAGAAATAAAAATAGCACCTACAGTAAAAGTTTCCTTACCAATTCCACTTACCAATAGCGCTTCACTCCCCGGCAACGGCGCCAGAAAATAGTCTTGATGACCCACAAGTATAGGGGGTGTATCGTAGTACTTTCGATAAATAAGAGTGTCGAACCCAACGAGGAGCAGAAGGTGCTGACAAGGAGTTTCGGTAAAGGTTTCACTGTAAATGCTAGCAGACAAGTTTTTAGGGGTTTTTGATATAGCAGGTAAATAAAATGCGAGTAAGTAAAAGACAGTAATAATAATTGCAGCAAGTGGCCCAATCCTTTTTAGAGCAAAGGACAAGCCGGTTGGTTTACTTATGATGACAAAATGTTCTTGAGGACACACGGGATTCTAGTCAAGTGCTTTCGCTTCACATAGTTGATTAATCTTTATTGTTTTGATAAGTGTTGTGTGGGTGAACCTATGCTAATGCACCGCCCTTACTTGGACTAATACATACTTGTGATTATACCTCTTGCAAGCATCCGCAGTTACAAGAAAGTAATTAAGATAAATCTAACCACAGCCTTAAACTCTGAGATCCTACGCTCCCTTGTGCACCGGTATACTAACGGGGGTTTAGGTTTCTGTCACTCCGGCAACCCCACAATTAGCAACCAAATACACAATGCATTCCTCTAGGCCCATAAAGGTGAAGTGTCATGTAGTCGACGTTCACACGACACCACTAGAAGAAAACACCACAACTTAAATATCAAACCATTAAATATTACTCAACATAATTCCACTACTAACAGCGTGACTTCTCCCATGTCCTCAAGAACTAAATCGAACTACTCACGAGACATCATATGGATCATGATCAGAGGTGATATAATGATGGATAACAATCTGAACATATACTTTAATTCACCGATAAAACTCAATAGCATCAACCACAAGGAGTAATTAACACCGGGAGAGTTTCCCCTATGAACTAAACAAAGTATAGCCCTAGATGTTACAGCGGAACGAGATGGTGCAGCGGTGATGGTGGTGATGCGGTGGAGATGATGATGATGATGATCCCGATGAAGTCCAGCGTGATGACGATGAGGATGGCGATGATCCCCCCTCCGGGAAGGAATTTCCCCGGCAGATTTCTCCCTGCCGGAGAGCTTTTTCTCTCTCTGTGGTTTCCGCCTCGTGGAGGCGGCGGAATATTTTCTCACGGACTCCCGTGTCTTAGGGTTTCTGGGGGATGAAGTACGCGAAGGGGGAGCGCCTGAGGTGGGCCAGGGGCCACACCTGGCCAGGGCGCGGCCAAGGTGGGCCCCGCGCCCAGGGGTGGTGTGGGCCCCTCCTGGCCCATCTCAGCCTCCCCTTTTGGCTTAGTCCATCTTCTGATAAAATAGGAACATCTGTCTTCTCGGAAATATTTTTAGTGCTCCAGAAATATAGTGCCTTGACGTTGCTTTTTCCAGCTGAAATCTGACTCCGGCAGTTAATTATCCAATGATCATCAAACATGCAAAATAAGACAAAATAACATAAGTAACTCCTCTTAATATGAAATATATCATTGAATAACAGTAAATTATGCTATAAAATAGTGATGCGAAATGGACGTT